>LPNX010346916.1:1827-57910 GCA_001517045.1 Pseudotsuga menziesii
TTTTTGACCTCAAATTCTCTCTAATGAGCATCGCTATCTTGCACATGTTTCCTTCCATTGAGCATAGGTATGTTCCACTGCTTGGATCTAGTTTGTTTTCTCCTTGACACTTGTCTCCTCCTAGAATTGCAACTATAAAGCACTTTTATTCTTTTTCAAGCTTTTCAAAATATCTGAAAAAGTCCAAAAAATCAAAAAACCAAAAAGACGAACAGAAAAAGATGTTATCTTTAGCAGCAGTCGAGTCATGTCTCCTTTGAATAGAGCATTGTATATCGCATCTGTTGGTTGGGTTAATAGTTTGACCTTAGGAGCTGTAATCATTTATTTGAGTTTACCTCCACCGACTAGTTAAGCTTCCAGTTCCTATGGAGCCTCTGTTGATGCCTCCTATGTCGCAGAGATGTCCCAATTTTGTATATCGAGTCTATGTTTCCTCCTTTCAGTCACCATTCACCTTTATGCTCTTGTTTGAAGGAAGTTGAAACCTGAGTTGGCCATTCCTCAGTTATCTTGACTTTGCATGTCATCCATTCTCGGTACTATTACCGATTCGTGCACATCTTGATTGAGTCATTCCACATTATACAATATTGCTAAGTACCTCATGTTGGTTGATGGGGGATGCCTTAATTCCCTCCTTCTAGCGGATTCCATCCCATCGACTTCAAATCATTTATTCTGGGATAGGATTCTAGAGTCATTTGAGTGCCTTGAGACTTACAATCAGTAGTGGTAGGTTCTCTCACCATCAAAATTTTTGGGAATACATCAATTTCCCATGATCAATGGATTCTTTCAAGTGTTTGACCTCAACACATCTATTCACACTTGTTAGATTGCACTCTAGTACCTTGATTCCCATTTTCATTATCGGTGGGTGATCTCACATCTGTTAACGGTATACATCAATGACCAGTAATCAGACGATGGGATACTGTGTTCGACCTAGACACCTCTATTCACATAGTAGGACATGTACTCATAGCAGTTTGGGTAGAATACTTTCCATATTGGTGGCATTCCACATATGCTACATCATTGATCATGCCAGTGTTCATGATATTTCAGTTCTCGTGACTTGATTCCAGTGTATGTTATATATCTTCAGCCATTATGGAGATCTTGATTCATTGTATATCTTCAGCTTTCATGGAGATATTGATCCTTTGTATATCTTCATCATGGAGATTCTGCTCTATTATATATTGTACGTGGTGATGACCACACATGTCACATTTTCTATATCATGCCTATTCATGGCCATTATACTCTTATGTATTCGAGACTGCTATATGTATTTGCAGTCATGTGCAGAGATTGGTTATTGTACTGTATTTATGGATGGTTGGTTCTTCCACCTGGTTCTTCATCACTCCACTTGTGGGATGGATTTATAATGTATTTCAGCCATCATGTTACCCCTATGAACTCACACATTAGGGGGCATCTGTTACAACTAATTTTACCACACATGGTTGATCACAATTTTATGGCCTTCCCTATCCCTTTGTAGACTCTTTGGACCCATGGTTGATCACACTTTTATTTCTGAAAGCTGCCTTGCTTTACAACAATTTTCAGGAATAAAGGAAAAGCTAGTCTAAGGGAACTTGCCTTGTTTTTTGACCACATAATCCTCCTTGATTTTCTCAAAAAAAAATCATGAATGACTTATATTTCCACCACTTATTATATTTCCCACTTTCTTTAGCTAATTCATGAGGATTTTCATAGATTTGGAAAGTCCTTTCTGCACCTATGGGGGATTTGACTAGATTTAGTAAGCCTGCTTTTTGACCAATTCAAATAGAAACCTAGTGCTTTCGAATATCTCATTAAATCCCTCACTCAGGAGCAGGATAAATTGGTGATGATGGGAACCATCAAACCTTCCAAAGACCAAGCTTTGGCTGCTGAAGATTCGAAGGTGGATTCAAAAATCAAGAAAAAAGATAAAAATCCACCTGAGCAAAAGAGAAACAAGGCAAAGTATCAACATGAGTCCTCATCAGGCTCCAAGAAGAACCCCCAGAAGAATAATAACAAAGGAGAAATGTGGAAGTACACATACTATAGTAATGGCTATCATCCTAAGAGCTCTTGTATGAAAAATCAAATTGACATGTTGACCCAAATATTGGAGAAGAACAACATCTCCCTTCCTGATTGCTCGAAGAAGAGGGAAGGATGATCAAATTCAGAAGACAAGGAGAGAGTGCATGCCTTGATTTCTGGCACCTCAATCTCATCTAGCTTCATCATTGATTTTGGAGACTCCAGGAATATGGTTTCAGCAAGGGATATATTTTCCTCTCTTGACATGTCGGAAGGTCCACCAATAGTTTTGGGAGATAACTCTCTGACTGACAGTATGGGAAAGGGTAGGATTGATATTGACCATGGTAATTTCAATAATGTGTTGTATGTTCCAGGTCTTGCCTCTAATCTCATGTCAGTGGATCAGATGAATCACACTGGGTCTCCAAATAAATTCATCTTATCCCCCAATAAATTTGAAATCATATAGATTTTGAATGGTAAATTCATAGAAAAAGGTGTTGTTGATGATACTTCGAAGGTATACAAGTTTTCCCATTTTATACCCTACTCAAACCGCTTTGCTCTTCTTTCTCATGCTAATGAAGCAAGAAAGCTTTGGCATGAAATATTTGGCCATCTTAACTACAAGTATCTTTCTTATTTGAGTGACAAATACATGGTCATAGGGTTACCAAATATCAAGTTATCTAAGGGAATCTGTCAAGGTTGTATCCTAGGAAAACACCTAGAGCACAAGTATGAGAGAGCTAGTCATGAGAGAACCTCTACACCTCTTGAGTTGATCCATAGTGAATTTCTAGTCCATTCCGTCATAAGCACATGAGTCAAGTCAATATGCACTCACCTTCATAGATGAATTTTCTAGGTATTGTTGGGTTTACTTCCTAAAGCATAAGTCTGAAGTTTTTGACCTCTTCAAAGTCTTTAGAGCCTTGGTTGAAAACCAGTTTGGGAGGAAACTCAAGATCCTCATATCTAACAATGGTGGTGAGTATGTCAAGTTTGATTTCATCCAGTATTGCAAAGATGTAGGTATCTAGATGCAAAATTCTATTCCTTACACACCATAGAAAAATGGTGTTGCTGAGAGAAAGAATAGATCACTGAAGGAGATGGCAACTTGCATGATGGAGGCTAAAAGTTTTCCATCAAAGTTTTTGTCTGAGGCTATAAACTATGCATCCTATATCTAGAATAGGGTTCCACATAAGCATCTTGATGGTGTGACTCCTTTCGAAGCTTGGAGTGGGCACAAGCCAGATGTGACCCATTTCAGGATTTTTGGCTCAAATGCTTGGGCTAGAATTCCACCTTAAAAGAGGAAGGCTTTGCAACCTCAAAGCCAAAGACAAAGAACCAAGCACATTGAGATCCATATGCATGATGGTACCATTGCTCTACTCTACTGCACATCTTCAGAACAAGTAGTAGATATCTTCGCCAAAGTATTATGTGAGAAGACCTTCAGTAATCTCAAATCACTACTGGGGATTGCTTATCATGTGGTGAAGAATGATTGATAACAAGATTTCCAAAATTTTGTTTCCTTTCCATGTTTAAGGGAGGATTTTCCCACTAGGTTTTTTCCTCTTTCCTTGGTTTGTATGGATATGCAGTACGTAAAAGGGTGACTAATACTTGTTGCTAGGCCCTATAATTTTCTAATATTTACTCATAAAGTCAGGATTAAGGGGGGGGGTGTTAGAATAATCAACCCATAGATACCCATATTTGACATTAATTAAATCATTTTTGTCTTATTCCTAGATTCCTAGATTCCCTCTTTATGCTAGTTGACTTCTACAGGTTCCTAGAAGTCAATACTTGCTAAAATGGATCATGGAGCACTTTGGAATCACCATGGAAACATATTTAGCAAGTCTGCTTTATTCCTAGTTCCTTAAAGCATATATCTATTTTTTCTGAAAGCTGCCTTGCTTTACAACAATTTTAAGGCATAGAGGAAAACCTAGTCTAGGGGAACTTGCCTTGTTTTTTGACCAAATATTCCTCCTTCCTTTTCTCCAAACAAAAGAATGAATGAGTTATATTTCCACCACTTCTTATCTTACCCACTTTCTTTAGCTAATTCGTGAGGATCTTCATATATTTCGAAAGTCCTTTTTGCACCTATGGGGGAGTTGACTAGATTTAGTAAGCCTGCTTTTTGAACAATTCGAATTGAAACCTAGTGCTTTAGAATCTCTCATGTAATTATATATTTTAGAAGCCTATTAATTCATATGGTTGTATTATGTACTCTTATTCAATATAGGATTAAGTTATGCTCCAATTTCAATCTCCTTTTGTGTGAATTTTGCATGTTTGATTAGAAATTTTGTGAGTGTAATTGATCTATAACTTGGTTCTTTTTACATACTTACAAATTTATAACACATAAATTTTGAATTTGTGGAGAATTTGCAGAAGGAAGAAGAATAGGTGCGACGCGCAACATAACAGCTAGTGAAAATATTTCAGTATTTTCAAATTAAGTTGATCGCAACAGAAGATTCTGATTAGCATGGATTTGGATGAGCCACATGTGAGTGTTGGGGGCATGTTGTTCCTAGGAAATGATAGGCAGAACTAAACCAGAATTCTTCTCAGGAATATGAAGATTTTGGTCACATGAAGGAGGAAGCTGGAACATGGGATAAGCTACGACAGAATCAACCACGAGGGAAGAGTTCGCTATAGAAGGGATTACACGATGAGATCAGCCACGATGGAGGGAACCAAAATAGAAGAAGGTGTGCAGTGGTTGAAAAGGGAAACCTAAGAAATCATGGGTAAGAATTTAGTTAGGATAACACATGATTTAGGGAATAAAGCATCTTTGGATTTTGGGCCGATAGTGTCAACTGCCAGTTGTAACTGAATGTAAGAGAATAGGAATGACATCCTGTTGGCTAAAAAAATGGAGTCAGTTGACTACGATGTGTAAAATTATATAAAAGGGAGAACCCAAGATGCATGTAGGTTAGATACATACACTCTCGAATGGTTTGCATTAGTCTCTATTGTTTGTTGTATGTTTGTAGATTTGTAGAGTTGTAGAGAACAGATAGTCGATCCAGGATGTGTGCATATTGATAGTAGGGTGAAGGAGAGGAAACTTCATAGACCTAATATTAGAGAGAATGAGAGGAGAGAGAAGTCTGTAGAGATTGTAGAGAATATACAGAACAAAGTTTGCAAGTAGAGTGCGCAGACAAAAGGTACCATATATTTCTCATGCCAAATGAAGAGCACCTTTGTGGTTTTTCCCATATGGGTTTTCATATTAAATGTTGTCTACGTGTATATTTAATGAATGTGATTATTTCAAATGACTATTTGTTGAGAATAAATGTTGATATTTTCTTATGAATGAGTCCTTCTATGCACACGTGGCATTATTATTAGTTGGAATCGGTAACACGGAATTAAATTAATTGTTGTAATATTTGTCGACGGATAAGTAGAGTATATATTGAATGCACACAATAAGAGTAAGTAATATAACCATCAGCTTCGATCAAGAAATCTAGTAAGGTGCCAGGGAAGAGGAAATCCCTACACATTGCAAAAACCTAATCCTAGAAGTTACCCATAAGAGATATCTCGGGTGAGACTGCATCTACCTCGCAGGTGCTGCCGACTGAGCTCTGCTTGGTCATGGCAATATCTTGGGCTTTGTTGGAATAAAAACAAGGGTTTGAACCTGGTTCGAAGGGAGAAACACCAACAATGCAAAAAAATGAACACTATAGATGTTAATTCCCTCCATAAAATATTATGCATTCCACTCTTTTTAGTCATTCAAATAATAAATGAGAAGAGTATGGATACTTCTTATCAGACATTAAACCCTTCAAATAAGAATCAATTCATGTTTAAACACCTAGAAATGGGAATGGTGATCCTTGAATCCCTAAAACCATGTAGTACTGTAGTGTTTTCTGATACCTCAAAGAAGGACATTTCATTGATATGCACTATTTTAGCATATGAAGATGACAAAATAGTTGATGATACGGTCTTAGGTTTTTTGCTAAATATAAACCTTACACCTGGAGTTGGTCCTCCAAAATTTGATGTCTACAGTTTCTTATCCCAAGTAATTCATGTAAAAGTAGAAGAGTTTCCATCATTGGAATTGTTTAGGTACACTTCCTATCTATTATTTATGTTCATTTATCATAATTATGAGCATTTCAAATGCTTGAACTTGAATATTTTAGATAAAAAAGGATCTCATATCTCTTTATATGACTGATTCGAAGTTTTATCCATAAGAAAGTATAATAATTCTAACTATATGGAATTCACCAATGAAGCCATGAAGAGATCCTATATGTTGATACCTGGTTCCACTCATTTAAGGATGTTTTTGGAAGGAAAAATCATATTACAATTTATCTTTGACATAAGAGTGGGAAATTGGTTTTTATAAAAGGAACACACAATTATAAGAATATATGATTTAAAGGAGAAGTCCTACAAACTTCCAGTTTTCCATACACCAAGAATGTTGTCCATGGAGTATGTAATATAGTGGGTCATATCTAATGATAGGAATTTTAAACATTTTAGGAATAATAGGACATTATTGCAACCTAAATATGTAGGACCCTTTTAGGTAAGAAGGTTAAATGCACCATAATATATGGAAAGTTTCCTAAGCCAGTTGAACCTTGAGAAAGTTTAGAAATGAGACAATGACCCTCACCATGTCATATCCAATAAGAGAGTAGAAAAAATAATTCTCCATATGAGCATGTGCCTAGACCATATTGGGAAAAGATAGAAAGAAACAAAGCTGGGAGGAGGTCCTGGAAGTCCAGATATGGATGTATATCATAATGAACAAGGTCCCTAGATTAAGAAATCTAGATAAGAAGTTTAGGGGATAGATCAAGCAATTGTTGAGAAGGGTAGAACTTAAGAACTCCCAAGAGAGTTGATAGAGCTAACTCCAAAACCATCAAGAAACACAAGAGGGAAACCAATTAGATATACTCACTACTCTTCTATAGAGTTTACAGGACCTTAGTTGTTGCAAGCATACCCTTCATTAGGACCTGCATAATTAAAAACATATCTTCGAACAAGGTATAAGGGGATAAGCATCGAAAAATATGAAAATAGTAAATTATGCTAGAAAATATATACTAATAGTTGAAAAGGCTCCTCATAGTGGTATATCATTAGGAGGACACCTTCATATTTTCTATTATAGATCCAAAAGTGCAAAGGCTTGCTAATATTAGTGATTGGAGAGGAGAGGAGCATAAAGTGGAATTCAATCAATTTGGAAAGTTAGATAAGTTGGATTTTTACAAGTAGGCCAATGACATGATATGTACAAAAGTGGTGAAATCTACCAAAAAAGAGAATAAATTGAGGGCATATCTAGACAAATTTGAAAAATTATGGAAAATTGAAAAGTGGACTACTAGATCCAAGGAAGTAACCATTAAAGAACTGAAAGACATGATATTATCCTTAAGGGCTAATCCAGTATATGAATCATAGGTCAGATGACTGATGCAACAAAAATACAATGAAATAACATGCTTGAGTAAGTAACTAAATATTTCTACCACCTAGCCAGTTCAGAAAACGAAACTAAAACAAGTGGAAACAAAAAAAGAGTATATTTATGCAAGTATGGTGGAATACAAAAAATATCAAAGAGGAGAGGGAAAGGAAAATAAATAAACTACAATTTCACATATCATATATTGTAGAAAATATCAATTAGCCCTGATTCCAATGACCAAGAATCAGCTCCCAGGGTATAAGAAGAAATGAATCTAGAAATAGAATAATATTAGAGCACAAAGGAGCTTGAAAAGTAGGTTGCAAATAGAGAAGTAATTGATATAATGGAGGAATATACTCCAAATCCGTATCCAACTCAACCACAAGGTCAACATACAAATGACAAGGATTAAAAGATCAAAGAGTTCGAAGTTGAAGTAAGTAAAAAAGATGAAAATATTTTGTAGCGAGAAGGTGAAATTAGTAAAAAGGAGGATGATATTAAAGACCTAAAGTTTGATGTGAATGATATTAAAAGTAAAATCACAAGCTCAATTTGGATGTTGAGGGGGAGAACCTACTTAGAAGAGCGAATCAAGCTCTGTGGGATAGAATATACCGGTATTAATGAAGAAATGAGACCAATGTGAAGTGGTTCAAGATGATATGGAGACATATAAATATGCCTAGGTGGAGGATAAGTGGGTTGAAACAGAGTTAGGGACCATGCCTAACAAGGTAGAATAGGTGATTTATTATTTAAATATAAAAACTAAAAGGCAACTGAAAGAGTTGCAAATCACAAACAAGACATATCTAGTTAAAGTGGCTACAAAAATGATAATGAACCATACATTGTTCAAGAAAAACTAAAGCCATACAAGAGCCTTAGCTTATGATATCAATTATTTCAAGATAATGTTCAATGAGGTCACAAAATTCGCATGACCTCACCCCTGGGATGGAAATGGATAAATTTATCACAAGGAACAATACCAAGAAAAGTTGAAGCAAAAAAGAAATGAAGTACCCCAAGTTAATGTATTGGAGGGAATAAAAATTGGAGATCAAGTTATTGATATCTCAAGCATGAGTTCCAAATCCTAATACAATTAAACAATTTATTGAAGGATATTGGACCCATTTCATATGAAAGGAACACATATGCTAATATATCCCTGGAAGATTTGAAGGCTCATCAAATTCCAACGGGAAAAGATTGGCATGCAGTATTAAAATTATATAAGATAGAATTTCCACCTCAAAGGAAATCTACATGGAATAACTCCACCACATCATAGGTGTATCCCATTGGACCACAAAACTCTCAGTTTATGAGGAGGTTTGTAGTTCAACCCACTCCTCTAGCCTTCATGCTACCAGGTGGATAGGTTAACATCGATATGATGCATCAAATGATGGTGAAAGAAGGGATTCCTTTAGTTACCTAACGAATATGCTAATTATTTGGAAAAAAATGTATACAACCAAATGTATACATGAGAGTAAAAGCATATCAAAACTAGAGGAAAAAATAAAGACACAAGTAAGAAGAATTAGAAGTTTAAAAGTTGCTAAGAAGGTGAACATTTAATTTTAAAGTGACTAGTCTAAAAGGCAGTTACAAAGAAATTCAAGGAAAACATAATTCAATTATCCTTTATAGGCCTATATAATGTAATATTGAATCATTATTCGAGGCTAGCAATTTCTAGAGGCCCTCTAGGGATTTTTGAGTCGATGAATCCTTTTTCCATGTAATAAAATTTTGTGAGATAAAGATTGCATGGTAATTGGACAGATGTTTTATTCCTATGTGACTCATCATTCTTCATGTTTTTGCACACCTTTTCAATCCATGTAAATATTTCATGAGATGATAATAACTCTTTGAGCATAAAGTTCGACCTTATTTTTTTTGTTAATAGAGATAATGTTTAATGTGAAAGAGTAATTGAGATTTAATTTTTCTTTAACCTTTGGTCCAGTTTTAGGATGTGTATGTGACTAATTGTGTACGAAATTTTCATTTGTTTTGTTTATGTGAATGTCATGCTACCAAAATTCATATAAGTTGATGAGATGTTTACATTTTTGTTACAAACTGCTAAATTATTTGAATAAATATCAGTACATTTTTATTCCAGTAAATATTAGAGAATTGTCCTACAGGAACCTATGATGTTTTGAATTGTTTCCATCTAATAAGTTATATCCATTCATATTTAGAGCATTGTAATACTCTGTGAAATTCCTCTAAAATGATGTTATATGTTCAAATCTGGTTCATAATTGTTTAAGTCATAGATATATTTAAAAAGAAAGAAATTCATATCACAATTTCACATATATTTAACTCTAATATCTATAAATTTTGAGCCTCGTCATGTTCAAGCATATATCATCCTTCATATTATCCTTCAACCTAGTATGCCTCAGGGACCAACAACTTCATTCATTCATCATTTTAAAAAAGCATCATATATATATATATATATATATATATATATATATATATATATATATAGTCTTTGTACAAATGTTATTGAACATTCTAAGATTCTGCAATTAAGCATAACATTGATATTAGAGTCATCGACCATCGATTTTTTTGATGGAAGATTTACTATGATCTTAAAGAAATTTAGGAGAGACATAAAATATTCAAATAAATATAAAAATATATTGGAAATTTTCATGATGAAATAAAAAACCTTGAAGCCATCAATATTGAAGATGAATATTTAGAATTCAATCAAAAGTAGATCATTGGAGCCTGATTTAGAAAATAAACCATTATCAAAGAATAAATGGGTACGAAAAACAAACCTAATGAGGATGTAATTGCAACAACTATAGTCCCTCCATGCATCGGCCAGACTCAAGTGGAACCATCGGATTATTGAAGAGACACTAATGATGGTGTTGATATTTCCATATCAGCTCCGAAAGAATAAATTGAAAAAAATAGGGATATTCAATCACCATCGTTGAAAACTTGCTCAATCAATTGTACTCATCAAAACTATGTTTCCAAAGAGAATATGTTCAATGTGCTTACTAGAATTTTCCTTATCTTATAAAGTCAATTCAAGAAAAAACTGACATAGTTAAGCATCTAAAAATCATGGGCCATGTGCATGGTTTTGTTGTATAATATTCTTGGGTTTTGACATAAATAAAACTATTGTTTAGAGAAAAATGATGATGATTTGAAACATCCAAATGATGAAATACAAGAAAAAAATGCTTTCAACCTCCTACTTCCTCAAATATAAGAATGAAATCCATTACACATTGGTTGTTGGTTTCACCCCCTTAAACCCAAAGGCCACAATGCCATCGAAGAACAAGAAACAAACAACAAAATTTGTACTAGTAGTAATGGATCTTCCCTAGTTGCAACATCGTTCCCTTGTTTCAATAGGCTATATGAAACCTACATGATGTATGTGAAATAAGAACCATCAGGATTTTCAAGAAAGAGTTTGGCTCCTTGGATAACAGTTGGAATCCAGAAAATATTGAAATAATACTAAATTGTTATATTTTTACTAGCGATGAGCTTGCATAAATGAAAGTAGATATAATTACAGACCTTGAGCTTTATAAAAAAATCAATTATTTTTATGACATCAAAGATCACAATGATTTTAGGGAAAATCCAGATTATAAAGGAGTTTGTGATATTTCCCTTTCCCAAGAAGGTCATTGTAGACTAAGCGAGGTTCTCATTGCAATGTTAGAAATTTAGAGACAAAATATAAGAAGAAACACCATCATAGACATGGATTTTAATGTTGTAAAACCCCATAAGGGGAAACATGCTCGTAGGAAAAGTATTGAAGCTCATTAATCTAGAACAAGAGATTACATGGCGGGCCTCATCCTCTCAGACTATTTGCTTCATTACATATCCAAACCATGCACTATATACTTCATGAAATAAGTTACACGAGTAAAAATGCTATTGGTTATGTCTATTATCAAAAATTACCATAAACACATTAGTTTAGTTGTCATTATTAACAATCTCCACCTTGATAACAATTTTTTTAATACTTTTCCCAAGACTATCTATCACCTTTTTTTCAAACCAAGATAAGCTACACACCATCATAGCTTCTCTAACAACACTGGTTTTGTAAACATATCTGCACAATTTTTTTGAGTATGAACCTTTTTTAGATCTACTCCACCTTCACTAATGTATTGTCTTACAAAATGATACTTTATATCAATATGCTTAGTATTACTATGAGAAACATGATTTGTAGCCAAATGTATATCACTTTAACTGTCACATAAGATAGGAACACTGTTATGCAACCTTGCAATTTCTCTATGCAGACCTCTCATCCAAATCGCCTCTTTGCAAGCATGCGAGGAAACAATGTATTCAACCTCTATAGCGGATGAAGAAACTGTTTCCTGAAGTGTTGGAATCCAACTTATAGCTCCAGCTATAAGAGTAAAGACATAAAATTAAGTATAGCTTCTCTTGTCCAAATCACCTGTGAAAGATGAATCAACAAAACTGCATACATAATCACTGTTATTATTAAAGGTGATACAATAGTAACTTGTGCCTTTTAGGTACTGAAACACCCATTTCACTAAATTCCAATTTTCTTTTCTCAGATTTCCCATGTATTTATTAACAAAACCTATTGCATGTGAAATATCATGTCTATCACACACCATTGCATACATTAAACATCCTACGACATTGGCATATGGTATGATGCGACATATAATCCTTTTCTTCAACATTGCTAGGACATAAACCTGAAGAAAGATTAAAATGGGAAGCCAAAGGAGAATTCATAGGTTTTTCCTTGTTCATTTCAGATCTTTTAAGTATTTTCTCAACATACTTTTCCTGTTAAAAACTAAGCTTACCATTTCTTCTGTTTTTGTGTATTTCAATACCAAATATTTGTTTTGCAACTCCAAGATCCTTCATATCAAAATTCCTAGGCATCTTAGCCTTCAATCTTTTAATCTCAACCATGATTTTACTCAAAATAAGCATATTATCAACACACAACACTAATATATGTAGAAATTATAAATCCTTGATGGCATAAGGAATTTCATAAACTGGCTAAGGATCTAGGCACACAATTAACCTCACATAGAATTGTAGAGAATTAGCATAAGGAGAGAAGAATAAGAATTAATGAACACACATTAATGAATGATCAATAAATGATAATTGATATTATTACATAGGTAATACATCCTTATAAAAGAAAAAGGAGTTGCATGAAGACAACTCAAGCTAGCTCATAAAGCAGGCTTACTAATTATGATAAACCCCATAGTTGACTAAAGCACTTTCCCAATCTACCAAGCACCTCACAAATTAGCAATAACATGTGTGAGTGATGATGAGTGAAGGAAATAATTTCTAATCATAGAATATGGAGAGAAAATAATGGAGGATGGGTTGGCAACAAAAGCTTCCAGTTTCGTAGTTAACTAGCTTTACCTTATCCATAGAAAAGCAGGATACAGAAGAAAAAGCAGAATAAAGCAGAATCTGCTATAAAGTGCAGTTACCAATTCTGGATGGCCATAAAGTGGTCAAGATCAACCTAGAATCATAAATAAATCATTCCTAGGATATATATGGCAAGTGTTGATTCTAAGGTGCAAGTGGATGCCAACTATCTAAGCTAGTGGGTAGGAAATTAATCAAATAATGATTAATTATTTTATGAGTGGGTTTATTATATTCCAACACCCCCCTTTAAGCCTAACTTTATGATGATATCCTTGAACTAATCAGAAATATATATGCATATAGGGCCCATCAATAAAGCTATGGTCACCCTTTTACAATTTATCTTGTCCAAAGAAATGAGGAAAGAGGCAAAACCTCAAGGGGAAAATCCTCCCTCAAGAAAGGACATGAAAAGCAATACCAAAAATGCTGAACTTCTGGTGTTTCTGCTGCTCCAAACTAAATGCTGATGTCTAGAGGAATCTTCTTCTTGGGAAGAAGATAAATCTGCTCACCTGGATCAAGGACAGCTACAGGATGGAAACTAGGACCATGTAGAACAACTAAAATCCAATGATGTGAAGGCAATAATGAAGGATCTTGAGACTTGTAATCAGCTCCAAGATGATGAGATGACTTGAACTTTGAACCAATAGAGATGAACTGAGCTCCATATAGGTGAAATAACTATCCAAGCGAATGTATAATTTCTCCATCTTCATTTACACAGAGAGGATGTGTGGAAGTGATCTTGTAGGAACTTAGAGAAGGCATAGGATCAAAGAGTGTGAATGAATGGGCTCCATGGGTTGATCTAGCTTCCAAAGAATACAAGAGATCACAAATAAGCACAACAGTAGAATCATGGGAATATACTGGTAAAGAATCCTCTATGATAGAAGTATGAGAGGAGGAAAGATAGTGATGTTCAAAATCTTCAAGGAGGCTCTGAGAATGAGTGCCAAGAACAAAGGAGGAGCTGCAGAAGCACATGGGATCAAGTATGGTAAGTGGAAAAACACTAGAAGGACTTGATTTGGCTAAGAAAACATCTTGGAATTCATTGGGTTGCGCACCATCAAGAATAGAGGCATGCACAAAGTGTGAGAGGTCTGGCATATGGATCTCAGAATCCATGATAGAAGACATATAGAACACTGAATGTGTGAGTGAATCATCAATAGCAATAGCAGCTCCATTAGTCACTTATTTTTCATCAACAACATCATAAGAAGATGAATCAATATCTTCTACTTCAAGAGACACAGAAAAATATGGCTCTTCAATATTTTCTTCTTGATCGAAGGAGGAAGCATTCGAATCAAAGAGAGTAGTAGCAACAAGAACTATATGAGAAACTTCTTCTTCATGATCAACTTCATTAGAGACTGTAGAGGTCAAGACATCTTGAGAAATAGAAATCATTGAGGAGCTAGAAGCACTCTCCACATAGCAAGAAGGATCCTCATTGTCCTTTCCCAAAAATCTATCCATTGTTGTCCAGAGATCCTTTGGGTAATCAACAGAATCAATAAGGTAACACATGCATGGAGAGATAGCTAGACAAATAGCTCCAATTGCTCTATCAAAGTCATTCAACCAGTCACTTGGCTCTTCATAAGACTCTTCACCAGCTCCAATAGATATCTCATAGAGACCTTGTCTCTTTAGATATGAAATCATCTTCAATTTCCACTTTGAATAGATTGTGAATGGAGAAAGAAGAGGAACTGATACTCTTGAATCCATTTGAATTTGAACTTGCAAATCTAAAAAGGAGGATTAATTAATGAACTCTCAAAGATCTGATATCATTTAGAGCTTTGATATCCTCAACTCTGATAGCATGTAGAACTTGAACTTTGAGAACCTTAGCTCTGGTACCATGTAGAAATTCTAAAGCCTCTATGGCATAAGGAATTTCATAAACTGGCTAAGGATCTAGGCACACAATTAACCTCACATAGAATTGTAGAGAATTAGCATAAGGAGAGAAGAAGAAGAATTAATGAACACACATTAATGAATGATCAATAAATGATAATTGATTTTATTACATAGGTAATACATCCTTATAAAGGAAAAAGGAGTTGCATGAAGACAACTCAAGCTAGCTCATAAAGCAGGCTTACTAATTATGATAAAACCCATAGTTGACTAAATTACTTTCCCAATCTACCAAGCACCTCATGAATTAGCAATAGCATGTGTGAGTGATGATGAGTGAAGGAAATACTTTCTAATCCTAGAATATGTAGAGAAAATAATGGAGGATGGGTTGGCAACAAAAGTTGCCAGTTTCCTAGTTGACTAGCTTTACCTTATCCATAGAAAAGCAGGATAACGCAGAAAAAATAGAATAAAGTAGAATCTGCTGTAAAGCGCAGTTACCAATCTTGGCTGGCCATAAAGTGGTCAAGATCAAACCAGAATCAAATAAATCATTCCTAGGATATAGATGGCAAGTGTTGATTCTAAGGTGTAACTGGATGCCAACTATCTAAGCTAGTGGGTAGGAAATTAATCAAATAATGATTAATTATTTTATGAGTGGGTTTATTATATTCCAAAAAGATAATGAATATGTCATTTAACCTGAAGTATAACCAATGATCATATTCAATTCTAGTGTAACCTTGGATCAGCATGAAAGAATCAAACTTCGTGTACCATTGCTTGGGTGAATGTTTCAGGGCATACAATGATTTCTTCATCTTGCAAACTAATATTCCTTTATGATGCTACACAAAAACTTTTGGTTGTTTCATATAAATCTCCTCAACTAAATCTCCATGTAAGAAAACTTCTTTAACCTCTAGTTTCTCCAACTCAAAATCAAGCAATGCAACTAGTGCTAACATAATACGAATAGATACAATCTTGATAACTGGTGAAAAAATATCATGGTAGTCAATACCTTCCATTTGAAAGTATCCTTTTGTGACCAATATGGATTTTTATCTCTCAACCTTACCATCAACGCCTTTCTTCAAATTTAAGATCCACTTAGATCCAACATTTTTTCTATCTCCGAGGATTTCAACCAATTTCCATGTCTTGTTTTTCTCCAGAGAATCCATTTCTTCTTTCATTGTTACCTACCACTTGGCATTTTCAACAAAATCAATGGCATCCTAGAAACAAGAAGGTTCTCCATCACCAGTAAATAAAATAGACGAAACAAAATCGATATACCTCTTAGGAGGATTTCTCTCCCTTGTTGTTCTTCTTGGTGTAGGATGTAGGGTGTCCACATTTTCTTAAATTTATTCATCTTATATTACGTCACTCTCACTAGAAACTTCTTCTTACTTCTTTGAGTAATGAGAATATTGTTTCTCCAACTGAACTAGTTGTTTTGACAGTACATGTTCTTGTTCCACATTAACTCTTACATTTTCGGATTTAATCAGAGAAGAATCATAAAAAATAACATCTCTGCTAATGATGATCTTGTGGAAAATAGGATCCCATAATATATATCCTTTTTTTACATCATAGTATCCAAAAAAAATGCACTTCTTTAATCTAGGGTCTAACTTAGAATGCTGATTTTTAGGAGTAAGTGCATAAGCTTTACAACCAAATATTTTCAAATTCAAATAATCATAGGGATGACCAGTCCATACCTCTTCTAGAATTTTACAATCTATTTCCATTTATGGTGATCAACTTATTAGATAACTAGCAGTGGAACTGCTTCTTCCCACAACACTTGCCCCAAATTAGAATTACTAAGCATGCTCATTTCTCTCTCTAGAAGATTTATGTTCATGCGCTCTGCAACACCATTTTGCTGAGGAGTGTATACATTTGTTTTATGTGTTATGATCCCCTCTTCTTTGCAATTATTTTCAAACTCTAAAGAAGTAAACTCACCTCCATTATCCATCCTTAAACCCTGGATTTTCCTACCAGCTCTTTTATCAACCATAACTCTAAATGATTTAAATGTGTTAAACACATTAGCTTTTCTTTTTAAGACATAGACCCAATGTTTTCTTGAAAAATCATATACAAACAATACATAATATGCTTCTCCCCCATAGGAAATGGTAGGAGAGGGAACCCACAAATCAGATTGAATGTAGTCGATAAAACCTTTACTAACATGAATACCTACTTTGAATTTTTGTCTACACTACTTTACATATATACAATGTCTACAAAACATCAAATTCAAAGTTTTCAATTTGGAAGCAGTTTACGATTCATTAATACCTGTAGACTTTTTTCACTCATATGATGAAGATGTTTATGCCATAATTGAGTGGATCATAACACCTATTCAGATTCTAATGTTGTATCACTACCTCGAGTACCTCCAAACAATTTGTAAAGGTTTCTTGTTTTTCGTGCCTTCATGACCACTAAAGCACCCTTAGATACTTTTAGAACTCCACTTAAACACGTAAACTTATGGCCACAAGAATCCAACACTCGCAAAGAAATTAATTTTTTCTTCAATTCAGTTACATGTCTAACATCTGTAAGTGTTATTATAACTCCATCAAGCATTTTAATTTTAAAACTTTCAACCCCAAGTGTCTTACATGAATGATTGTCTCTTAAAATAACTATTCCATCATTAATTGTTTGGTAGGAAGCACACCAATATTATGATGATAGATATGGTGAAAAGAACCATAATCTAATAGTCATTCTTCATTATATTTAGAAACATTAGAAACATAAAAAACCTCATCAATCATAATTGAATCAAACTTAACTGAATTTTCCTCTGATTTAAATTCATCTTTCTTGGATTCTTGTCTTTTCCAACAATCCTTCTAGAGATGACCAATCTTGTTACAGTACCAACATTTTAATTTTCTCTTTCCTCCCTTTGATTTAGACTTGGAAGTACCTCTTGAATTTTCTCCTTTCTCTTTGGATCGACCTCTAACAACCATATCTTCTAGCGAAGAGGTTTCAAGACTAGATTTATCTACATTTTCAAATTCTAAGGTATCAGTTGTACTAAGTCTAATGGAAGAAACTACTTGACCCAAATATTCATGTAAAGTTCCTAAAATATTGGCTTCTTTATCTTCATCATCAATTTTAACATCCATACTATTCAACTAGAAAATAAGAGTATTAAAAGCATTCAAATGATCTGCTATCTTTGTACCTTCTTTCATTCTCATACTCTACAGTTGTCACTTCAAGTAAATTATGTTTGTTAAAGATTTGGTCATATACAAACTTTCTAACTTGCTCCATAGGCTTTCTGTTGACTTTTCTCCAACAATGTTAAACAACACATCATCCACCAGACACAATCTAATTGTGCTAAGTGCTTTGGAATATAATTCCACCCATTCATCATCTGTCATAGTTAGAGGTTTATTTCTCTTACCATCTAAGGATTTTTGTAACCCCTGTTGTACTAACATATCCCGCATCTTTAATTTCCATAGTTCAAAATCATTTTTACCATTAAAATTTCCAATTACAAACTTAGTACTTGACATTGCTGAATTTAAAAAAAAAATTCGAACAAAAAAACACAGGTTCAATATTTACGGGAAAAAACTCACGAGAGACTATCATCTTCACGGTTCAGAATTAAGGGCTCTCCTCCTATTCTTTACGCAACCTTTTTTATTCTTTCATGTCCAACAATAGATGCCAACAGTAGCAGCAGTTTCCAGGACTCGCTCTTCTCGACGCACAAGCACCCCAGGAAACCTCGTTCTTTCTTCTCCACACACCTTCCTCTTTTCCCTTAGAAATGGTCTCTCCACGATGTCCTTATTTACAGTGAGCAGAAGGATAAAAGACCAGATTATTCCTCACGTGCAGATAGAATCCCTCATCTAAAAACGAAAACAACAATCACGCTTCAACATAGTTTCAACGCTCCCAATCTCAGATTATTCCTCCACATGTAAGCATACTCCCTCATCTAGTAATGGCATAAACAAATTCGGTTCAGCACAGGTTCAACGCTCCCAAGATTTCCATTTCCATATGGTGAATTCAGTGAGTAATTTTTTTTTTACTTGCATGGTTGGCAGGCAACTTAGCATATCCACGTCATTTTGGAGCATTCTAATTTTACATTGAAGATCATAATTTATGTAGTGATCTCAACCATTTTATCTACTTAGTGTCTGAGTGTTTACAAGAATACTTCGTTCCTATTGGGTTCTCACATTTCAATAGCAGCAATGTCTAACTTCTTCTCGTCCAACAACCAGACGGTGGCTCACTCCTCTTTGGTATATCTCTCTTCACTCACGGGATCTGATATCACTTGTTATAAATTCAAAGACAAAATCTAAGAAGAAACACCGTCATAGATAAGGATTTTAGTGTGGTAAGACCCTATAACGGGAAATATCCATATGGGCAAAGTATTTAATCTCAAGAATGAGAGATTACATGATGGGCCTCGGCCTTTCAGACTACTTGCTTCGATATGTATCCCAACCATGCACTATATACTTCATGAAATAAGTTATAAGAGTAAAACCATTGTCGGTTATTCCCGTTATGAAAACTTCTCGTAAACACAATAGTTTAGTTGTCATTATTAACATGCAAGTGCGTTTGGATAGTTTACAAGTGGAATAAGAGACACTAATGTCTGATTTACTATGGTAACTGGAATGTTTCTAGTAAAGGAACCAACAACATTAATATTTTTACCTACTAAGTCATACTTATTCGGTGTTATCAAGTGATCCTGGTGAACTAGACAAAGATGATTTGTTCGAACTTCAGAAGGCCTTAAGACTTGCTTCTGGGAAGTGTTTTTTTTTTCTACCACATGTTCATACCCCCTTATGGGAGTTGTAATAAAATGTTCTAGAATGGTAGTGTCTGTAAAAGACTTGGTCTCTTGGACTTTATTTGTCAATCCAATCAGCCCAGAGTGTTTTTCCCTTGGTTATTATTGGTTGTTGAATAAATGACTGATAATTTCTGAGTTTTTCACTCAATACCTCCAAAGTTCGGGTGGTCGGCTTAGCATTTATGCCTATTGAGGTTATTAGAGTATGTTTGTCAATGTATAAACATGCTAGGCATTATGTTCGAGTCATATGAACATGTGCTAAGTCCCCCTAGGTTTTGTTTTTTTTTTTAATTTTTAATTTTAATTTTTCCACAAAACTTAGGCTATTGTTTAATAGTCTAATTCGAAAAATTGGTCTTGTAATAAAAGTGGGGTTAAGAGTCAGTTTCTGTCATGGGGGTGCTCATTTTCTAACCCAGAGCACCTGGTAAACCCATAAACCCACTTTTACTAAATTTTGAGTGTTTTTTCCATCACTCAGGTGAGAAAATCCAAAAAAATCAAATATTAATTAATTTAATTAAATAATTAATTAAATAATTGAGCAAATCCAAATTCCTAAATCAATGGATTTTGCTCCAATTTGACTGAAATCAGTCTCATTGGATTCAGATTGACCAGGAGTTCCCATTCCTTGACTAAAGGCATGGATCAGGGATGAAGAGGAGCTTAATAGGCTCATGCATATTTGGGGGTTGCACCCTCCTTTCTCTCTCCTCCACACGTGTGGATCAATCTGGGAGTTGTTTGATGGGTGGTTTAGCTCATTGAGTGAGGTGTCACTCCGATTTGTAGTTCTAGTCCAGTTAGACTCATCTCATCATCAGAATAGACTCAATTCATCATCATATCAGGCTCAGCTTGACTCTCTATTAGCTTCAGTCTCTCTTTCAGTTAGGCATGCGCCCCTCTTGGCTAGTCTGGCTATAAATATAGCAGCTTTTTCCTCTCCCAAGCTAGTTATATTTGGATGAAGATATGTTGCCATTGTAATACTGCTATATTTTCATTGTGAATAAAGAATCTTTGGAGGCTATACCATGTAGTCCATGTGTTTGTGTGGATTCCTAGCGTCATGCTGCTAATGTGGTAACTGCAATTTTTTTCCAATTTTTGTGCTGCTTTGTATTTTGGCTTCAAGGATTCAGTTGAATCAAGTAAGGGTGTAAACTAGGCAAGTAAGATTAATTTATCTTTTTTATTCATATTATGTATGCTCAAGAATCTAATTTATATGCTTAAATAAGATTACTTTTGCATGATCTTTCATTTTTTGTTTCATACATATATATCCAGATCTCACAAGGTGTTGTGCAGGCTTGTGTGATCTAGTTGCAGGTTACCGATCGGATGAGGTGTGGATCAATATTGACACCATTCCTTATCCAACAAGCTCAAGACTCTTTCCCTTGACGCTCCACAAAAGGGCCTCCTTTTAGCTTGTTTCATTCAAGCAACGGACCAACCTTCTCTCCTCTTACTCTCCTTTTAAAAAATTAAATATTCTTGGTTATTTGGATTTTATATTTTAGATCTACTTTTTCAAAGTAGATATCTTTATATATCTGAACATATAGGATTTTCATGCATAGATTTAGTTTCATTTAAGAAAAAGATTGAAGTCCTTTCTCTTTAAAAACTAGATCTAGCAGTAAAAGTCTTTCATTTTTTATAAGCAGTTTTAAGCAAAATCAAAATCTTGTTTAAAGTGAATAGTCTTTCTTTATTAAAATTTAAATCCAGCATCTAAAGTGCACATTGCATTGGCGTCCCCAAAGCTAGCCAATATCCTCAAGAGGACTTGTCCTCTTGAGTTATTTTTGTCTTTTCTTAAAAGTACTTTAACTTAGTATTTTTTGGTAGTTTTTTGGGGGTTGTCCAAAGACACTTTTAAAGTGTTTTTGGAAACTTTAAAATAATTAAATCTTGCTTGTTTTTATCAGGTTCAGCCAAAAATAGGAGGAGGTGTTGTCCAAAAAGCGATTTTTGGGCCATTCGAAACCCCCTAGGGGTCTCCCCATCTTCCGTAGTCATCATTGTTGTACTTTGTAAGTCCTTGGGTTGTTTCGGTATAAGAAAAAAGCATAATTTTTCAATTAATTTTTGTAACCAAGTAATAAAAACAAATAAGTTTGAGTAGGCTCTTTCGAGCCAACTCCCCATCCCCCCAACGAGGATTCTGCATTTTTGTGATTTTGTGTTTTTTTTAGTTTAGTTGTTTTTAGTAGCATTGTATAATTTGATTCATAATCATTTCAATATATTTTACAAATTCAAAGTAATCATACTACTTACCCCATGACTTTCTGATTGACCCAAAAGGGGAAAGAGATGCGTGGTAGGACTAATTAGATAACCCGTGAGTTGTGTTTTGATGTTTGTTTTATTTATTTTTATTTTTAATCATATAAAATTAACCCCTCTCTTTCCCGATTGAGGTTCACTTGGACCGAAAGATATTCCTGGAGGTTCTCCCTTTTTTAACAAAGAACATAGCTTAAAATCCTTAAAAAACTTATCAAGGATTCGTTGTGTATGCTCTGCACTGGCTGCGGTTCGTCCGATCAGTCAAGCTGCATCAAAAGAAACGAGAGTGATTGGATTAATTAGGATTCACTTTCCCAATTAATCACCTTAGAAGAAAATCCAACGCCTCGATTGAACCGTAAATGGTGGCAAAATACCCAAAGGAAGTGGTAACTACTAGACAGTGACCTCGAGGTGCAGATCTCTGTTACATCCTAGCGGGTGTATTATGAACACAGTCTCAGAGAATCCATTCAACCCACACATTCCTTGCAGGTATCCATAGCGGTAGTCACTTTTGGACATACTCCAAGTACCCCCTGGGTATATCTGGAGTCCCCCCACCTAATTTAAGTAACTCATCATACATTAACTTAAAATTTGACCAAGAGCACTTGCGACACCCATTTGTATTTCAACAACAATCTCATTTGTGGAATCCATTATTGGCACTGATCTATTTGATATTATCATATGTTTCCACATTACTACTGATCAAGTTTTGATTTCTATGCTGTTGTGGTATAACAAATCTTGCAAATATCTTGTGTCGAATTCATTTGTAAAAAATCCTAAAAAACTTACTCATTTAATACCATCATCTAAGTAACTGGCCTTAGTAACTCGTAGGGTCTACCCCCCTTGGATTCGTTAGGAGTTTTCCTAAACGGAGGAGTCAAGAACAAGGTGACAACCTTGAATCGAGACTTGTCCCCAAGGACACACCGAGTGTCTTGAATATTTATTTGACGTTCCCCTCCGGGTGTGTGAAAGGAGACACCATTTTTTGGCGTCGTTGCCAGGGATAAATATTTTTATTCCTGAGTATGACTTAGCTTAAATTTTTTCTAAAAAATAAAAAGATAAAAATTTGATTGATCTTGTATTTAAAACACAAAATTAAAACTCGATCCATTTAGTGACTCCACTGTCTAATATTCCTCCAAGGATTTCTACCCAAAGGAACCCTGAATGATTATTCAATCCTCTCCTTGATCCTGAAAGGTTTATTAGAGAAAGGTTGAATAGGAATACTTCTCGTAGAATCCTTGAATATTTAGGAGACCAATCCCTCTTAGTTATCCATCACATATTTGAAGAGAGTCACACTCAACCATCTACCATATTTTCTAATTTTTTCAAACCTCTTGACTTTTCTCAGATAGTAGGTGCTCCACATGCTATACCAGGTGATGCTATTAAGAAACTTCCTACCTTCCAAGGAAACAATGCCATCACCGCCAAGTCCCACCTGCAGAAGTTTGAAAAGAACCTAGTCTCTTATTGCACTAATGCGACCAATGACCATGATGATGTCAATATGAATTTGTTTGCTTTATCCCTGGAAGAATAGGCTGTAGAATGGTACCTTGAATTGGAAAACAACTGATATGCAAACCTTAAGGACTTCATGGATGGTTTTAGGGAGAAGTGGGGAGAAAACAAAGAACCTAAACATCAACTTACTTCCCTCCACAACATCAATAAGATGGCGAATGAAACCATAGAGGAATTCAACACTAAATTCAGGTGGGTGGTTGTAGACCTTCATGATGACATCAAGCCAAATAATGATTCTATCCTCATATACTGCATTGAAGCCTTCTCTGGTGACTTAAGGTACCAGTTGGGAGATAAAGAACTTGCCGATATTAAAGCTTCCTAGATCCTTGCCGAGAAAATTGAAACAAACATGCAGTCATACAGTAAATATAACATACCTGGATACACCAGAGGAAACTCTTCTCACAACAAAGAGATCAAGGGTAATTCTGTTGAGTCATAAGAGAAGGGAACTTCCAAAGATCCCATGAAGGAGATGTAGGAAATGATGAAAAACTTGGTCACTAATCAAAATCAACAAATGGCCAATCATGTTGCACAATTGAATCACATGCATAATAGATTGGTGATGATGGAAAGGAATAATGGACTGAGGAACTTTCAGCCCAAGAAAAATAAGATGTATTAGAAGAAATCCCCTCATCAAGAACCTAGGATCCCAAGCCAGGTAGACTCAACTAACATGGTAGAGGAAGTGATTCAATGGTGTAGACCTTGTGAACAATTCCACCAGGAGAGTAATTTTTATGTTGCAAATCAAGTCATGGAACATGGACTTCTCGAGGTCAGTGATCATGAAACAACTTCAAGCGAGCCGGATCATGTATACATAGTAGTCCAAACCTACCCTTTTTCAAACCAGCATTGGAAACAGGCCATAGATTATATTCATGAGAAGGACCTCCTTTCCCACTTCTATGGTGGAATGCCTACTCCAGAAAAGGTTAAGATAATGAAGGAGGCTAGCTTCAAGGGTGAAGTTTATCGAAGGAAGGAGAAGTATTCACCAGCTAAACAATACAAACCTAAGGTAACAACTCCTCCTTTTCCAAATCCCCCTGCTATCCCAGAATCAAAGATTGACATTGCAAAATGGTGGAATGATGTAAAGGTCTCTGCTTATGCAACTAATATCATTCAAATTCCCGGTAAAAAATAAAAGTTGTTAAAAGCCATAGAGGATAGTCAGAATAAAACTCATAATATTATCGAAGAGGATCCTCTCCCTAATAATAATGATATATTTGAAGATAAATCTATTAAACCTAAGTATATTCCTATAGTCCTCAACAGTGTTGATCCGAGAAGGGAAGAACACCCGACTTTTTATGTCTCCCTTTTAGTTGATAATCTCCTCCTTCATAACTGCATGTTAGATTCAGATGCTTCATCAAATGTCATAACAAGAAAATTAATGGAATAACTAAATCTAAGGATCACACGACCCTACCACAATGTTTGTGCAATGGATGCGAGAGAAGTTGAAGTGGTAGGGATAATCATAAATCCACATTTTAAATTGGCCAAGTATCCGGACATCAACATGGCAATGGATGTGGTAGTGATTGATGTGCCAGATAATTGGGGTATGCTATTATCTAGAAAGTGGGCTGCAACTATTGGTGGGTACATTCAAATGGATTGGACATATGCTACTATACCTACATTAGAAAAGACAAGGATGATACTACATAGGGAGAAACAAAGGAAACAACATGTAGAAAACCCTAAAAATCCTGAAAATGAATTTGTACATTGCACTAACAACTTTGGAAACTATGCTATCTTGTCAAATTTCATGGCCCCTATTAAGGAAAACACTAAAGATGAAAATATAGATGAGCTTTGGAAAATGTACTTTGATGGGGCTTATTCCAAATCTAGAAAGGGTGCGAGCATCGTGATAATTTATCCTTCAAATAAAATGTACAACTTTGCTTTCAGGTTAGAGTTTGAAGCATCGAACAATGTAGCTGAGTATGAGGCATTGCTTCTAGGGTTAGAAACTGCTAAACAAATGGGAATAAATATGTTGAACATAAAATGTGATTCAGACTTAGTCGCCCTCCAGCTTAAGAATCAATATCGGTGTAAAAGTGACAGACTAAGGAAGTATAGGAACACCATATGGGACACCATGGAATGGTTTGATGCACTCAATATTCAAAATATCCCTAGGGAAATGAATGGGTTAGCAGATAAGTTGGCGGTGGAAGCATCCACCCTCTAGCTTTCAGATGAGATGATTAATGGAAATGGAAAAAATGGAAATTAATTTCAGACCTTCAATTCCGGATAATGTACATCATTGGCAGGTCTTTAAAGACGATGAACAACTCTTGAGATTCATCCATAATCTCCAAGAGTTTGAGGGTGGAAAGATCAGTTATCAATAGGAGGGTAAAGAGTATCAGGAGTGCGAGGATAATGTAAGGAATCGCATCCCGAGTAGCCTTATAGCTTGTGAAAATATGTTTGATCGACAGAATCATCATAAAAAACAAAAAGAATCAATAAAAAATGGGGATTATATGGAAGTAAACATAGGAACAGATAAATACCCCAAGTTAATAAAAATTGGAAAAGGTACTTCAAAAAATGAAAGGAACAATTTGATCAACTTAATCAAAGAGTATAGAGATGTGTTGTCCTTTAGTTATGATGAGATTAAATCCTTTCGGGAAGATGTGTTTCAACACACTATTCCCCTCATAGAAGAGGCTAAGGAGGTCAAGCCTTTCCGACAAAAGCTTAGGCGAATAAATGCTAAGTTGGCCCCCATTATGTAGAAGGAACTTCAGAAGATGTTAGCAGCAGGGATCATAACACCGACAAGACATTCATCGTGGTGCTCCAACTTGGTTGTTAATATAAAGAAGAATGGGTCAATTAGTATATGTATATATTTCAGAAATCTAAATACATCATGCCTTAAGGATAATTACCCATTGCCCGACATGGAAACATTACATCAAAGAGTAACAAAAATAGAAATGATGTCCATGTTGGATGGATTTTATGGGTATAACCAGTTGTTGGTAAGTAAAGAAGATCAACATAAAACTACATTCACCACACCTTGGGGAACCTATAATTTTTTAAGAATTCCTTTCGGCTTATTAAATGCCTGTGCCACCTTCCAAAGAGCCATGGATTTTTCATCTAAAGATCTTATAGGAAAATACTCGAAATATATCAAGATGACTTAACTGTTTTTTCAAAGGAAATATCTAACCACATAAGTCATCTCAGGCAGGTTTTCATAAGATGTTGGACATATGGTATTTCCTTAAACCTTGTCAAGTCAATCTTTGGGGTTGACAAAGGCAAGTTGCTAGGACACATCATTTCTAAGGATGTTGTCAAGGTCGATCCTGAGCGAGTCAAAGCCATTAAGAAAGTCCCCTTGCCTCAAAATCTTAAAGCTCTCCAGTATTTCAATGGTAAAATAAATTTCATAAGGAGATTCATCCCAAATTTAGCAGAACTAATGAAGCCCTTACAAAAGTTGTTAAAGAAAGATGCTAAATTTGAATGGACAGATGAAGGGAAAGATGCTATATCCAAGTCCCCAATCTTGATCAGTCTAGATTATTCCAAGGAATTTTAGATATTTTCCTTTTCCTCAGAGGACACCATTGCTGGTGGTTTTCTTCAAAAGAATAAGGAGGGACAAGAGCAACCTATAGCCTTTATGAGTAGAGCCTTGCAACATTCAGAGTTGAAGTATAATAGCATGGAGAAGCAGGCTTATGCTCTTGTTAAGTCCCTTAAACATTTTAGAACTTATGTGGGATACTCTAAAATCATTGGGTATGTACCCCATGCAGCTATCAAGGATATCATGTCTCAACAAGATTGCCTAGGCATCAGGGTTAAATGGGTTTCAAAGATTCAAGAGTATGATTTAGGGATAAAACCTAATGAGTTAATTAAGGGATAGGGTCTTTCAAAGATGTTGACCCAAGGAAATGAAAAAGCCTTAGGAATAATTTGCCAGAAAAGTGGTCTAGAACAAAGTGTATCAGATGAGCTTCAAAGATTAGAGCAACACCCTTGGTATACCGACATCATCTTTTTCCTATGTAACCTTACATGATTTGATCACTTACTTGGCCATAAAAGGAGAGAATTAAGGTTAAAGGCAACTAAGTATTGTTTAACAAAAGATGGTTTGGGTTGGAGAAACCTCGATGGTTTAATACTTAGATGTGTTGATGAACATGAGTCCAAAAAACTCATGGTTGAGTTCCATGCAGGGTTCTGTGATGGATGTTTTTCAGCAAGAACAACTACCCATAATATCCTTAGAGTAGGATACTATTGGTTGACCCTTTTTTAAGATGTGCACAAGTATGTTAAAGTTTTCCCCTAGTGTTAGTTGTTCACTGGAAAGAAGCAAATGAAAGTATTTCCTTTAAAACCAAAAGTAGTCCAAGCCCCTTTCTAGCAGTGGGGGCTTGATTTCATCGGTAAGTTCAAGGATAAATCAAGCAATGGTTATTCTTGGATATTCACCACCACAGATTATTTCACCAAGTGGGTAGAGGCGATACCCACCAAGAAGGAAACCGATGTTGTAGTCATGGATTTCCTAGAAGATAGGATTATCACAAGATTCAGTGTGCCATCCAGAATCATCATAGATAATGGCCCATGCTTCAGTTCCTCCGAGATGTCATCCTTTTGTTTCAAGTATGGCATTTCCCTATCCCATTTATCCAACTATTATCCCCAAGGAAATGGTCTAGCTAAGTCAAGCAATAAAAACTTAATGACCATAATCAAGAAAATTGTGGGTAATAATAAAAAGGCATGGGATAGAAAGATCAAGTTTGCATTATGGGCCGATAGAATCACAAAGAAAAGTTCAACTGGAAGGATCCCTTTCAAACTTGTCTAAGGCCTAGATGTCACCTTACCGGTCCACTTAAAGATTTTGGTGTATCAGCTTCTCCAGACCTTTAGCTCATACCACGATGCCATTCAAAACATAATCAAGTGGTTGATCGAGTTAGATGAAAGTAGAAGAAATTCCCTTGACCAGAGTATAAAAAATTCAGACAAAGTCAAGAGAAAATTTGATATATCTACCCGGCCTGGATCCTTTCAAGTAGGTGACATAGTCTTGCGTTGGGACAAACAGCAAGAGAAACCCAAGAAACATGGAAATTTTGACATCTTATGATTGGGTCCATATATCATTGATGAAGTAGCAGGAAAAAATTCTTTCTATCTGAATGAATTGGAAGGAGAAATGTTAAGCCTACCAGTGAATGGCTTTCTCCTCAAGATGTTCTTTTTGTTGGGTATATGTTATATTCTTTGCATGTGCGTATGGAGGGGAGGTGCACATGTCAGTGTTGTAGCTCGACGATCCCAAAGGCACCTTCGATGGAAATGGCCATTAGTCTGTTTTCGATGTGAGCGTAGTGAGTAAATTTTTTTGGCTATTTATAGTTGTTTGTGGCTATTTTTAGAAGTTGTCTAAAAATATGTAACTTAATCCCGGTTAAGGGATTGGAGTCTTTTTCTAATCCGAGTTAACGGATTAGGGTATTTGGATGTTGGGGAATACCTATATTTTGTATTGTGAGGATCTCATAATGTAACGAAGAGAAAATAGGAGGTGTGGCTCCAAGGTTTTCTAGTTTTCCCGGTTAAGGGTTTCTAGGGTAAATCTCTGTGTTTATGTGTGACTAATTTGTTGTGATATCTATTTTGATTAAAATAATCTGTATGCTTTGCTTCTCTGCATAGGTTTAAATATTACATGTGATATCAGAGCTCGATTTTGGCATCAAGGGGGCGCCTTTGCTTCTAAGGGTTTGACGCGGTTGATAGATCTTGGGTCTGTGATAAAACTGGGTTTAGTGGGAGCTTTGTAGTGTTGATTTATGCATTGAAAGAGAATGGTGAGCACTTCAAGAATCAAGATTGAGAAATTTAATGGCCAGAATTTTGAGCTATGGAAGCTCAAAATGGAGGATCTTCTGGTAGATCGGGAACAGTGGATTGTTGTGGATTCGGGTATGAAACCCACTGCAACGTCACAAGAAGATTGGGATAAATTAGAAAGAAGGGTGAGGAGTACAATAAAATTGTGCTTATTAGACTCTGTGTTGTTGAACGTATCTGGTGAAGATAGTGCAGTAAAGCTATGGGAAAAACTAGGGAGTTTGTATCAATCAAAATCCCTTGTGAACAAGCTGTTTCTGCAAAAGAAGTTGTTTCACCTTAGAATGGACGAGAATGACACTGTAACAGAGAATTTGAATGTCTACAATACTCTGGTAAGTAAAATAACCTTTGTTGGTATTAAAATGGCTGAAGAAGATAAATGGATTACATTATTGTGTTCTTTGCCGGATTCCTGGGACAACCTAATTGTTGCAATAGGTAGTTCTAGCCAGGTGACCTTAAAATTTGATGAAATTGTATCATCCCTACTATCAGAAGAGATGAGGCAGAAAACCATGGATAATCATACCATGGATGCCTTATCTGTGAGAGGTCACCCCCAGTAGAGAAACAAAAATAAAGGATCTGGGGGGAGATCTAAATCTAAGGGTAGATCTAAATCCCTAGGAAAAGGAATAAGGAAGTGTTGGAAATGCGGTAAAGCTAGGCACTATAAAAAGGATTGTAGATCTAAGAATGTTGAGAAAGCAAAGGGATATGAGGATACCCCTTCCATAGAGGCAAATAACTCCTCAGAAGAAGGAGGGGATGTGTACCTAGCTTCCATGGGTAATCCTTCAGAATGTGATACATGGATTATTGACTCAGGTGCGTCATGTCATATGACCCCTCATAGGGAGTGGTTCAGTGAATATGAAAAGTACAATGGAGGAGATGTGTACTTGGGAGATGATTCACCAGCCAGTATCATTGGACGTGGTAGAGTCAAGCTAAAACTAAAGGATTACAGGATTAGAACTCTGTCCGGAGTGCTACACATTCCAAATCTAGCAAGAAACTTGATATCTGTCGAAAAGATGGATGTTGCAGGTGTAAATACTGTGTGTGGAGATGGTGGTTGCAAAATGGTTCGAGGATCAATGGTATTGATGAGGGGAGTTTAGTATGGAACTCTGTACAAATTATTGGGAAAAACCATCACTGATGAATGTAACAATTTTGTTGTGATGGAGGAAGGAGGTAAAGATGACAAAACCTTGAATGCATTAGGAGGAAAGACAATGTTGTGGCATCAAAGAATGGGGCATATCGAAGAAAAGGGACTTCGAGCATTATAAGGTAAAGGTATGGTTGAAGGTATGACTAATTGCACTCTAGATTTTGATTTCTATGAACATTTCATATATGGAAAACAAAATCGAGTAAGATTTGCATCTAGTGCTACAAGAGCAAAGGGAATTCTAGAATTAATACATAGTGATGTGTTTGGACCTGTTCCTGTTCCATCATTAGGAAAATCTATGTATTATGTTTCATTTATAGATGATTTCTCAAGGAACATATGTATTTATTTCCTTCGAAAGAAATCTGAAGTATTTGCCAAGTTTAAAGAATTTAAGGCTCTTGTAGAAAATCGGTTAGAAAAGAAAATAAAGGTGTTGAGGACAGATAATGGTGGAGAGTTTTGTGGAAATGAATTCGAAGACTTTTGTAAGAAGTGTGGAACAGCAAGGCAAAAGTCTACTCCATACACACCTCAACAGAATGGAGTTGCTGAGAGGATGAATAGGATGTTGATGGAAAAGGAAAGGAGCATGCTAAGAAGTGTTGGGATAGGACAAGAATTCTAGGCAGAAGCAATGGAGACATCATGTTACTTGGTAAACCGATCACCCACATCAGCATTGATTGATAAAAATCCACAAGAGGTATGGACTGGTAAGAATCCATCTATTAAGCATTTGAAAGTTTTTGGTTGTGATGCTTATGTACATGTTCCAAAGGAGAAAAGGAGAAAGTTGGATAACAAAGCTGAGAAGTGTATCTTTATTGGCTATAAAGATGGTATGAAAGAGTATAAGCTTTGGAATCCTATAACTAAGAAGACTGTTTACAGTCGAGATGTTGTGTTTCGAGAGGTCAAAGAAGTCCCCAGATAGGAAGTGAATCCAATGGAAAAGGAACCAGAGAAAATAGAGTTTAAGTTAGAAGGTGAAGAATCTGACTCAATAGAAGAAGCAGAGTGGAGCAACCGAATCCGGTTGTCCATTAGTCGAATCTGACTATCATTGTAATAATGAATATGAATAGTAAATAATATATTAGACGATGGGTAAAATGTACAATAAGCTTGCCTTTTATAGGCTTGAGCATGAAGGGTTACACCCTTTCATATAATTAACTAATCTATTTTTATAATTATTTAATATTCATAACATTGCCACTCCCTTTAAGGAAGCTTTGTCCTCAAAGCTTAGATTATCGTTGTCGTCTTTTCATTTTTGTTTTGTGTTGAAACAACGTCATTAATTCCTTTATGTCTTTTGTTTTAGAACTTGTATTAGGTATGTGCTTGTTCTTTACACCATAGTTTGTCAATTTTATTTTATTTGTTACTTGAATTTGTACTCGATTCTGTTTATTATTGTTGTCTCGTTTCCCATGGACATGAATATGAGGAACATTTTTGTGACTGACCATATCAAACTTTGTTTTAGAAATCGCTTGTCTCACGATACTTAGGATGCCATCACGTAATGTTTTCCTTTTATTATCTTTATGATTTATCTCGAGAAGTGGCATCTCTTGAGGCTTCTCACATTCAAAATCACTAGGTAGTGTTACATTTAGGTTTCTCGAGGGTGGTGAAACAGTTAAGGTAGAAGATGAATCTATGATATTTGATTTGTCTGAATTGGATTCCTTGGCATAATGTAGGATACATATATTTTCATTGTATGGATCGTCATTATTATCAACGATACTGGCTTGAATCCCATTATGATCTTGGTCGAGCTCATCTTTATCAACTATATTATTGGTATTTTGGTCATTCCTAAGATAGTTTGTCTCCTTGTCTTGTTTATTGTCTTGATCGACTTGGTTTCTCTCATTTTTGCTGACATACTGGTCCAACATATTTGAGCTATTGATATGGTTTGTACCAAACCTTAGTTTTTGTAACATTCCTATCATTGTATTCTGGTTCTGCGTCATGGTGCTCATGTTTTGTGTTAAGGTGTTTATGTTTTGCATTATGGTACTCATTTTGTCATCCATGTTTTTTTGTTTTTCGCTCAGGATGTCAAGTTTGTCATCGAGCCTTCTTTCTACCAAAACAAGATCGTTTTTGAGTAATGTATTGTTATTTTGCATCTTTTCCTTCAAGCCTTCTTGGTTAGCGGCAATGGACTTTATGTCCTTTTCCATTTTATCGATCTTCTCTTTCAATTCCTCCATGGTCTTGGACCTTGTATACGGAGGTGTGTATTTCGGCGCTATTTTGTCCTTTTAAGGTGAATTGAATAATAATATATTAATTAATTAATATTAATATTTTTTTTTTAAATTTTTTTATAAACTATATTATATTTTGTATATAGTTTTTTTTAAATATGTTTAAAAAAATAATAATTAATTATATATTAATTATTATATAATGAACCTTTATATTATTTTAAATATAATAAAACAAAATTAAATATTATAATATTTGAAATATTATATGATAATATTTAAATCTTTTGTTTTTTATTGTATTTTGGTTTTTGCAAGACGTGGAGATGGAGGCCAAGAGACGGCGTGGTGATGGTCGGCAACGAGGAGGCTGAGGTATCAGAGGCAGCGTGGAAAGGATGTGTGGGTGGTGACTGGAAGGAGGGTCACGATGGATATGATAGGAAATGGTTGCATGGAGGAGGGCAGGCAGAAAAGACATGGAGGGAGAACATGGGGAGTGGAGTGGAGCAGGAGGGTGGCGGAGTAGGGCGCATGGGAGCAAGAGGAGAGCGGTTGAGCGGGGATGGAAGGGAGATGCAGCAGAGTGGATGGCGTGGGGGAGATGGAAGGGGTGGCAGGGATGGAACATGGCTGGAGTGGCAATGGGCATGGCGCGTGGGAGTAGGAGGGCGGCAATGGGGGAAGGAGGGGGCATCGCGGGGAATAGAGGAGGTGTGCAGGGGGAATAGAGAGCGGAGGTGATGGAGGTGGCGAGCAGGCTGGAGGACGTTGGTGTTTTTTTTTGTTGGATTTTATTTGTTTATTTGTTTTGTTTTGTTTTATTTTTCTTTTTCGACAGCAGATGGGATGAAGAGATAGGTGGTGAAATGGAGTAGTAATCAGCGGAAGTAAAATGAGGAAAATAAATGATGAGCCGAGTCCAAGCTGAGTGTTGGAGGAGTCAAATCCGAGCTCAGGTCGAAGGAGCCGAATCTGAGTTGTAATACCAAATGGAGCAACCGAATCTGGTTGTCCGTTAGTCGAATCCGATTATCATTGTAATAATGAATATGAATAGTAAATAATATATTAGATGATGGGTAAAATGTACAATAAGCCCACCTTTTATAGGCTTGAGCATGAAGGGTTACACCATTTCATATAATTAACTAATCTATTTTAATAATTATTTAATATTCATAACATAGAATAAGAAGAAGAAGAACCTCATACTCCAGTTTTGAGGAGATCATCTCGAGAAATAAGGTAACCAGAAAGGTATTCCCCTCTTGATTTTTGCTCTCATTTTGCTATGTCTATTACTGATGATGATACTAGAAATGTGAAGGAAGTTGTTAATTTAGAGGATAATGATCTCTGGAAAAAGGCCATGGATGAAGAAATGGATTCCTTGGACAAAAATGAAGCTTGGAAGCTAGTCCAGTTACCAGCTGGGAGAAAAACCATTGGGAGAAAATGGCTATTTAAAAAGAAGTTGAATGCAGAAGGTAAAGTGGATAAGTATAAAGCCCGCTTGGTAGCAAAGGGATATTCTCAGGTAGAGGGGATTGATTTTGGTGAAATATTTTCTCTAGTTGCAAAATTAACTTCTATTAGATTTCTTCTTTCTATTGCTGCTGCTTTTGATCTTGAAGTAGAGCAGATGGATGTGAAGACAACGTTCTTACATGGGGATCTGGAAGAAGAAATATACATGAAACAACCAAAAGGGTTCATAGTAAAGGGAAAGAATGAGTTGGTATGTAAACTAAAGAAGTCCCTTTATGGTCTAAATCAATCTCCAAGGATGTCGTACCAAACGTTTGACACATACATACTTAGATTGGGGTTTGTGAGAAGCAAAGCTGATCACTATGTATATTCCAAACAGGTTGGTGATCACTTCATTAACATAGTTTTGTATGTTGATGACATGTTGTTGATTGGAAACAACAAAGATGTTATAAAGGAGGTGAAGTCTTAACTATCCTCCAAGTTTGATATGAAATATCTCGATGCTGCAAACTTCATTTTGGGAATGGAGATAAGAAGAGACCGTGCAAACAAAATGATCAGTTTAAATCAAAGAAAATATGTTGAGACGGTACTATAGAGATTTAGTATGTAGGAAAGTAAGTTGGTCAAGGTTCCTATTCCTGTAAGTGTAAAGTTATTTGTAGAGTAGTGTCCCAAGACACAAGAAGAAGAAGAAGACATGTCACAGGTTCCATATGCCAGTGCAGTTGGTAGTTTGATGTATGCAATGGTCTGTACAAGACCAGGCATTGCTCATGAAGTGGGAGTTTTGAGTAGATATATGTCAAAACTAGGAAAGGAGCATTGGACAGCTATAAAGAGGGTCTTCAGATATTTGTGTGGCACCACAGATTATGCACTCTGCTACCAAGGAAGGCTTGGACTAGACAGAGTAATAAATGTACATGGATTTGTTGATGTAGACTGGGATGGAGACCTTGATCATAGAAGATCTACAAGTGGGTATGTGTTTAACCTATTTGGAGGAGCTATCAGTTGGATGAGCAAGAGACAAGCTGTAGTTGCACTCTCAACTACAGAAGTTGAATACATGACAGCCACTCATGCAAGCAAAGAAGCTGTGTGGTTGCAAAGATTGTGTTCAGGTATTGGGTTTGTGCAGAAAGGTGTAAGGTTAGAATGTGATAGATAAAGTACAATCTTCCTGGCAAAGAAACCTACTTATCATGCTAAGACAAAGCATATTGATGTGTAATATCACTTTGTGAGAGATATGGTTGAAGAAAGGAATGTGTTGCTAGAGAAAGTTGACACAGTGAAAAATGTTGCAGACTCATTAACAAAGTCTGTTAGTACAGAGAAGTTCTCTTGGTGTAGAGAATCTATGGGCATTGATGCCCTGAACCTGTGACTGTATGAGTACATGACTCATTGCTATGCAAAGGAAACAACAAGTGGGAGAATGTTGGGTATATGTTATATTCTTTGCATGTGCGTATGGAGGGGAGGTGCGCATGTGAGCACTGTAGCTCAACAATCCCAAAGGCACCTTCAACGAAAATGGCCGTTAGGCCATTTCTGATGCGAGCACAGCGAGCACATTTTTTTGGCTATTTATAGATTTTATGGCTATTTATAGCTGTTTGTGGCTATTTTTAGAAGTTTTCTAAAAATACGTAACTTAATCCCGGTTAAGGGATTGGAGTCTTTTTCTAATTCGGGTTAACAGATTAGGGTATTTGGATGTTGCGGAATACCTATGTTTTGTGTTGTGAGGATATCATAATGTAATGAAGGGAAAATATGAGGTGTGGCTCCAAGGTTTTCTGGTTTTCCCGGTTAAGGGTTTCTAGGGTAAATCTTTGTGTTTATGTGTGATTGATGTGTTGTGATCTCTATTTTTCTTAAAAGAATATGTATGTTTTGCTTCTCTACATAGGTTTAAAACTTACACTTTGCCGAGATGGCTTGATGCCTTCATTGGCATCAGTGGTTTCAGGGCCAATTTCTAAGCTTTTCCCTTGCATGTATTTTTAAAAATTTCATGTATCATATTGTTGTATTATAAATGTTTTGTACCATAGCACTAACCTTGAAATTTTTTCTATTGTATAATAGGATTGTAAATTATTTCTTTTGTCCATTATATACTAATTCTGTACATTAATCTACTTTTCAAGTTGGTTTCTTTTATATACATGTTACTGATAAAATTTAATTGCTGTGCAGGACCCAGGGATTCCAGAGTTCTCACATCCTCTTCCTTGATCAGAAGATTAGTTAGAGCATGTGTCCCTAGATGGAGCCATATGTTACCTACAAAGTCATACTTAGTTGGTGTTACCAAGTGAGCTTGGTGAACTGGACAAAGATGATTTGTTCGGACTTCGGAAGGCCTTCAGACTTGCTTTTGGGAAGTGTTTTTTTTGTCTACCACATGTTCATACCCCCATGGGGGAGTTTTAATAAAATGTTATAGCATGGTTGTGTCTGTAAAAGACTCAGTCTCTTGGACTTTATTTTTCATTTCAATCAGCCCAGAGTGTTTTTTCCCTTGGTTATTATTGGTTGTTGAATAAAGGACTGATAATTTCTAAGTTTTTCACTCAATACCTCCAAAGTTGGGCTGGTCAGCTTGGCATTTAGGCATATTGAGGTTATTAGAGTCTGTGTATCAATGTATACACATAATAGGAATTATGGTCGAGTCATATGAACATGTGCTAAGTCCCCCTAAGTTTTTTTTTTCTTAAACTTTAATTTTAATTTTTCCACAAAACTTAGGCTATTTTTTAATAGTCTAATTGGAAAAATTGGTCTTGTAATAAAAGTGGGGTTAAGAGTCAGTTTTAGTCATGGGGGTGCTCATTTTCTAACTCATAGCACCTGGTAAACCCATAAACCCACTTTTCCTAAGTTTTGAGTGATTTTTTTATCACTCAGGTTAGAAAATCCCAAAAAATCAAATATTAATTAATTTAATTAAAAATTAATTAAATAATGGAGAAAATCCAAATTCCTAAATTAGCGGATTTTTCTCCGATTTGATTGAAATTAGTCTTATCAGCTTCATATTGACCAGGAGTTCCCATTCCTTAACTGAAGGCATGGATCAAGGATGAAGAGGAGCTTAACAGGCTCATGTAGATCTGGGGGTTGCACCCTCCTTTCTCTCTCCTCCACACGTGTGGATGAATCTAGGAGTTGTCTGATGGGTGGTTCAGTTCACTGAGTGAGGTTTCACTCCGATTTGCAGTTCCAGTCTAGTTAGACTCATTTCATCATTAGATAAGACTTAGTTCATCATCAGATCAGGCTCGGCTTGACTCTCTGTTAGCTTCAGTCTCTCTTTCAGTCAGGCATGCGCCCCTCTTGGCCAGTTTGGCTATAAATAAAGCAACTTTTTACTCTTCCAAACTAGTTAGAGTTGGATGAAGAGCTATTTACATTGTAATAATACTATATTTTCATTGTGAATAAAGAAGCTTTGGAGGCTTTACCATGTAGTGCATGTGTTTGTGTGGATTCCCAGTGTCATGCTGCTAATGTGGTAACTGCAAATTTTTTCCAATTTTTGTGTTGCTTTGTATTATGGCTTCAAGGATTTGGCCGAATCAAGTAAGGGTATAAAATAGGAAAGTAAGATTACTTTATCTTATTTATTCATATTATGTATGCTCAAGAATCTAAGTTATATGCTTAAATAAGATTATTTTTGCATGATCTTTCATTTTTTTGTTTCATACATATATATCCAGATATGATGAGGTGTTATGCAATCTTGTGTGATCTAGTTGCAGGTTCCTGATCAGATGAGGTGTGGATCAAGATTGATGCCATTCCTTATCCAATAAGCTCAAGACTCTATCCCTCGACCCTCCATAAAAGGGCCTCCTTTCAGCTTCTTTCATTCAAGCAATGAACCAACCTGTTAACACTTCATTTTTTAATAGTTGATCTAAGGGCCTGACAGGAGTTCAATGAGGGTCCCATTCCCTCGAACTTCATGTGAACACCCATTCAAAGAAGAAAATGGCAAGTGTGCTGAAGGAATCGAGCAGGACTTGAAACCAAAGGCTAAGATTGATTGGAGGTGGATCAATGGCTCCCAAACATTTCGCGCGAGTGGAGATGCTCGACCAAAGCCTCCTTTCCAGATTGCAAAATGTGTTAAAGGTCGGAAACATTCTACGGTCGAGATGAGGTCTGAGTCAAATCTAGGCCTCAATAAATTTCGTAAGACATACATGCACGGGTGAAAACCGTGATTTCAAATCATGATGGAGGGGTAGCTATCGCGAAGATCAATGGCCGTGATAGGATTGGAGAGAAATATATGGCCATGGTTTATTTCGCAGTGCGTACTAGCCCGATGAATATCAAAAGCTTCTCACTACGAAAGACAGTGGGGCCCACTCAGATCTACGGCTGCATGAAGAATCGGTCGCGATCGATGGTTGAAAACATGTCATGATCCTGAACTGCCCACGGTGCTTGAAGGAATAGAACGTGGACAGAGGAAATGAAATATTCCCTGAATCAGACGGTTGAGGTGGATCCTAGGGTATGTGATTTCACATCTAGTGTGGATATGACAGTGAAGGAGGCGTTCACATGTGTCATCTTCCCCCCATTACAAATTGGTCGATTCCTTCGACGCCATTCGGGATAATCCTTAGATGGAAGTCTTGTCCAGTGATGCTAATTTCCTCGGTTCACAAGTGTGGCACATGGTTTACTTCGAAAGGAACCGTGTGAAAGATGGAGGTTTGATTCATTGAGATGACAGACTTGGCATTTACACGAGGCCAAGGGATGCGACGAACTGAAACAACTCGACGCTATCGTCAAGGTAATTGAAAGGGCAAGAGATGTTCAAATTCACAGCCCTCAGAACCATCCTGGAAGCCATGCGGGAGTGGCTTGGAATATTAGCCATACCAGATATGAATTAAAACATCAGGAGGAAATATCACCACCTTGGCATCATAGATACTACCATCGCAACTACTCTAAGGGTATAGCCCTTCCCGAGCCATATTTTCTCACACTATATAACACCATCTTCCGAAGATCGTTGAGGCATGGAACTGTGTAGATGATAAGAGATATATGATTGAATTCCAAAAATTATCAAAGTCTTTCATAGACAAACATGACTGTGTGGTTCAAGAAATTACTTTGACAAGGGGTACTCTTGGTAGGCAAACATGAATCCGTGTTTTGGTTATCCACACCAGAAAATCACCAACCACCGGGGCATAGATGTGAAATACCAAGGTGGATTCACTCGCTTCTACACAAACCAATCTCTAGATGTGTAGTGCATGGGTTTTGACATCCCAGCGATTTCCCTCCGACACTCTTGGCTGCAGTCACGATCTGTGAAGTCCCACCTCACATTGGTGGCAGAACTGTTGGAGGAAATGCTCGAACTGGCAGGCCCGGAGCCTTCAATGCCACCCCCAGGATATCCACTTGGTTGTTTGGTCGTGGGCAAGGAGAAGTTCAAGCGCACACTTGGCTGCATGGCTTGTAGGAAAACCCTCCTCGTAGGAGGAAGAGGCATTACATGGATGATAAGCTTCTTAATTCATTTATCATCACCAAGTGCATGACCACCTTCTTCTCGGCTTCCTCCTATAATAGTGTTACCCGAAAAAGGAGGGGTCAAAAAAAGTAGTCAAGAAATGGATCGCTGGATGGACAAGGAGACCCAAAATATGTCAGAAGCAGCCTGTGGGGGAAATTAACCATTAACATGCCACGTGGGAATCACTTTCACGAAGTAGTATGGTAGAGGGCTTTGTGTTTTCATCCTACTTCATCATGCCCCATATCTCCATGATGTTGTTTATATTTGTAAAACATGGCGATAGTCCACTCCCTGTATAGTTAGCGCATGATAGTGACCTGTAACACTTTTCTGTTCTGTAGTCTCAGCATTAGAATAGTATAAATACACTCCTGATAGAGGGAGGAAGGGGAGTTGATTGGATTGGTAAACATTCTAGGGCTGAGGCTCTCCATTGTAAATAAGTTTGATGCCTATGTTATGAATAAAATTGCAGAGAAAGAGCTATTTATCATACTAGAGATTCATGTGTCGTTACTTTTCCCAATATGTATCTTCTCTTACGTGCAATGTGTTTCCTATTTTCACTCCAGTCTGTTACTTGCTTTTCATGTCTAAAACTTAGGGCATAGTAGTTAGGAATTCATACTTTTTATGCTCTGGCTTTTGTTCTAGACATTTATCAATTGTTCTTCTAAAGTTGCATGGAATTCATCTCGCTGGTGCTCCACGCAATGGACTGTTCTCTCTCTCATCCTCTAACCGCCCACTAAAAATCTCCTGATTGGGAGATCAATGGCTACCTTACCTCTATTTTCTTCCCAATGCCTTCCTTTTCTCTTGCAAGCGTTCATTATACAGGTTCTTGACTCCATTTCCAATGGTTCCTGCCCTGACAATCCTACCTTGCATCTCACCCTTACATACTTTGTTTCATTCAGGATCCTGCCCCCCTGATCATTCCTATTGAAAATCCTATGCGGAGTAGACTTCAGTGACACACGAGATTGAAAATATTATGTGAAGTAGACTCCGGTGACAAACGAGAGATCCCTCTCTGACTGCGTGGGGCCAGAGGTGTAGTCTAAAACGATTTTGCTGTTACCTGGGAGCGGGCCTTCTACAACCTTTGGGCTCAATTCTAGTGCTAACAAACTAGCGCGATTACTGAGGATGAGATTGAATATCATCCTTGGGAAGAACAACAAAGATTCAAAGGATAAATACTTTCTGTGGGAAAATAGAGATTCTTACATGTGAAAAAGTTTGTATTATTTTCCCCGGCGACTCCACTGAAAGATTCTAGAAGGTGACTCCACTGGGGATACCGGTGGTCAGAAAGACAGAGATGGGGAGAGGTCTCACATATTCCCTATATTTAAATGAAGGGTTTAGATCTGACTATTGGTGGTGAACATTGGTTAGACATCAGGAAGGTCATGTCTCTTTTCACCTGGCGACTCCATCTGTGAAGGATCCATTATTCATAATGTTCTATGGCAGCTCCACTATCAAAGGGGGTTGCAAAGTTTGAGGAGCTGATGCAGTTTCTCCACCATCAAGATGACTTCTCGGGATGCAAGTTATGCTCCTATGAATCTTGCTGCCATTCCTGGTTATCCCAATAAAATACCTTCGGTAAATTGGCAAACATATCTTCCAAGATTCAAAGATGAAAAGGGTGATGATGCTGCCATCCATTTATTTAGATTTCATAAGCATTTACATAAGTTGGGAGTGGGATGGCATGAAGATTCTTTAATGAAACTGTTCATGTTTAGTTTAGAAGGATATGCGAGGTCTTGGTATGAGGGATTTCCAGTAGGGAGTTTATTCTCACTTAAAGACTTTCATACCATATTTCATGAACATTTCAAAAGGCATTATCCTTCTTTGTTGTTACTTCAAGATTGTTGTACACACGATAGAGAGTTCATTGAAAATGTGAAAGATGAGTGTGGTGATGATCAGTATTTGGATGAAGAGGTTTTAGATATCTTACATGAATATTCAGCTCAAAAATAAAGACAAACCAATTGCCATGATATTCAAGAAATTTCCTAGAAGTTAGTATTGTCTTCCTTGACTGAAGTTGACATAGACCAAAGCTCTGTTTCAACTAGTTATATCTCTCTTCCTGAAACTAATGATGATTTGCAGCATTCTTTCCATTCTCTGTGTGACCAGGAGAGAGGTTGGGACTATCAATCAAATCCTTCCTCATGTTATTCAACTTCTGAATTTTTGTTACAAGAAGAGGCCTCCCCTTCCGAATCAGAAAGTTCCTTTTCGCAACTGCAATCTCTTGAAAGTTACAATGCTTGTGTGATTGATTACAAAGAAGATGATAATTCTGGAAAATTTCAGTCTTGTATTCCCTTCACATGTTTATTTTCTAAAAATGCAAGTAAAGAGAAATCATATTTTGAAATCATGGTTGAAGGAAGACTGCTGCATGTTGATCAAATTCATATTTCACCTAAAGATTTACATGACTATATGAAGATCTCCTTGTTTGAAGAAGATGATCAGTCTAGCGATTTGAAAGGAGATGGGTGTACTGATTTGTTTTCTGAAGTGCAATCAGCCTATCACAATTTCTGTTAGTGAAGAAGATTTCATTGCAATCCAAGATCAAAAGTATGAAAACAAAGTGGAAACTGAACATGTTGAAGATGACTATTTGCCGTTGTGTTTTCCTTCATTTGAGTGGTTAAAAAAGGGACTTAAAGTTTCTGATCACAAACATAAATTTGATATTGTATATGAATGTATACATTTTCTTGGAATGGATGATGGGAGATAAGGGAAGTTATGAAATCAATCCCAGTGTTTAGAAAAACCAGCAGTATGCAATGAAGAATTGAATAACGAAGAAGAAGATAGGGGTTCTCAAATGGATGTTTCTTTTTGTTTTTCAAATTCAGAAATTTTTTGTCGAAAAGAAGTTTGTTTGCTTGATCATGTTGAGGAACGGAGTGGTATTTCTTTTGAAATGCATGAAAAGAATGAAGTTGTAAAATCAGAAATTTTAGATGAAGTTGTGGATGTCTCTCCTGGAAATTGTCACGTGTTGTCCTTGCATGGTTCTTTTGAAGATCAATTTGACAGTGTGCAAGGGAATGTGCAGTTGGGACAACCTTCTCATGGTGAGAAAATGACAGAATTTTTTGAAGGTTGTCATGTTTTTTATGATCCAGTGGCAGAGTACATGGAGAATCTTGGTAGTGGTAGTGGATGGTTATATCTCTACTGTAAAGATCATATGCTTTTATAACTTTGTGCCATTAAGCCTGTCATCCGTGTTTTTTATCAAGCATGAAGAAAAAGTTGGTTTATGGGATCATTTGCTTGAGTGGATTCATTGGAAGTTAGAAGTTACTTGATTGAATGTTGATGCTTAGTAAGTAGGGTAGGTAAGTAAAGATGAATAAGCTCGACATGGTGAGCATTCCATTCAGCAGCTTTCAGTTTGTTTTTGGTTTCAGTTTTAATTTCAATTTCAGTTTTAAAGTTCAGATGTGTAGTTACAGTTGCCTTCAATTTTCAGAATGTGGACACGTGATAGGTTACAGGTTGAAAGAGTGGGATTTGTTTGTAGAATGGTTTTAGTTGATGGTTCAGTTTAGAATAGGTAGAGGATCTTAGAAAAAGTTGGGAGCCGCCCAATGGGTTTGGCACTTGGTCTATGGGGGTTCTTTGCTACCTCATTTGGAGGATAGCATCCCTCATGGAGCTAGTTGTTAACACTCTATTTTTTAATAGTTGATCTAAGGGATTGATAGGAGTTCGGTGAGGGTCCCATTCTCTCGAACTTCATTTGAACACCCATTCAAAAAAGAAAAAAATAGGTGTGCTGAAGGCATCAAGCGGGACTTGAAACCAAAGGCTGAGATTGATCGGAGGTGGATCAATGGCTCCCAACCATTTCACGTGAGCAGACACTCTCAACCAAATCATCCTTTCAATATTGCGAAATGTGTTAAAGGTTGGAAACATTCTACGGTCAAGATGAGGTCTGAGTCAGATCTACGGCCTCAATAAATTTCACAAGCCATACATGCACGGGTGAAAACTGTAATTTCAAATCGTGAAGGAGGGGTAGCTTTCACGAAGATCAATGGTCGCGATAGGATTGGAGAGAAATCTATGTCCATGGTTTATTTCATAGTGCGGACTAGCCCGATGAATATCAAAAGCTTCTCATTGCGAAAGACAGTGGGGCCCACTCAGATCTACACTTGCATGAAGAATCAGTTGCGATCGACGGTTGAAAACATGTCATGATCCTGAACTTCCTGCGGTGCTTGAAGGAATGGAACGTGGACAGCGGAAATGAAAGATTTCCTGAATCGGACAGTTGAGGTGCCTCCCAGGGTACATGATTTCACATCCAGTGCGGAGATGACAGTGGAGGAGGCGTTCACGCGTGTAATCTGCCCCCCATTACAAATTGGCCGATTCCTTCGACGCATTCGGGATAAGCCTGAGATGGAAGTCTTGTCCAGTGATGCTAATTTCCTCGGTTCGCAAGTGTGGCACGTGGTTCACTTTGAAAGGAACCGTGTGAAAGATGGAGGTTTGATTCGTTGAGATGACAGACTTTTCATTTACACGAGGCTGAGGGATGCAACGAACTGAAACAACCTGATGCTACTGTCAAGGCAATTGAAAGGACAAGAGATGGTCAAATCTGCAGCCCTCAGAACCAGCCTGGCAGCCATGCGGGAGTGGCTTGGAATCTTAGCCATACTAGATATGATTAAAATATCAGGAGGAAAGATCACCACCCTGTAATCACACATATCACCATCGTAACTACTCTAAGGGTATAGCCCTTCCTGAGCCGTCTCTGCTCACACTATATAACACCATCTTCCGAATATTGTTGAGGCATGGAACTGTGTAGATGATAAGAGATATATGATTGAATTCTGAAAAGTGTCGAAGTCTTTCATAGACAACCATGACTATGTGGTTTGATAAATTAGTTCGACAAGGGGTACTCTTGGTAGGCAAACATGAATCTGTGTTTTGGTTATCCACACCAAAAAATCACCAACCACTGGGGCACATATTTGAAATACCAAGGGGGATTCAACTGATTCTACACAACCCAGTCTTTGGATGTGCAGTGCATGGGTTTTGACATCCCAGCGATGTCCCTCTGACACTCCTGACTACAGTCATGACCTCCAAATTCCCAGCTCACATTGGTGGCAGAACTGTTGGAGCAAATGCTCGAACTGGGACCAGGAGGGCCCGGAGCCTTTGACTCCACTCGCAAGATCTCCGATTGGTTGTTTGGTCATGGGTGAGGAGAAGGTTAAGCGCACACTTGGCTACATGGCTTGTGGGAAAACCCTCCTCGTAGGAGGAAGAGAGCAGTACAAGGATGATAAGCTTTTTAAGTCATTTATCATCACCAAGTGCATGGCCACCTTCTTCCCGGCTTCCTCCTATAACAGTGTTACTTGATGAAGGAGGGGTCAAAAAAAGTAGTCGAGCAATGGATCACTGGCTGGACAAGGAGACCCAAAATATGTCTGAAGTGGTTTCTGGGGGAAATTAACCATTAGCATGCCACATTGGAATCACTTTCATGAAGCAAGATGGTAGAGGGCTCTGTGCTGTCAGCCTACTTCATCATGCGCCATATCTCCATGATGTTGTTTATATTTGTAAAACGTGGTGATAGTCCACTCCCTCTATAGTTAGAGCATGATAGTGACTTGTAACACTTTTCTATTCGATAGTCTCAGCATTAGAATAGTATAAATACACTCCCAATAGAGGGAGGAAGGGGAGTTGATTGGATTGGGAAACATTCTAGGGCTGAGGCTCTCCATTGTAAATAAGTTTGATGCCTGTGTTATAAATAAAATTGCAAAGAAAGAGCTATTTATCATAGTAGAGATTCATGTGTTGTTGATTTTCCCAATATGTATCTTCTCTTACGTGCAATGTGTTTGCTGTCTTCACTCCAGTTTGTTACTTGATTTTCATTTCTGCAACTTAGGGTATAGTAGTTAGGAATTCATACTTGTTATGCTCTGGATGTTGTTCCAGACATTTATCAATTGTTCTTCTAAAGTTGCATGGAATTCATCTCGTTGGTGCTCCATGTGATGGACTGTTCTCTCTCTCGTCCTCCAACCGCCCGCTAAAAATCTCCCGATTGGGAGATCAATGACTACCTTGCATTTGTTTATTTCCTGATGCCTTCCTTTTCTCTTGCAAGCGTTCATTATGTAGGTTCTCAAATCCATTGGCAATGGTTCCCGCCCCGATAATCCCACCTTGCATCTCACCCTTACACACTTTGTTCCATTCAGGATCACGACCCCCTGATCATGCCTATTGAAAATCCTATGCGGAGTAGACTTCGGTGACACACGAGATTGAAAATATTATGCGAAGTAGACTCTTGTGACAAACGAGAGATCCCTCTATGACTGCGCAAGGCTGGAGGTGCAGTCTAAAGCAGTTTTGTTGTTACCCAGGAGCGGGTGTCACATGCCCCAATTTTGTAAAATAATGTTATCTTATTTTGATTTTATTCCTAGAAATTATTTTAAATTTAATGCTAAGTGGAAACTGATGACTCAGCAGAGTCAAGGATGTGGAATGTAATTCTGAATATTTAATTTGAAATAAATAAAAGTGGAGACAATAGCTTGGGAGAGCTGTTAAAAAGAGTGTATTGGTCAAGTTGGTGGAAGGAACTAGGTGGAGAGCAAAAAGACAAGTGGCAGCATCCTCAAACACTTCCTATGTTGCATATGGCAACTTCCCTACATTTAGGGTCATGATCCCCCAAGAAAGTGGGATCAGAGCAGGTGGCTCAATTAATGACAACTAACCCAAAAAGACCTAGGCAATCTTATTAAAAATGACCAATGTAGAGAGCTGAGGCTGCTCATTCCAGAAGAAGAATCATTCAGGTGAATGCACTTCAAGGAATTCATTGGGAAAGGGAAATTGGAAGGAAGGTGTTTGAGGGGTAAAACTACAGGAAGTTGATCTAGTACAACTTTGCAGCTAAAAGATCTTACTGCAGTATGCAGAGTTGGTATTGAGTCTAAGGACTGGTACTTTGTTGATTGCTCCACCTAGTTCCAGCCAAGAAGACCAGAACAGGCTCGGGGGTCCTGAGAAGTCGTTGTTTGAGCGCTTTCCAGGAGTTGGTAGGGAGGAACAGCCTCCCCATTGCTGTTGTCATCCATCTTTAAATACAGGTTCCATTATCTTTTAATTTCTGTGTTATAGTTTATCTCTGTGTATGAGAAATTATTGAATGATGTTATGTTATGATGTGTTGAAATCTCTTAGTTATTCTAGATTGAATCTGTACTATGATGAAAGATAAATCCTACCTATGTTTTTCCCCATCTGGAGTAATCCAGATCATACTCTAGCACAGGTAGTTTGTTTAAGTAAAAGAAGTGTGATAGAAATATGAATAAATTAAATATTTATGTTTCAGAGTAATGAAATGTTATTTCCTCAGTAGATAGTTGTTTTCTAGAAAGTTTATTAAATTGTTTTGCAGACATGTTATCAAAAATAGACTGTGTAAATAGCATGTTAGTACAGAATAATACTCGTATTATTGATTGACATTAGTAGGTTTAATTTTATTAATTATTTTCTACACAGTTTTATTTACATAAACTGTACTTTTACATTGAAAATAGAAGAATTAGTTTTATTAGTTGAAAGTTAATAGTTATGATACTAATAGCTTATTTTCTTCTTTTAGTGATAACTAATCTTCCTACATCTATCTGAACTATGGTTAATAATATGATAAAGGTTACAGTATTCCTTTCGTAGTTATAATAGCTAAGGATAGTAGTAACTTAGGGTTTTAACTTAATTTTTATAAACTATTCTTATACATTTGTAGATAGTATAATTATAAAGAATACTAATAGGTAAGAAGGTTCTTTATTTTTGTTCTCTAAGTAAGTCTACAGATACAAATTGAATTAACTAACACAAATACTACAGACTGCTCTCAGTCGTAATCACTATACAAATAAGAACCAACATAAACTTAAGAATGCATGTTATACTTAAATAATAGTATTATAAATATAAATAATATTATTATTATTCTTAAACAGTGACAATTATAGGTTAATAATTTATAAAAACAAATTAAAGAAAAACTATACAACAATAATAAAAATTATAAGATAATAACATAGGAAACAATATCCTATTTAAGTTAAAAGGGAACAAACCCTAGCTCATGTTCTGAGCATAAATTATAAATATTAGAATATAAATTATAAATATTTTTAGTAATGTAGTAACCTAGGTTATACTTAGGTTAATTTTTTTTAAAACTATTGACTAAAATTGTTATGTAACAAAGATAAACCACATTATTGACTAACAGGTACAATTTCATTTACAAAATAAACAAAGTCTATTAGTAACATCAAACATCTAAATGTCGGGGTTCAAACCCTTAAAACTAATACATTACTAGTACAGACATAATACCAATTTTCGTATCAATTTTGTAATCATCTTAAATAGTCAAATAATCCACTCTCAGTCCTTTAAGGACAGATAGATTAAAATAGAGACACAACGTAATTGTTAACATAAGAGTACTATAAACCAAACAAGGGTTTTACAGGTCAAACCCTAACTTGTAAATTTCATTAAATAAACAAGATTTACATCATGGCTGTGAGTACCATCCTTCAAAATTTAATATATAAAACCCTTATAAAATACTCAACTGAGTTCAACTTTATTAATATTCAGAAAGGGTAAAAACCATAAATTATACAGAGTACAGCATAAGCTCCTAACAACCAAAACAAGTCGCAGCGAAGCTACCTTTGCAAAATTTACAACCTAAACCGACTGCGAAGCCAAGCTTCGACAAGTACTCTACACTTTACAAATTGCATCCACCCTATCAAGGGTTTGAATTTAAATATTCTTCCAAACAACCTGTAAAATAGTAAAAGCATAATATAACTCGTGGCAAGATGAGAAAGGGTATTCAAACCCTGGGCGAGTCCAATGACCACCCTAACTGTAATTAAGGGAGAACCCATCTTTTAGACCACGTGGCTTACCCAAGTTTGAGCCACAAGCCACGGCCGTTGCAAGGGTTGTCTTCTTATCCCTTGCACGAGCTTCACTTCAACGAGTACCTACAGTAATGGTAAACCCTGTAAGTATTTTATCTTGTGTGCTAAAGCTTGAAAGAATTCTATAAAAAAAAATTGCAGTAAATGAAAGAAAGTTTCTTTATGAAATTACCTGACATTGGGAGTATGTTGAACCACTTCAAAGGCACTGTCACCTATAGACGGTGCAGTGGGGAACCTGACAATCCTCAAAACCTCACACAGTAGCGAGCTACGAAGAGCCAAGAAGGAAAACTGAAGAAATCACCAAACTTCACAGGCTTTGGGAAGAAGGTTTCACAGGAAGTGAAATGAAGGTAGCAGGAAGAATAAGTCTACAAATGGCAGAGAAAGAACCAACAATCAAAACCACTCACTGGAGAAAGGAGGCAGCACGGAGTCAAGGTATAAGGCGACGGTAACTAGGAGAACGATGACTGCCATGGGAGACAAGCCAAGCAACCTTGGAGCCAGCATAAACTGTGTGACAATAATGCATTAGGTTAGGTTTCTAGAGTGTTATATATTTTCCAAACATGGATAGGATTCAACCACGTAGCCACAAATTTATCCATGCAGCGAGGGTCGTGTCCTATAGTTCCTGCATGGAGACATTTTATCATTTGTTTGTTCATTGCAGTGTGGGTTAAACTATAATAACAACCCAATAATTCATAATCAATTTACTAATCAACAGCACCGTGTATTATGTTAACCTAATCACCAGTTTATCATCGTGGAGAGTTTACGTTGACCAAGCATTGTGTCACGTATAAACCATAAATTATAAGCCCGATGTAGATTAAGCCTAAACCCTTGTTACCAACGACATTATATTGTTATATAATAAACATCACCATAACGAATTAAGCAGTGGCATAACCATATTCTAACATTGTTTTAATAAGATAGAAATCATGTGATATATGTTATGTTTATAGATTAGGACAAAGTTAAGTCTTTAGTATAGTTTTACAAGAGTGCATGTTAACTATTACATGACTATAGTGTCTCTAGTAGCAAAGCATTAAGACCCTTGAGTTGTTCCTTGCAAGATTTGTGCACGATGAAGGTTTAGATATGAGTGCTTGGTAAGTTGACCATTGATATACCACTCATTTTTATAGCTTGGGCATAGTAAACTCTCTTGCTTTAGGAATATTAAAAGTCTAACACTTATAGATGGTATCTTGTAACAATGCCAAAGAAGTTAAAGGGTAGAATTAAACACTTTATAATAACAAAATTTTGGTAGATTGAATGTTCATCGAACGAGTCAATTATGCATATCTATGAAATATAATTGAACTGATAACTCACATAGCATCGAAACTGTGAAGTAGTACAAAGCTAAAGATAAGAATATTATCATAAAATTCTGTCACATAGTTTATGCGACATTACTTTGTTAATACTTGGGAGTATACTCAACTTGGTTTTATGCTCATGCAAAGTGTCTAGTAGACAGTAAGATAATTACAGAGATAAAACTTATAATAGGAATAGGAACAATCCTATTAAATTTAAAAGATAATAGAACAAAGATTTAGACTTGCCAATAAAGTAGTGGTAACCATAAGCTCTTATAGAAGGGTATGATGGTCATAGTTTCCACACTCAAAGGATTTTACTGTTCATAAGATAATAGGCTATAAGTATCATATAGAGATAATTTAAGGGACAATAAAAGTACAAGTAAGACAAGATACTATTGTAAAAATATTGTCAAAAACAACGTTTATAAGTATTCCAAATTACTTAGACTAAAGTAGAAATACTTGTAACTAGGATTCTAGTGTTAGAGTCGCAAATATGATGTACTGTCGTTACTTATTTTGTTTACTTGAACAACTGATGAAAATCAAAAGATTTTACCTTACAGGAGCTGTCTAGTGTTTAGCAGCTTATTGTTCTAAGCTTTTTAATTTGCAAACAAATACTGCTGACACTAAAAGATCTTTTAAAAACATAATCGATCAATCATACCTGTAAAAACCTGTAAGAAACAATATTCATCTGCATTAGCACGAATGCTAAGTAAGCCCCATAATCAAAAGTAGATTCCACCTACTGATATAAAAGAATTGATCAGTAAACTGAAGCAAATAGCACACAAGAGATTTTTATTCTTGATACAAAAAAAAGTAAACTGTTAAGTTATTTTAGAATTTAATGAAACTAATAGCTTAACTGTTTCTTTTATGCCAACTGTTAGCTGTTAGTAAAACCATAGGTTATAGCATTTATTGTTAACTCAAAAATTTTAAATTTTTGTGAAAATTTGGGGTTATGACAGCGGGCGTTCCGCAACCTTTGGGATCAATTCCGGTGCTAACACAACCTTCTCTCCTCTTACTCTCCTTTTAAAAAATTAAATATTCTTGGCTACTTGGCTTTAATATTTTAGATCTACTACTTCAAAGCTGATATCTTTCTATATCTGAACATATAGTATTTGCATGCATATATTTAGTTTCATTTAAGAAAAATATTGGCAAGTCCTTTCTCTTTAAAAACTAGATCTAGCAGTAAAAGTCTTTCATTTTTTATAAGCACTTTTAAGCCAAATAAAAAGCTTGTTTAAAGTGAATATTATTTCTTTATTAAAATTTAAATCCAGCATCTAAAGTGCACATTGCATTGGCTTCTATAAAGCTAGCCAAGATCCTCAAGAGGACCTGTCCTCTTGAGTTATTTTTGTCTTTTCTTAAAAGTACTTTAACTTAGTATTTTTTAGTAGTTTTTCGGGGGTTGTCCACAGACACTTTTAAAGTGTTTTTGGTCACTTTACACTAATGAAATATTGATGGTTTTTATCAGGTCCATCCAAAAATAGGAGGAGGTGCTGTCCGAAAAGCGATTTTTGGGCCATTTGAAACCCCCTAGGGGTTTCCCCATCTTCCGTAGTCATTATTGTTGTACTTTGTAAGCCCTCAGGTTCATTTGGTATAATAAAAAAGCATAATTTTCCAATTAATTTTTGTAACCGAGTAATAAAAAAACAAGTTTGAGTAGGCTCTTTCGAACCAACTCCCCATCCCCCCAGCTGGGATTTTGCATTTTTGTGATTTTGTTTTTTTTTTTCATTTTTTTTAGTAGCATTGTTTACTTTGATTCACAAGAATTTCAATATCTTTTAAAAATTCAAAGTAATCATACTACTTAACCCACTACTTCTCGATTGACCCGAAAGGGAAAAGATATGTGTGGTAGGACTAATTAGATAACCTATGAGTTCGGTTTTGATATTTGTTTTATTTTGTTTTATCTAAAATTAACCCCTCCTCACTTTCCTGATTGAGGTGCACTTGGACCGAAAGATATTCCTAGAGGTTCTCCATTTTTTAACAAAAAACAAAGCTTAAAATCCTTAAAAAACTTATCAAGGCTTTGTTGCGTATGCTCTGCACTGACTCCGGTTCGTCCGATCAGTCAAGCTGCATCAAAATCAATGTGAGTGACTAGATTAATTAGGATTCACTTTCCCAATTAACCACCTTAGGAGAAAATTGTTATACCCAAATCCTGTCACCACCATGTGATATGACCTTTGACTTACATATTTTCCCTTAATCCTAGCACTTGGAGTGGAAACCCATGTTGTTGGTCAATATTACATGAAAATAATCAGCACCGCGCTTTCCTTATGAACCATGAGTGGTACCTTGCTCGCACCGCCTTCATCCTGTTTTCCATAAGCAGTGCCACCGCCCGTGGCCTTTGGGCCATAAGCGTTTCTAACCTAAACCGCTCTGTCATAAGAGGAGAAAAGTGGTACCTTAGGTAAAATGGGAAAAAGAGAAGTTTCTCGAGGCTTCTACATCACGAGCCTCTTGTCCTTCCTTATCCCTATCATTGTGGGTCAGTTGAGCTCGAGATCCTCCATAATAGGATCTTAGAGGCCACCTCATCCACAAATCTCTCAACCATTCCTATCCATTGAGCCTTATAAATACAAGCTCATGTCCATGGTTGAGAGGGGGAACCATAGAGGTATTGTTATGCTGTGGGATTGACCACTTGGCCCAATCCATTTGAGAGCATAGAGAGCAAAGTTGGATCCTATGGGGATGAAATGTTGGTTTCGTGGAGATGCATGTCGACACTAAGGCTTAATTGGTTGTAAACTTCTCCATACATCTTAATGCAAAGCTTATTTTCGTCCCACATTACTGTTATTTTGATTTCACATGTACATGTTGTTAGATTCCTTAGTCACTAACATGGATAAGTAGATGATGTTTTGGTAGCTTTGATGTGTTTGCATGTTTGATCTGGTTGCGGGTAAATAGGTTCACTATCTAAGCAGCATTACAGGTGTCTACAACATCCAGAGAGGGTCTTCATCTTTTGTTGTTCCCTCATTTGTTCTGGATCTGAACCATTCAGACCAGAGGAACAACTTCTATCCACAGAAGGTGTAATATTCCTGCTTACAAATATGGCGACTCTACTGGGGAATAGATATATGTATCAGTTGATCTAATCTTCCTCAGTTCTTCAACTCTTGTCTGAATCCAGGCTCCATCTCCAACTCTCTCCAGTCATATCGACTATTTGAATCAATGTATTTTGGTTTGAAAATTCAAGATCTGTGTAGATGTGAATTATTTCGACCTCTTATGCTCTTTTTTATTCTCAACCTATCAGTTTTTACCTTGATCTGATATTTTTCTGACTTGATCTGTTGTTCTCCTTGGTGTTTTGGATTTATATAGGGAGCCGCTCTTATGCAATTGGCGAGAAGTGGTGCCACCTCCTGAACCTAGTTAGTAGCATGCGGTGCCGTTGCCTAAGTCCTATTGGTGAGAAGTGGTGTTGGTATAGAACCGCACTGTCAAGACCCTTGCATTGTGGTGCCAGGTAGGCCTTATTCCAAGACCACTTTTTTCTCATTTTTTGCAAAAAAATTGAGTCGATTTGCTTTCATCCTTGCACTGTTAAGTCTGTGTGTTAGAATCTACTACTTGCGGTTTGAAATTTTATGGTTAAAGAAAGGTTTGATTGGAAAATTCAAAATCTATATTAGGCTTATTGATTTTTCATTCACTTCTGTGCTTGTTGGTTGTGATTGTGAAAGGACTTCTTGTTTTTTGAAAAGCTTAGGGTTTTAGTAAGATCTCTTTTCATTTCTATTATATAGACTGAAAGAAAAACATTTGATTAGTATCTTGGTTTCATTTTTTGTTTTCATAGAAAAATTCCTTTTCCTCCTTTAAAAAATAATTTTTTTACTGAGATTAGGTTATCATCATTGAGCATTAGACATTGGATCTCTGATTGGCCTTACAAGATTTCAGGCCCTTTATGTTCTTTTGTCTCTTATTCATTTAGTACTATCTCATCAAAATAAAAATATGGTAGTTTTAAGTTAGATTTATCTATGTTTTAAGAAAAAATGAAAAATAGAGTGCATATGCATGTACTGTGATTCTTGTTTTTCTTTTAGGAAAAGAGACTATTCCCCTTCTTATTGCTTTCAGAAAAGAGAAATCAGTTTGGAAAGTGTTGCTTGTCTTTGATTTTGTGTTCAAGATTGTTGTTTGGAAATATTTTTGGTTTTGAAACAAAAGAAAATACTCTCTTTCCCTCCCGTAGGTAGGCATACCGAACGGTAAAGTGAAATATTTGCATACGCATATTGTATGTGTTAGGTATTATAACTCCCGATTCATATTATTCCCTTGATAATGCATATATTTATACAATTCATATGACGGTTGTGTTTCATGTTCCACCCAGACTTTTCGGCTTCCTACATAACTATTCAGTTTTCTATATTTATTTACAAAATATAATCCTGACGAATTATATTCCAACAATCCCCCTCTTAATCCGAAGGGGTGTTCGTAAGTCTGAGAATGTTTCTGAATCTTTCAAACTTTTCTCATCCAAGCGCTTTGGTGAAGATGTCTGCAATTTGATCATTTGTGGAACAATGTCGAAGATGGACTGTCTTGGCCACTACATGATGTCGAATCAAATGATACTTTGTGTTGATGTGTTTGGTTCGATCATGGAATCTAGGATTCTTATCTAGCTTGATTGCAGAAGTATTGTCGATCAATAATGGAGAGGAGTTCTCTTGTTTTTCTTGCAAATCTTCAAGTATCTTCCTGAGCCATACTATTTCTTTTGTTGCTTCAGCTGTAGCCACATATTCTGCTTCTGTTGTTGAATCTGCCGGAACTGACTGTTTGCGTGATCTCCATGAGCCAGCTACTGATCCAAGACTCATAGTGTATCCAGAAGTTGATACTCCTGCCTCCTTATCGCCATCAAAATCTGAGTCTGAGTACCCAATAAGTTTGAAGTCATCCACTTTAGAGTACTTGAGTCCAACGTCTTGAGTCCCCTTCAAGTATCTTAGAACTCTTTTTGCAGCTGACCAGTGTCCTTCACAAGGTTTATGCATGAACCTTGAAAGTATGCCAACAACATAAGAAATATCTGGTCTAGTTGTTGTAAGGTAGATAAGACTTCCTACAAGTTGTCGATACTTAGTCGCATCCTCAAATTCTTTTCCTTCACTTGATGTGAGCTTCATTTTTTGTTCCATTGGAGTAGAGATAGGGTTGCATTCTGTCATGCAAAATTTGTTTAGTAGTTCTCTAACATCTTTTTTCTGAGATAGGAATATGTACTTAGGATGTTGAGTGACTTCAATTCCTAAGTAATAGTGGAGATGTCCCATATCTGTCATTTCAAAGATCTTT
>LPNX010346916.1:59617-140511 GCA_001517045.1 Pseudotsuga menziesii
AAGTTTACAATGTGCAACAATACAATGAGCAGAATCAGAAGATTTACTAGCATCTTGGTTTTTATTTTCATCTTTCTTCTGGTTATGTCTGTCTTTGATGGAGTCCCACGAAGCCCAACACTGATCTGATGTGTGTCCAGTCTTTCCACAACGCTTGCACTGCAAATATGATCTTTTGCTGAAGTTGTTTCTGCCCCCTCTCCCTCTGAAGTTTCTTCTTCCTCTGCCTCTCTTGCTGCTCTCTCCCTTGGGATGATCTTTGCTATGGTTCTTTTCTTTTTAAGCAAAGCAAAGTTATTCTCCAGATGCTATAGAATGCATCTTTTGCAATTGTTAGTGTAATTTACAATAATGAACTTAATATGAGAAAGAGAATGAGATAATAGAAAACAATAACCTTGCAGGTCTACAGTCTCTGCCAAGGTGATTTACAATCTTGATATGCTGTCAATAAGAAAATATGCTGGTGGCAATCTCATACACGAATACAATTGTTGCATACTTCTTGCAGCAGAATGAAAGAAAATTGAAACTCATCAACATGATGGGCAGTCGCAACAATCTTTAAAATACTTCTTACAAGTGACAGAAGGGTCGAGTCTCAGCAAGTCAATCTTTAGTTGTCAACAGTCTTCTTAACCAGTGTGGTCACAACTTCAATCTCAAAATACATCTTCAAATCAAAAAGAGGAAAACACTTCTATGCATATACATTTTACAGTACTAAAACACTATGCATAGTATTCATGAGCCTCTTCTTTTAAATCGAACAGTAATATATGCAGACCATTTCCATAAATATTCCACGCACAAGATAGGGCATAAATTAGGGTTTTTAAATTCCCATCGGTTGCAAGCAACAATATTTAAAATACTTCTTACAACCTTTTGAAAGAATATCAACCACATAAGAATGTCTCAAATCTCATCATCCATTACACAGTCTCAAATCGCAGCATCCAAAGTTGTAAAGTTCCCACGCACATGGAGAAGGAGAGGCGTGAACACTCTCCACAATAAATATCGATGGCTGTCAAAACACAAAATCTTCAACATGGAGTTAACATCTTGCTGTCAAAACACATCTTTACGCTGGTCTCATTTCTCTCAAAGCCAAGGTAGCTCGCAGCAGTATATGGAGGAGATTGCAGTCTCAAAAGCATATATACTCAACCCATATATTCAGCTCCAATATAGATTCAAACTCACGCAGCATATATAGATTCAATATATACTCAGCTCCAATATAGATTCAAACTCACGCATCATATATAGATTCAATATATACTCAGCTCATACAATAGACTCACTCTCCACGCAGCATATATTATTTGCACATTGTAATCAGTCTTCAATATATGATATCAATCACAATGCAACATACATTATTTCTTCAGCGCACATTATTTCTCCAGCATAAAAGATACGCAGCGTACATTATTTGCACATTGTAATTAGTCTTCAATATATGATATCAATCACAATGCACAATACATTATTTCTTCAGCAGACAACTCCAGCAATGAGAGTGTTTATTCCTAGCCAATAGCAACACAAAATAGAACGTCTACTGCCAAATTATGGCCCGTCTCCACTTCTAAAGAGTCCAAAATCGGAGCAGGCTCACAACAACAAAATCCATAAACCACGAAATATTAGTGAAGACGTGAGAAGCAGTAGCGGGAAAAACATTCAAAACGCTGGGATTGAACATAGAAACGGAGGAGACCAAAGCTACGATTATCAATCACAATATATCAGACACAATATACCAAGCTTCGATTAGCAGTTTCAGGAGGGAGAACGACATGTCTGTATTCATAAGTATCATTAGTGTATTTCTCAGAGTACTGAATTTGAGGCATCTTGATGGAACGATGTAAAGACATGAAAGATTTGACGGGCAGTAGAATTTTATTATCAGAACTTGAAATGCCCTTCGAATGACAGTACAAATATCTAAGAAAACCCTTTCAATGGACGAAATCTTGAGTTTGGACAAATGAGAGGCCGCGGGAAGGGTCGAAACCTTGAAATTGTAGAGGAATAAACTCAGCAGGTCGCAGGGAAAGATGGAATACAATGGGAGATTGCAGTCACTCTATTAGGTCAAAAAAATTAGGGTTTATGTGTTTACCTCCACGTTGTAGAAAAAGGTACTGAATCTACACTTCATGCCGTCTTCACGCAGAGGGCGTTCACCAGGTGGAATAACTGAGGTCTCCAGGAGAATACGCATACAATATGCAATATATTAGGGTTAGGCAGGTCTCCAAGAGAATAACGCATACAATGCATGCGACTGGCAGACTGACGAAGCAGGCAGCCTGAAACGAATTTGGTAGAATGCCAGGACTGAAATGCAGCCATGAGTTATGGTAGCACTCTGATACCACTGTTAGGTATTATAACTCCCGATTCATATTATTCCCTTTCTAATGCATATATTTATACAATTCATATGACGGTTTTGTTTCATCTTCTGCCCAGCCTTTTCGGCTTCCTACATAACTATTCATTTTTCTTTATTTATTTACAAAATATAATCCCGACGGATTATATTCCAACAGTATGGTTTTACTTTTTTTGTCAAAACACCATGCATTCACCTAACCGTCCACTTTAAAATTAACGGTAGTTATAGGTTAAAATTTACATAGCAATTTGAGTGATAGGTTAGACATTAGAGGAAATTTCAACTCAAAATGGGCCTCCTAAAAAGAATTAATAAAATAATAGTTATAAAATAATATTTAATAATTTTGGAGGAAGAAAAGAAAAAACCTACTTTTTTGTTTGTATTTTTGACATATATCCCCGTTTTTTTTCTCAAATTTCGATCGGAAGAGCTCGTTGGATGTGGAATTAAATTCCACATCCAACGAGTACCCACTCAACATACTTTTGACGGACCCCTCTATCCCAAAAAAAATAAATACTTGAAAAACATGATGATGACATCATCATCATGTTTTTCAGGTATTTCTTGTTTTTCCGCATCCAACGAGCTCTCCCGATCGAAATTTGAGTAAAAAAATGGGGAGATATGTCGAAAATACAAACAAAAAATTAGTTTTTAATGATACCTATCCCTGAATTTATATTAAAAAAGTGTTTAATACTTATACGATATTTCAAATTTAAAGCAATTTCATTGGCTAAAACATGATTGTTATTTTTTCAACATTAAGCTAGCATTATGTTAGGATCTTTACTAAGAGAATAAAAAGTACATCAATCAAACACAAGAGACAATGAACACAATGTTTTTGATCGGGGAAACCATAAATGGAGAAAACCCTGCAACTTCCTCAGAGATAGAATCAGCATAAGATGTAAGACCCCAAAACAGTAAGATGCACTCCCGACAGCAGTAGTCTTCTTCTTGTCTAGCCCCAGTGTCTTTCCTTCCTCAACTATGCGCTACACTTGAGTGTGTGAGTGATGTGTGTTAAATAGAGATCCCATATCTCTATTTATACTAATCCCAGCATGACTAAAACCCTACTAGGGCCGACCTCTACTTGGAGAGTCTAATAACCCTAATGCCCCGAAACTGCGGGGACTTTAACCCTTACACAATCGGAGAGTTACCCACTATGACTTGACATGAATTGTTTACATTATTGATTTTCTCGATCAAAACATCAGGGCATGACAACATGACTCAAATACATAATAGATACATCCTGGAATAAACATCAGGTTACAATACATAAGATACATAGATGAATACATTCTGAACCTACAAATTCATCAACACTCCCTCTTAACTAGGAAGGTATTCTTTCGACACAATTTTCAGCACTGGTCTTCTTCTTTGTGCCAACTGGATCATCTCATCATCTACATCTCAAGTCTTCTAAGTCTTCAAGTCATATTCATCTTCAAGTCATCTTTATCCTCTGGATCATCTCTCGATCTGGATCATCTCTCGATCTGGATCATCTCTCGATCTGAATCATCATGGGACATCATCACTGGATCTGGATCATCATCACTGGGATGGATCTAGATCATCACTCGATCTGGATCTGGATCTGGATCATCTCTCGATCTGGATCATCACTGTTGGATCTAGATCATCACTCGATCTGGATCTCTCCGAGTCATCATAACTAGATCTGGATCATAGCTCGATTTGGATCTCACTTGGTCATCATCATGTGTGTACTATCTCATCATAGGAAGTTCTACAGAGCCAGCCTTCTTTCATGTTGGTTGTAGGCCTAGCCATCATGTAGGTCTTCGCCCAACACTTACATCTGACCTACTCGTCAGAAAGGCATGCCCAACACTCACATCTGATCATGTGGAAATCTACAATCACATCAGAAAGGACCAACACTCACATTCACCAGCATGATAGGACATCACTATCATCTATGAAAAGGCTTCAACACTTATATCTGACCTACTCGTCAGAAAGGCATACTTCCATCCAGGCAGGAACAAATCCTACTCACAGTGATGAAAGATTTCCATACTTTCATCCCGGATGGAATCGCATCCTGCTCACAATGATGGAAGAATTCTATCTAGGTGGGAACACATCCTACTCACAGTGATGAAAGATTTCCATACTTCCATCCAGGCTGGAATTGCATCCTACTCACAGTGATAGAAGATTTATGCACTTACATCTGACCTGGTAGGAGCCAAATCCTACACCCTCGTCAAAAGGGCATGCACTTACATCTGACCTGGTAGGAACTGAATCCTACACCCTCGTCAGAATATCCCCCAGTCCCAGACTGAGTTACCTGGTAACAGACCAGGTGTCTCCACTCTCCTGGAGAGTGGCAGTTTCCCTTACATCCGTCCTACTCGACAGAATGGCCAGCACTCATATCTGACATGGAAGGAACTGAATCCTCTCACGATGACAGAATGGCTCAGCCCTTACATTTGACCTGCTTGTTAGAATGGATTTGGGATCTTTAGCACTCATATCTGACATGGAAGGAATTGAATCCTATCACCATGACAAAATGGCTCAGCCCTTACATCTGACCTGCTCGTCAGAATGGCTTTGGGACTCATAAATTTCCCTTGGAGGAAACCTCGATCTGGAGAACACCAACTTCTCCTTGAAGTACTCAAACTTCACTCTGGCCAATGGCTTCGTCAACACATCAGCTATCTATTCCTCCATCACAACATACTGGAGCTTAACTGCTCCTCTCTGCACCATATCCCTGATATAGAGATACTTGATCTCGATGTGCTTTGACTTGTCATGGAACACTGGATTCTATGAAAACTTCATGCAACTCTGATTGTCACAATGTATACAAGTAGTATCCAACTGGAGATCAAATATATCGGACAGTAGCTTCCGCAGCCATACTGTCTCACAACTAGCTGAACAAGCTACGACATACTCTGCTTCAGCTATACTCAGTACCACACAGGATTGCTTCTTGCTAAACCAAGAGATCACACCTGATCCCATACTGAAGCAACATCCTGAAGTGCTCTTCCTATCGATGGCACTTCCTGCCCAATCTAAATCAACATAACCCTCCAGGTTAATCTTTTGATTTGCATCATACTTGATCCCATAATCAATTGTACCCCTCAAGTACCTCAGAATATGCTTTGCAGCAATCAAGTGAACATTTCTTGGATCTGTTAAGAACTGGCTCAAGGTGTTCACGGCAAAGAAAATGTCTGGTCTCGTGTTCGTCAGGTACATCAATGACCCAATCATCTGACGATACATCGTAGTATCAATCGTCTCTGAAGAAGCATCACTCAATAGCTTCAGGTTCAATGCCATAGGTGTGGCCATAATCTTGCAGTCCATCATCCCAAACCTCTTCAGGATCTCTATTGCATACTTCCCTTGTCAAAGGAAGATTCCATCTGCACTCTGCCACACCTCCATACCTAGAAAGTAATGCATCATATCCAAGTCCTTCATCTTGAACTCGGCAGCAAGCTTTCTATTTGTATCAGTAATCAACCCATCCATACCTATCACAAATAGATCATCTACATATAGTAGAAGCATCACTGGGTTGCCATCTTCAACTTTATAGTAAAGGTTGGAATCTGCTTTACTCTTGGTAAAGCCCAAACTGTATAGAAAGCTGTCAATTCTGTCGTACCAAGTCCTGGGTGCCTGTTTCAAACCATATAGGGCTTTCTTCAATCTGCATACATGAGACTCTCTATCATGTGTCTCAAAACCGAGTGGTTGTTCTACATACACTTCCCCTTGCACTACACCATTCAAGAAGGAAGTCTTGACATCCATTTGGTGTATCTTCCATTTCATCACTGTAGCCAGAGCAAGCACTGGTCTGATGGGAGTGTATCTGGCTACAGGTGCAAAGGTCTCTTCATAGTCTATTCCCTCTTTCTGAGAGAAACCTTGAGCTACAAATATTGCCTTATACTTTTCAATGCTACCATCTACAGCAAGTTTGATCTTGTAGATCCATTTGGAAGTTACAACTGACTTCCCATCTGGTCTTGGGACAACATCCCAAACATCATTCTTCATGATCGATTGGTACTCTTCGATCATAGCATCCTTCCATTCTTTCTGTTCTGCCGCTTCTTCATAACTGGAAGGTTCTTTATCAATGAAATCACATAGTAAAGCTACATACCTGGAATTGGATCTGGTCCTCTTTCTTTCTTTTTGATTCTCTTCTGGAGCCCCATATCTTTCCGCACCTTGGATAAGTTCTCATACCCAAGCAGGTTTCCTCTTATGAGGATTCTTCTCTAGAGGTGGATCTATAGGTCTTTGTGTTTCTTCAAATTCTCTATCTTCTTCTCAAGTTTCTTCATTCATGGTTGTATCATGAATTCTAGGTGCTTCTGCTTCTTTAGTTTCTTCAGCAGGTCTCTTTCTGGATTTGTTGTAAGCTATGTCTTCATCAAATGTCACATCCTTGCTGATGTCAATCTTCTTATATCCCGGGAAATATATTCTGTAAGCCTTTGAGCTTTCAGAGTATCCCATAAATATGCCCTTCTTTCCTGAAGGATCTAATTTTGTTCTCTTCTCTTTTGGAATGTGTATGTACACAAAACAATCGAATATTCTGAGATGGCTGACTTCTGGTTTCTTGCCGGAGAAGACTTCTTTAGGATTCTTGTTCTCGAGTACTCTATGTGGAGTACGATTCTATACATACACTGCTGTTCTGGAAGCTTTAGCCCAAAGATGCATAGGAAGATCTTGACCATGAAGCATTGCTCTTGCAGCTTCCATGATGGTTCTATTCTTCCGTTCTGCAATCCCATTCTGTTGTGGATTCTAAGGAGTGGACAACTCCCTCTTAATCCTTGATTCTTTGCATAGCTCTTTGAATTCATTTGAAGTGAATTCTCCACCATTATCTGATCGAATGATCTTGATCTTCTTTTCAGTATAGTTTTCAATCAAGGCTTTAAATTCTTTAAACTTACTGAATACTTCGTCTTTGTTCTTCATGAAGTAAACCCATGTCTTCCTAGAAAAATCATCAATAAAAGAAACATAATATGCATACCCACTTAGAGAGTTTGATGACATAGGACTGCATACATTGGAGTGGATGATTTCCAAGATTCCTTTTTCTTTGATTTCACTGCTTGGAAATGTCTTCTTTGTATTCTTTCCTTTCGCACATCCTTTGCAGACCCCATCATGTTTTGCTTGAATTTCTGGAAGACCTTCGACAGCTTTGATTGCAATAGGTAGTGCTCTGTAATGCACATGTGCAAGCATTCTATGCCAAAGTTCACTTCGTTCTACTGTTTCATGGACCAAGGCTTGTTTTGGATGGCCCTTCAATTTGTATAATCCTCCTTGTTCTTCAATTACTACCGCATCATCGATAGTATTTCCTTTTGGCCACATGATGACTTGACCATCTATGAATGCAACCCGCATTCCTTTTGCATCTAATGCTGATATGGAGAGAAGGTTCTTATTGAGTCCTGGCACAAACAATACTTCTTTCATTGTTAGAGATTTTCCAGAGTCTAACTTATATGAAGATTCCCCACTACCTTTTATTGGATATTGGTAGTCATCTCCTCGCTTTACCTTGTGAGGTGATTCATGTTCTGACAGTCTTACAAAGGATTCCTTGAATCCAGTCATATGTTTGGAAGCCCCACTGTCTATAATCCAATCATCACTACCATGAGTAATGTTACCTGTGAGAGATGATATAAGAACATATTCATCCTCGCTTGAAGAATCTTCACTTTCATATCTGGATCTCTTTCTGGATGGTTCATCATCCTCTGCGGCATGAGCATGATGTCTTCTTTTGTTGCTCTTCTTTATTATCTTCTGTTTGTTAGGACAATTCCTTGCATAGTGTCCTACTTCATCACAAGTATAGAATATGATCCTAGATACATCTCTTCTAGTATTATCTGTGTGAGAGTGCTTACCTCTGAAGTGATGAGTTTTCATTCTTCTTGGCTTGGAGTGAGTCTTGGAGTGTACCGTGAGAGCTTGAACTTCACTTCCCATCTTCTCTTCTTGAGCTGCTATCCGATCTTCTTCTTGAGAGCATTCTTCACATAGTATGCTGAACTTGACTAACTTCTTTCTTGCATAGATTCCTTGGATGAAAGAATCCCATGACCTAGGGAGGCCATTCAAAGTAGTCATCACAATCTCTGCATTTTCCACTTCTTCGTCAACTGCTTCTAGTTGTTCTTTGATTTGAGAAACTCTTGTGAAGTAAGATTGGATTGTTTCTACATTCTGAATCTTCACATTCTTCAGTTGGTTTCTCAGGTTCATCTTTCGATTGATGTTCTTCCCTTCAAACAATTTGGTTAGGGCATCAAAAATAGCTTTGGGTGTCTTGAGAGAGGACACCTGTGGGATAAGGTGATCCTTAATAGAATCAGCAATGATCCTCTTTTCCATAACCATCTTCTTATTATGTAAGGCCTTTGCCTCATCTCCCTCTGGAACTGGAACCTCCTCATGAATGTAGGAGTCTAATTCATTTTCCTCCAGGACCAAGGAGATTCTATACTTCCAGGCTCGGAAGTTTTCAGCTCCCTCAAGATTTTCATCAAGATTGGTATGATGAGACATCTTAAATGAGAACCTCAAATGGAAATACAAAATATTTTAGATCTTACCAGATTCAAGATGTCGGATCTGAAACTTGAGCTAAAATCTTGCAGAGCTGGTTCAGGAGCAAATTAGGGTTTTGCTTTTCCAGAGTTTTGTCCACCCAAATGACTTGAAATTTGTCCCTAACTTTGATTTTGGGGAGGAGATCAATCCAGGCCTGGGCTCATTGAAAAATTCTTTTTCTGTGAAAATCCCTAATTTTCGATAGCAGTGACAAGTCCAAAACTGAAAAACCTCAGAATTGGATTCTGCTTCGATAGAAAGATGCGCCCTAAGGAGGAGAGTTGTTCCACCTTAATTTTGCTAAAAATTTGTGGAGGAAGATCCACAAACTAGGAAGCCCTAGTTCCCGCAGCTACACAATGTCTTCTTCTCAGGTTAGCTCTGATACCATGTTAGTTTTTCAACATTAAGCTAGCATTATGTTAGGATCTTTACTGAGAGAATAACAAGTGCAGAAATCAAACACAAGAGACAATGAACACAATGTTTTTGATTGGGGAAACCATAAATGGAGAAAACCCCGTAAATTCCTCAGAGATAGAATCAGCACAATATGTAAGACCCCAAAACAGTAAGATGCACTCTCAATAGCAGTAGTCTTCTTCTTGTCTAGCCCTAGTGTCTTTCCTTCCTCAACTATGTGCTACACTTGAGTGTGTGAGTGATGTGTGTTAAATAGAGATCCCAGATCTCTATTTATACTAATCCTATCATGACTAAAACCCTACTAGGGACGACCTCTACTTGGAGAGTCTAATAACCCTAGTGCCTCGGAACTGCGGGGACTTTAACCCTTACACAATCGAAGGGTTACCCACTATGACTTGACATGACTTGTTTACATTATTGATTCTCCCGATCGGAACATCGGGGCATGACAACATGACTCAAATACATAATAGATACATCCCAGAATAAACATCGGGTTACAATACATAAGATACATAGATGAATACATTCCAAAGTTACAAATACATCAACAATGATGACATGGAATTTGGATCAAAGTTAAAAGGCCCATTTTGAGTTGAAATTTCCTCTAATAGACGTGTTCGGGCGTTGTTAGGCATAGGAGCTGTCGTTATTTGTTCGCATTACATCCTAGGACTCATGCTGTTCTTCCATGTACCATCGGTATATTGAATGGCCTTTCACGTACCCTTGAGGTATATAGAAAGGTACTCCACGTACTCGATTGTATATCGAAAGGCCCCTTGTGTACGATTATGCATTAGACAACACTACTACCGATTCAAGATCCTGCATACCTTGAGTATATCGAGAGACCCCACTAGGATACCTTTTCTATATGATAAAAGCCCTTTGGTCATCTTGCTTGGAGACATACACTGAAAAACAACATTCAAGAAGATTACTATGCACGTACCCTAGAGGTATATCATGAGTGGCACCTTCTTGACAATCCTGGTGAGAGACCTGACTATCTGAACTCCTCTTGTCATTTTAAGTTTGCTTGTTTGACCTATAGCTTGAGAAGGGAAAATTGTTTTGGTGTGTTTTCTAGTTTTTGAGACCCTAGGTTATATAGGAACTATACAAACTGGCTGAGCTAAGACAGTCCAGAGGAGTACGGGGCTTTCCACCCGATTTTATTCCTGTTTTAGGAGAAAATCCAATGGAAGCTATCGACCAAGGAGCTGCTACCACCTCCCAAGTGGGAGATAATGTGGGTGTAGAAAGTGGAGGACCATATTCTTCACACTCACCTCCCTTGGTCCAACAACCTTCTAGAGGAAATACCTCATTCCATTCTCCCATAGAAGGTCATGTTAATGATACTACTCATCCGGATTATGGTCCCAATGCTCCATTTTGGGATACCTCTATAGGATAGGCCATTGCCTCATTTGGAACTCGTTTAAACTTTTCTAAAGAAGTTTCTCCAAATGAAGAAGAATGTAAACAATACCACACAACCATTCTCCATGCACAGGATATTGAGAAGAAAATAGATGATATATTGGGCACACCACCACCATGTTCCACAACTGTGCCTGTGGGATGTCGTTCACTTGCTGATTCTATGAGACCCATTGAACCAATTATAGATTGCACAGTGACTCCACACAACCCATGATAAATTTCCAACCCCACCACCTCCTATGTTACGTCTGTTCCTAATCCTCCCAGGTTTTCCACACCTGGAGATCAACCTTCAATTCATGTTTCATCATTACCTTCTAGTGCCGTGGGGCAACCCCTGGCATGACCTATGTTGTATGGCACCGGAATTTTACCTAGTGAATGGTAGACCTCTAGTATAGAAGAATATACAGTTTATGTCCCTCCCACCCATACTAATATGGTTAATCCCCCATCTAGTTCAGGTCAGCCCTTGAGGCCACAACCTTTAACCACTCAATATTCTGGAGGTTATGGTTATCAAATACCTATACGAAATATTAATTATCCACCCAATCCTATAGGAATACCTTTTTCTAGAATTCCATACCATAGTAATACTTTTATGCCGTGGGGGCATCCTAACTGGTCTTACATGCCAGCTATGGGGGGGATACCCATACATATTGTGGGAGGTGCCGGAGGATCGCCTCATGGAGGTCCTCCCCCAGGGGGGCCTAATGGTCTTGGAGGGCCTAGTGGCTTTCCTCCTTATAGTCCTAATGGTCCTAGTGTTCCTGGGGGGCCTGGTGGATTTCCCCCTAATGGCGCCGGAGGGTCTAGTGGCCCTCCTCCTAGTGGTTCCAGAGGCTTTAGAGGTTTACCTCCCAGCTGCCTTAGAGGTTCTGGTGGTCCACCTCCTGGTGTTCGCAATGGTCCTGGTGGTCCCGAAGGCCCCGGTGGTCATCCTCCCGGAGGCCCTGGTGGTCCTAATGGTCCTGATCGTGAAAATCAACCCCTTGTGGGAAGATTTTCTGGTATTTCTTCGTCACAACAACCTGTCTATCAGTCTACTTATGGTCCTACTGGTAATTATATGCCATATCAATATTACCAGTATGTGCAACCTAATCATTAGTTACCTTTCCTAGCAACTTTGGACTTGCCTAACTTGTCCAAGTTGATTAATGACCCCATTCGACACAATCCCTCATGGCCTCCCATTCTGGTAAAGTTACTATTGAACATCCCAAATTTTGATGGGAAGCAAGGAGATGATCCAAAAAAACATGTCATGACATTCCATCTGTGGTGTTCTTCAAACTCCCTCATGGATGATTCAGTTCAGTTATGACTTTTTCAGCGAACTTTGACTGGTACAGCCGTGAAGTGGTACACTGAACTTCCCCAACATTTGTTTGTGGATTTTGGCTCCTTGGAAACTGTGTTTCTTACACACTTTCAACTCCCTATCTATTATGAAACAAGTACTGCTCTCTTAACTTCTCTGTGACAGAACACCTCCACCCACATATTCAATCATATCCATGAGTGGAGAAGGTAGAGAAGGCTTATTAAGGCCCCTATTTCGGATCAGTTATTAGCTTATTAGTTTACCAAATCTTTTTTTCCTCCAATTTCCTAAGATGTGGCTATGGGCAGTGCCGTTACTGAAGAGCAGGCTATTAGTCGAGCCCAGTATCTAGACTTGGTCTATTCCCAGTATGGAACTCTTTATGACTTGATTCCTCAAGCTCCTCTCCCAAGCACCGATCTTGCATAGACACCAGCAGAGGTACCTATTGATGGGATTGTTGGTTCAATCTAGTCCGCATCAGCAGCAAAACCTGCCAAGCAACCCCAGACTGCCATCCCTACTCCTTCGACTCCTAAGGTTTCTGCCGAGGTCAATTCTATTCAAAGTACTCAAACCTAGGGTAATAATAAAAAGAAAGGTAAAAATAAGAATAAAAAACCCAGAAACCAACAGGAGAATCCAAGACCAACCAACGATGATAACGATAAAGGGAAGAGAAAAGCAAAATATCCATGTTTTCTATGTGGAGGTGACCATTTCACAAAAGAGTGTCCCTGTCGGGATGAAATCTCCCAATTTTTGAAATCAAATCCCGCACCTGCAGTACTCACGGATCATTTTCCCTCTCAACAACAACTGATAGACCACCTGTCTAATCAGGGTAAATCTAGTTTGTTAGAGGAAATTCATATGATGTCCTTAGATACCATTAGTCTACAAACTCGTAGTCAGAATTATGACAAACCCGTAGGCAAGAAAGAAGACCATTCTTCTTAAGGGAAGGCTCCCTCTACTTGTTCTCCAGAATCCTCGTCTACTATCCCCCTAACCATCGAGAATCATACTCTCGACATGATTTTGCATCCACCCAAGAGTACTCTTCGGAAGGCTATATTTAACCCTAATGCCCGAGCTGCTCAATTTTACAATGTAGTTGAAGATCTTGCTCAAGCACCTTGTGCAATGTCTACCTTAGAAGTACTCCAAAGTTGTCCTATACAACGCAAAAATCTATTAACGACATTAGGAGCTTTAGACCCGGATAATACTAATTTGATTCATTTCAATGTTGATAACTATAAGTCTATGCTACCTCATAAACTTGCTTTTCAAATCATTATGAAATTAGTTGGAAAGAAGGTTTTTATAATGGTACTAGATGAAGGAGCTTCGACCTTGGTTTTGTCTCTATCTTGTTGGAAAGCTCTCATCTCTCCCGAGCTTGTAACATCACCTACGACTATGAAGGCCTTTGATGGATGAGGTTTCTAGCCCCATGGTCTCATATCATACCTCGCAGTCGAGCTTGGGGGAAAAACCATTTCTATTCAAGTAGAAGTAGTAGATTCCCCATTAGATTACAACCTCCTTCTAGGAAGAAATTGGCTTTATGCCATGACTACTGTCACTTCAACATTATTCTGAATAGTCCAATTTGTGCATTTAGGGAGAATTGTTACCATTGACCAGCTTGATTTCTATACGTCGGATTTTACTACCTCTATGGCTAATAACATCCCCCATGTTAGGCCAGCTCCCTCCTCCTTACTAGTCGATTGGGGTAGGCATGTTGAAGGAGTCATCCCTTATGGGGATTTTTCCATCCACTCGTCCTAACACGGGTACCGCGATAGTCCATATGATTGCATCATTTGATTGTGAGGATAAGGGAAAAAAAGTTTTTGATTCCACCTCATTGAGTTCACACGAAACAATGTATGACACCATTCAAACCATTTTCGATGATCACACTGATGACCTTCATCTAGTGGCTTCGTATCCTTACCATTTACCTTACTGGTTAGAACCATCTCTTCCTGTTCTAGATTATCTCTCTGAGAATTTTCCTTCGGAAGAGTGCATTATGGATATCATGAGTACGGATGAGTCCATTTGGGAGTATCACCATCATAGATCCATGTTCCTCCCCAACACAAGTTTGGTTAACCATGATTATGCATCCCTGTTTCCTACTGATATTGCCAATGAACCCCAAAGTCCCATATTGTTGCAAGACACAGATTCTAAAGGAAACCTTTGCAACATTACTCAGACGAATTTGATTAACATATCAACCAAGCTTGGTACCATCGAGCATGTTCATGCTGGGCAGAACTGCTCGGCAAATGAATTTGAAGCATATAAGGCACTTTTCAAACAATTCCGTGATATTTTTTCCTGGTCCTATGAAGAAATGCCAGGGATTGACCCATCCATTGTGGTCCATGAGATTAAAACCTATCCCATGGCCAAGCCTGTCAGGAAAAAACTAAGGCAAGTCCATCCACAAAAGGCCGCAGCTATTAAAGCTGAAATAGAGAAACTTCTCAAATATAGGTTTATTTATCCCATACCCTTGACAGAATGGGTATCGAACGTTGTCCCTGTCAATAAAAAGCAGGGAACCATTAGATTCTGTATCGACTTTAGGGATTTGAATAAAGCTTGTCCTAAGGACAACTTTCCCACTCCGCACATCGATCAGATTATCGACAACTATGCTGGAAGTGTCATCTTCTCATTTATGGATGGCTTTTATGGCTATAATCAGATTGAGATATTACCCACCGATCAACACAAGGCAACATTCATTTTCCCATGGGGAACCTTTGCATATAAGAAGTTACCTTTTGGCTTGAAAAATGTTGGAGCCACATTCCAGCGTGCGATGTCCTATGCATTTCAAGATATAAACATATTTTTGAACTATACCTTGATGACCTCCTTGCTCATTCACAGTGATGGGAGGACCACCCTGGTAATCTTAGAGACATTTTCCTAAGATGCCGTAATTATTATATACAGCTCAATCCGCATAAATGTGTTTTCTGCGTTGAGACAAAATGTCTGTTAGGATTTGTGGTCTCTAAGGATGGAATCCGAATTGACCCCTTGAAAATTTCCGCCATTTTAGCTCTACCAGCCCCAATTAATCTCCTTGAACTGCAAAATTTGCAGGGGAAGGAAAAATTTCTTCGTCGTTTCGTGCGCAATTTTGTAGAGAAAACATACGGTTATATGCGTCTCCTTAAAAAGGACACCCCATTCTTTTGGGATGACCAAGCCCAATGTGCCTTCGATAATATGAAACATGCCTGACTCATTCACCCATCACTACACCCCCCAGATTATTCAAAGGACTTTCTCTTGTATATTGATTCCTCTGCTACTACCATTGCTATGGTTTTGGTGCAGGAAAATCCCAACGGTTAGTAGCACATGATTTACTATGCAAGTAAGAATCTTATGGATTCTGAAACCCGATATTCATGTGTGGAAAAGTTATCATTGGCCACAGTCATTGCTATACAAAAATTTCATCCCTACATTTTGCTCTGCACAACCACAGTATTGGCAGAACAGAACCTTATGTATTACATCCTGACTCGTCAGGTACTCGGGGGTAAGTTATCCCGATGGATAGTCATACTATAGGAGTTTGATCTAGAATTCACCAAATCCACAACAAAGAAATCCCTGGTCTTTTCTGAGCTCATGTGTGATATTCCCTGTGCTTCGACGGAATATGAGCCCAGTGATTCATTTTCAAATGAATTCCTGTTCCTGATTAGCACTACCAATCCATGGTATGGATATTTGCTTATTTATCTCCAAACACAACGATTTCAGCTGCATTTATCCCATGACAATCACCGCCGTATACATCACCATGCAAAATACTACCTCATCCTGAATGATACCTTGTATAGAAGTGGGATTGATTCTATTCTCCGGCGATGCCTCACACATGAGGAGGATGAACATGTGTTGAATGATTGCCACTCTGGAGCATATGTCGGTCATTTATCTAGGATGGCTACAACCCAAAAAATATTTCACGTTGGTTATTTCTAGCCTTCAATCTTCAAAGACTGTCATGAGGCTGTTAAGAAATGCCCACCTTGTCAACATTTTTATCCCAAAAAGCGCACTCATTCTGCTCTACTACACCCCATCATTGCCGTTGGCCCATTTTCCAAATGGGGGATTGATTTTATGCATTGTAATCCTACCTCAGCTAGGGGCCATGGTTACATCATTGTAGCCGTTGACTATTTCACAAAATGGGCTGAGGCCATGCCTACATATGCAGAAGATGGTAATATTTCCACTCTCTTCTTGTTCAATCATATCATAGCTAGATTTGGAGTCCCGCAGTCCATTGTTACTGATCACGGATCACATTTCCGTAATCAAATGATGGAGGAACTGAGTTCCAAGCTAGTTTTTTGCCATGAAAACTCTACGCCATATTATCCACAAGCTAATGGTCAGGTAGAGGCCATTAACAAAGTTTTGAAAACTATGCTTTGTTAGATGTTGGAGATCATAAATCCAACTGGCACCACATTCTTTTCTTCGCTCTTTGGGCTTATAGGACTTCGGTGAAAACAACTACTGGTTTCATGCCATTCCAGCTTGTTTATGGACTTGAAGTTGTCTTACCGATTCAATGTCAGATTCCATCTTTACAACTTGCCATCGAACTTCTCCCAGACACTTCCACAGAGGAAGATATATTTTTGTACTTGACTAACCTTGATGAGACTCATAGAGATGCTGCCTTGGATAATGAGGCACATAAGAAATGCGTCAAGGCGCATTATGATAAATTTGTCCAATCTCATGCCTTTAACGAGGGTGACCTAGTTTTGACTTACGACCAGAGATATGACAAACTAGGGAAAGGAAAGTTTGAGTCCATGTGGTACGGTCCTTTCGTCACTTCTAAAGTTTTAGAGAAAGGGGCCTACGAGCTCGTTGACTACAATGGAATCCATTTAGGGAAACCTCACAATGGGTTGTACCTGAAGAGGTACTATGCCTAGGTATTTCTTGGATATTATCTTGTATATATGTATATTGCTTGACTTTTAGTGTGCTTTTAGTATTTTCAATATGGTTTTGAGTTTAGTGTCTGCATTTGTTTATACCATGTTTTGGTCATGTAGAGCAGATGGATTTCTACAACTTCCCTGATGGTGCTTTCCACCACACCTTGAATATCTCCTTAGCTACTTGGGTCCTCTATTCCTCGGCTGAAGATTTGGTCAGTTCAGGAGAAGTTTGTATTGGTCTCGCTACCAATAACATCATCGAGTATCGAGCAGTCATAGGTCTTCTGACTAAAGTTTCCTCCCAAGATGTTCACAATCTGGTAGTCTTGATGGAATCACAACTTGTGGTTTGTCATTTAAACCATGTTTATACCATTATAAATCCTATGCTTCTCCACCTCTTCCAGAGGGTACGCTTGTTAGAAAGATCATTTGAAACCATCACTTATAGGCATATCCCTAGGGAACATAATGTATTTGCTGACTCATTAGCTAATTACATCCTAGATTGGCATATTTCCTATTCATGACGTTAAATCAAATATGGTTCATTGTAAATAAACAATTAACGACCCATAAAACTCATGTAAAATATATTCACCATTTGAGATGTATAAACACCAGGTAAAATTCTGTATATATATATATATATATATATATATATATATATATATNAATCACCATAAAAAATCTTGAAGCTATCAGCTTTAAGTAGATATCTCATGCACACAATATCTAGTGATGCTCATGTTAGCACATCACTGCCCAGGATACTCTATGTAACAGCCTACTAAAATGACCTGGTACTCCCACTGTAGGTCTCTGATACCTCAGAGGGAGGTCACCAACGGAAGAGTATGGGATGTCTAAGGTCAACCTCTCTAGGTTTTCCTCTAACTCCCTGGTGATATCATCGCCCTGCGGTACAAAGCGGGCTCCAACTCATCTATCCAATGGGGAAGCTCCCCTAGGTCATGCTGCTCCCATGTCTGCATGAAAATATTCAGGTCTCGTTACTTAACATAAAAAATATAAAAAAACATTAAAAAACATAAAAACATTTTGTCCATTTTAGGGTTTCCTGCTTCTTACCAATGTCACCCCACTGTCCACTAGGTGGGAGCGGTAGGTCAAGGTCTCCGCTGAAGTATGTATTTGCATAAGCATAATCCTCCACCATGAGGATCTGATCTTAGAGCCATCTGAAAAATGGGTCACCGAACTTCACCTTCCCCTTGCCCGCTCCATTATGAGCCATAATTCGGACCCAGCTCTACATACAGGGGTCTCGCACTCTTAGCTTTGTGAATACCACCTGAGGTCTCATCTATGGTACCCGCCCGAAGAAGAAGCATGATAGAATGGAACCAAAGCTAGACTGCTTTAGTTCCCCTTTTCGACACTTGGTTAGCTGATCCTTGAATATCGGAAGCAGGGCTAGCTCCCAGTTGAATACTGTAGGTGCCATGGCCTTTATGGCATACATCATGTGTGCCCTAGAATCCTAGTGCACTCCTTGACTCCTGACCACTCTTTGCATATTAAATAAGACAATCCGTAGAGGTCCGTCCATCACTACATTTATGTGGATTTTATTCCATGATGTCCTCGTCCCTGGGATAAAATGATGGTCTATCAAATCTTGTGTGGTAATATCCCCTTCTCAGGAACCTGTCAACGAGATGGGGGCACCCCTTCTCAAGAGTCCAGTCAAGAAGTAGATGTCCTCTACCTCTACTGTCAGAATATGAGCCTCAACCTCAAAGTCTTGCTGCTTCGGATTCCACATCCGGAGTATGTGCTCTAGCAACCACTCATGTGATACCATTCTTGGAGTTCGAAAGAATTTCAGGATCCCATAGTCTCGTAATGTGGCTATGCAACCCGCATTCCTTTCAGCAAAAGTGTCATCATTGTCATGTTGTCTTTCTTTCCATATCACCATTTTTTATCAACAAAATCCTACCAAAAACAATCCTAACACATATTAGAATAATCCTTAATCATTTAAATCCAAATAAATGATGTATTTTTGCTTGTGTTATCAATTCTAAATATTCACGGTAGGCACCACCTATGCACCATTGAAGACAGGCGATGGCACCACCTGTGAGCCTTGTTTTCGGCGTGGTTCTAGCAAGGTACCGCGTATCCTGCAAGGGATAAGAGCAGTTCCCGCTCCCATTGTTTTAGGGATTTCCATACAGGCCCAAAACCCCATCAAAAATAAAAATTAAGACTATGAAAAGGAAGAGTAGGGTTTTAACTGTTACCTAGAACTGACGGCGCTCAAATCCAACGGTGGAATCTCTCGATATCAGCAACTGAAGGTCTGACTAGGAAAGTGCTCCAAATGCTCTCCGCTATGGGTAAATAGTAAAATGATTTGATTTTTCACTATTTACATGACTTTTATACACATTTTTGGGTTTGCCATGCTATAGTTTTGATTTGAAATTGCTTTTTACTCTAAATTTATTAGTCATAATCCCTTAATGTTAGTTATAGCGCATTTAACAATTGTTTTTTGAGTTGATTGCAGGATAGAAGAACCATAGTAGTAAAGTTTTGGGATTTTGTTTATGACTTTTTCGAACTACCATAAAATGAAAAAATTCGATGAGCGTTTGTTACGACACTTGGTCACGCTCTTGAAACCTAGTATCAAAGGTCCGAGTCCATTTTTTATTCTTTCCAGGCTCGTAAAAATGACATTGTGTAAAGAAACCTCATGGAGTCTTCTTTTAACTCTTTTCGGGATCCTTAAACATGAAAAGATTGTCGAGTCCATTTTCGATTCTTTCCAGGCTCGTAAAAATTAACATTGTGCAAAGAAACCTCATGGAGTCCTATTTAAACTCTTTTTAGGCTCCCTAAATACAAAAATATTATTGAGAGATATTGTCTTCTTCACGCCCGTTAAAGCATTTGAAGAGTCATCTTTCCGACGGTAGGTTATCTCTTTTTCGGTTCGGATAGACTATTTACGAAAAATGAATGCTCCAACCAATAATGACTAGAAGAGTTCTCTAAGGTATAATTTTACACTTTTTCGGGCCTTAGAGACTAAATCATACGAAAAAGGACCCCTTTTGGAGTCTTCTTCCATGATCGTTCAGACTCTGTAAACATGAATGATATCAAGTTTTATTTCATTGGACTCGTTAAATTAAACATTGAGAGACCCCTTTTGGGAACGAACCCCTCCTCTCTCAGGTTCGTAAAACATATGAGTTTGGACTAGTCTTCGGATGAGCTATATCGAGTGTTTGTTACCCTCTTTGAACTCGTAAAACCAAAAAGAGGCACTCATCAATAATGATGGGGAAAATGGGAAGGGAATCATTTTGCAAATAAATGGCAGTAGTTTGTCGTTACCTTTGAACATGGCACGTATGTGCATATCATTTCAGTCAACTGGGTATTCAGCTGATGTCCGTGATGATCCACTTTCATGAGTCATGCCACTCCTTTGATTCTTTTAAAAGAATGCATTGTCCACTGTCGCATCATGGGTTTGTCTCGTTCAGTCATGCTGCCAAGTCTTTTGTCGTGCCGCCCGATGTTCAAAGGGAAATTGAAGAAGTTTACCTCTGTAGTCAAAACAGTCTATGTGTCAGTACTTTTGAGTTAGTCCTATGGTTACTACATTCACATCATTCCAGAACTATGTTCCGAGTTTCGTGTCGCCAATGTTGGACTCATTATGGCCCTCCTTCGACGAGACTATTCCCATTGACATCATCTCATCATCCGGGAAACAGTCTTAGAAACAAAAAACTTAGTACCTTGATATATGTATGCCTTAATGACAGATTCTTTCACTCTCGACATAGGTTCACATCATTGACCTTTGATCGATGGAATTGACTGGGTGTTCGACATCAAGACATCTATCCACACTCAGTAGATTGTACTAGGGTACCTTGGGAATCATTGACATCAATGGTGATCTCCCTCACACTTGTTAATGGTTCACATCATTGGTCGGTAATCAATTGGTTTCTACCATGTTCAACTTCAGATCATTGTAATCACATGGATAGAATTGTACTTTGCGAAAGACGAGACAAAGACCCTGGGTATTTGTTTAAAGCCCTCATTGCTTTTCCCCAGGTTACGATGGAGTTTTGTATATCTAGAATGGATCCACATTTGTATGCTTGTGGCTATGCTCAAATTTGCATTTGTATGATATAGATCTACATTGTATGTCTAGTAGCTATGTCCAAGTTTGAGTCCTCTATCACATGGATCTACATTGTATTCGAGTAGCCATGCTTTTTTATTCCTCCCATGGATCTTCCTTATATTGGTCTGTAGTCATGAGTTGGTTACTTGTGTCTATGAGTCAAGAATATTGATGTGCTACAGATGCCTACTGGACGACATGCTCCGATCGAGCTGACATTTTCACCTCGAAGTGACAACTTGTTCTCTCAAAGCTCTCGTTTATAGTATCCATCTAATACTCATGCTTTGGGGGGCATCCTGTTATACCCAAATCTTGTCACCACCATGTGATAAGACCTTTGACTTACATATTTTCCCTTAATCCCAGCACTTGGAGTGGAAACCCATGTTGTTTGTCAATCTTACATGAAAATACTCAGCACCGCGCTTTCCTTGTGAACCATGAGCGGTGCCTTGCTTGCATTGCCCTCATCTTGTTTTCCATAAACGGTGCCACCACCGATGGCCTTTGGGGCATAAGGGTTTCTAACCTAAACCGCTCTATCATAAGAGGAGAAAAGCGATACCCTGGGTAAAATGGTAAAGAGAGAAGTTTCTCGAGGATTCTAGATCATGAACCTCGTGTCCTCCCTTATCCATATCATTATGGGTCAGTTGAGCTTGAGATCCCCCATCATAGGATCTTAGAGGCTACCTCATCCACAAATCTCTCAACCATTCCTATCCATTGAGCCTTATAAATACAAGCTCATGTCCATGGTTGAGGGGAGAACCATAGAGGTATTGTTATGCTATTGGATTGACCACTTGGCCCGATCCATTTGAGAGCATAGAGAGCAAAGTTGGAGCTTATGGGGATGAAGTGTTGGTTTCATGGAGATGCATGTTGACACTAAGGCTTAATTGGTTGTAAACTTCTCCATACATATTAATGCAAAGTTGATTTCCATCCCACATTACTGTTGTTTTGATTTCGCATGTACATGTTAGATTCCTTAGTCACTAACATGGATAAGTAAATGATGTTCTAGTAGATTTGATATGTTTGCATGTTTGATCTGGTTGTAGGTACACATGTTCACTATCGAAGCAACATTCCAGGTGTCTACAACATCCAGAGAGGGTCTTCATCCTTTGTTGTTCACTCATTTGTTCTAGATCTAAACCATTAAGACCAGAGGAACAGCTTTTGTTTGCAGAAGGTGAAATATTCCTACTTAAAAAAATCCAGTGCCTCGTATGAACTGTAAACGGTGGAAAAATACTCAAAGGAAGTGGGAACTATTGGACAATGACCTCGAGGCACCAATCTCTATTACATCCTAGTGGGTGTATTATGAACACAGTCTCAGATACTCCATTCATCCCACACATTCCTTGTGGGTATCCATAGCGGTTTTCACTTTTGGACATACTCCTAGTACCCCCTGGGTATATCTGGAGCCCCCCCACCTAATTTAATTAACTCATCATACATTAACTTAAAATTTGACCAAGAGCACTTGCAACACCCATTTGTATTTCAACAAAAATCTCATTTGTGGACTCCATTATTGGCACTGACCTATTTGATATTATCATATGTTTCCGCATTACTGCTTATCAAGTTTTGATTTCTATGTTGTTATGGTATAACAAATATTGCAAATATCTTGTGTCGAATTCATTTGTCAAAAATCCTAAAAAAATTACTCATTTAATACCATCATCTAAGTAACCATCATTAGTAACTTGTAGGGTCTACCCCCCTTGGCTTCATTAGGAGTTTGCCTAAACAGAGGAGTCAAGAACAAGGTGACAGCCTTGACTCGAGACTTTCCCCCATGGCCACACTGAGTGGCTTGAATATTTCTGCCACGTCCCCCCCAGGTGTGTGAAAGGAGGCAACATAGATTTGTAATGGTTGGGGAAATGCCGCATTTCTTATTTGCAATGAATTGAATTCTACATATTTTTACTAAGGAACCAATTTTGCTCAGGTAATTTTTGATGAAAGCACTTTATCATATGAATAGAACTGAATTTTGGAGAAAAATCTTTAATATAGAGAGCTATCGTCAGAAGGAAAATATTTGGAAGAGTGGGTTGAGGCATGATAGGTTTCAACATGTGAGATGGAACCTCAATAATCCTTCCATTATTCTATGCAGACAATGAGATACTAATTGTGTATAATGTCATGGTGTTTCTCTTTAAATTGTTCATCTCAGGTTTGCATGTTCAAATTGTGGCTAGAATACTCAAACGTAATGAAGATTGCATAAATGATAGTTTCTGTGACATGGTTATGTGGTATGACATGTTATTGAAGGTAGAACACCCCATTTTCTATGGTAATGACTCTCGATAAAAGGATATGAAGTTAAAAAATGATCTATCACATAAATGAATAAGAAAAGTATGTAGAAATATATTAGTTATTTTTATAAAAATATTAAGTGAAGTTGATGCCATACGGAAACATACATATATATTTTATTCGAGCAACCATTCAAAGGTTATTTCCAATCGATTATGAAGACATGCATTATAGATTTGAGGACAAAGCTTCTTTTCAAAAGGAAGGCAATGTTGTGAAAATAAAGAAATTAATATCATATCTAAAAATATTTAATATTAGTTAGGAATAAATACTCCCAAAAGGCATGACATTTTTAAAAGTCATATTACAAAGCTTATATAAGGATAAACCAATATTGTCATGGTACATTATATATATATGTGTGTGTGTGTGTGTGTGTGTCATTTTAATCTTCTGCAAATATGTTACATATATATCATTTAAATCTTCCACAAATAAGTGTAACGTAGGTTTGTAAGATGTCCTACAACAATTATAAATACATTGTTTCGAGAGGAGATTGGAAATGATTTTAGTAAGTAAAATATTAACTCATGCTTTTTTGATCAACCTTTTAGTGTCTCATGTAGAAGTAGTTGGTGAAGTAGTAGTCATTAAAAAACAAGTTCACCAACATTTATGTTATTCCTAAATTCTCATATACATAGATGTGGCAAGAAAATAGAATCCCTAGGGAAAACCTAGCTTGGGTTAGTGAATTGGAAGGGATTGGATCTTCGCCAGGAGTGATTACATTTGAGGACAATCTATAGAACTGATTATATCTGAGCAACCTACGAGCTTCACTGGGCTTTTATGCTCAGAAAACCTGTATCACCGACTATGATAGAACTCATCACTCCCTCTTTCGAGAGATCTCGATCTAATCACATACCGGAGCTTCACTAATTCTCTCTGCATCATACAAAAATGCAAGTCAGATCAATCAAATCAAATATTATCTTTCAAAAGAAACATACTACCTCACCAATAGCCTGTAACACCCCAGTTTTGACCCCGTTGCATTAAATGTACATGATGTATATATTGTAATGATCATCGTGTGGATCTAAAGGCCAAGGCCCCACCATTGATCGGTTATGCTATGTTTTGGATTTAAATTTGTCACCGATGGTAAATTTATCAAGTTTTAGCATCATGTAAATATGCATCTTTAATTAAAATGAACCCGACCAGTTACGATCGTGGCAACTAAATTGAGAAGGGGCATGATTTTCACAAGGATAAGGGTGGGGAAATTGTCAAACCTTGAGCCATGAGGGAAAAAAGCCCATGTGTCACCACCTTGTCTTACCCAACCACTCGCATTAATAATTGTTGCTGGTGGTTGAGGCAGTTATTTTTTTTGGGAGTGGGGTGGCAGGACTGTCAATCCTTGCCTACACGCACACTCCACCCGTGGTTGACTTCACAGTGGCAAAGGGAAAACCACCGTCATCACTCCATGGGACTCACGATTGCATTTCACTCCACTGCGCATCCTCTCCATTGTCTGTTCACCTCCACACATAGGATTTACCTGGTTTTACTCCCGCGGGCATTCCACTGTCCCCACGATAGTGCTGAAATTCTCACGCACTCCCTACTCACATCTATCCATTGTATGTTCATCCACGCACAAGCTGGGAGCTGTTCATCCTCACACAGGGACCGTTGTCTGTTGATTATTCTCAAGCACAGGAGTTTACCTGGTTTTACTCATGCTGTTCTCCTCTACGGATTCTGTGGACAATGTGGGAAGATACCTACCTCACAGGCTTATTTCAGGTTGTTGTGGTCTCCCTTACGTTGTGATTGTTGCGGTCTTCTTTACATTTGGGGTCTGGTGCAAGCTTCCCTCATGCACAGACTGTTTGTAGTTGTTTTCCCCATGTTGTGAGCGGTTCTCACTGATTAAGTTTGGGACTGTATAATTCGCTTGTGAGTATTTTCCCATATGATTGTGTTTGCTGTTACGCTTTGGGGCTACTGTAGATTGTTTGGAGTCGTTTTGGCCATGTGAGGGCCAAGACCGACTCAGGAATTGTTTCCTCTGTTAAGCTATAACAACTGATTGATTGCATACGTGAAATGGTTGGTCTTCGGACTGTGTAGGGAGCAGGGATGGGGGCTTGGTTTGCTTGATAAACTTGGTGGCTGGAAACCACATAGATAGAGCTAGAGGGCTGGCTTTCTTCTCCACAACCCCTGAATAGCACTGGAAGGGAATGCAGGGCTTGAGGGACTGTGTAGCAGAGAAGGGACTGATTCCTTGTCTTGGGTGTGTGTGGGTGTCTTAGAAGTTAGGCTAGTTCTGGTGTAGGTGTTCCTAGCTTTGCATTGAGCTCACCAACTTAGCATTTAGCCTTTCCCAACTCCTTGATGGCCTGATAAACCCAACTGTGTTGGCTTGGTTATGCTTTGTGTATCCTTGGCTATGTGTAAGCCTGCTTGTTCCCTTATTCCTTGGAGAATCATGCCCAGCTCGGAGGTGGCAGCGTTGCTGAGAGATTAAGGAGCACGTTGGCCTATGGTTGGGTGGAACGTTGCAACGACGTAGCTGGTTGCGGAACAACTTATTCATAAGATAAGTGATCTTGTTCATTTTACTTATGCAACCATATTTTTTGTTAATGAATGTGATGAACATGATGAGTGAATGCTTGTATGAATGTATGATGTTTCCTCTATGTATGATAAAAAATCACATTGGTGCATGTTCTATTTCAATGCGTTCTGTTTCAGCATTTTTATGAATTCACATGTTCATGGGGCTCTTAGCCCGGATGGTTAACGCCGTGGTCGCGTCCTCTTCGCCGGTTGGAGGGTTGGGGACGTCACAGCGTGGTATCAGAGCTCATGTTGCAGCATGGGCCTGAGTGAGCCATGAAGGATGCAATGACAGAGGCAGGATTTCTTTCTGCCCAATAGAGATCAAAAGTTGATGACAAAAAAATTCGTATGTGTTTGAACTGTTGGATCATCGGAAGAGTTAGTGGGAAAGACTTTCGATGTAGCAGAAGAGCTAGGCGGAAGCATGCCCAACGGGACACAGTTGGAAAGAAAATCATGGAAAATTTTCTAAGTGATTTGACTTCTGTCGGAAAAAAATAGCTAATCGAGTGCCCGCCATTGCGGACCGATAAACGACTACGCGTCCGATGGATAAGGCCTCTGACCATCGACGTCGTAAAATAAAGTTTAAAATTTTTCTAAGTAATGAAAACAGCGGCCATCGGAAGAAGATATTGTTATCAGTGCCGCCATTTCGAAATCCAAGAGCACTAGCTTGCCGACGAGAAAAGACTTCCGATACTGATCGTGTTGCATCGCCGATCGAAAGAAGATCGAAGATCATGTTCCGCTGTTGTGGCTGCTGAGGGAACTATTTCACCAACGAAAAGAAGAAAGTTGAGCCGATCAAGTGGTGAAGACGAAGACGAAAAGGGAAAAATTTGGAAATTTTTCTAAGTCCTGGAGTTGTTGGCCATCGGCGATGGTTAGTGGATTGAACATCCACCGTTGCGGCTATCTAATGGACTATCCTTCCGAAGGATAGTGGATCCGATTGCCGATGAAAAGGGAATTTGAAAATTTTGTTTAAGTATAAGAACGTCGGATGAAGTTAGTGGATAAAGCTTCTGACAGCTGATGAGTATGGTCCACGGAACCCGTAGTGGGATCACTACCCGCCGTTGCGGCTGTTTAGTGAACTAACCTTCCGAAGGGTTAGAAGATCCGATTGCCGACACGATAGTGCTTAGCGGATCTGATTTCCGATGAACAGCGAAAGAAGCTAGTTGTTTCGATCACTGATACAACAGAGAAGTTAGTTGTTTTGACTGCTGAAACGTCGGATCAATAGTGGAAATGAGAGCCGATTCTGCATCAGGAAAATTTGGGTTTTCTATGGGATTTCCCCAGTAGATTTTGACTATTTTTTAGTGGGATTTTCAGCTGTTTTTCAGTGGATTTTCAGAGCTGAAAATGAGAAAGAGGCAGCGATCTTATGTGCTAGATTGCGCGAAAACATAGATTTACAAAAAAAAAAGAGAAATTTTTTCTATGTTTCAGGAAAAATTTGTATTATGATTTTTCCAAGAGAAGGTAAGCAATGCTAGTTTATATCAATGTGATGCATCTAACATTTGTGTTACTAACACATTTGTAGAGTCATAGTCACCTTCAAGGGCAGTATTCCAAGTAATGCATTTTGATAAATAAGTGGTGGTTCAGTTATGAGAACCCATGAAGGATATGATGCTAGGGATTCTTATGAGCATGCGCGAGATGCCATGGGAGAAAATGTTTGTAATAGAAATGATGACATTGAGTCTAATGGAAGGAGATTCCAAGAGACATCGTCAGATGTTGCAGCCACAATGAGAAGCCTGATCAAAGACCAGGAAGAGCAGCATCAGTTGAATTCTGCTATGTTGCAGAGTTTGACAGACTTGCATAGAAAGATAGACTCTGGACGAGGTACAACAAGACCAGAAGGCAATAAGAGTAGTACTAGGAGAAGGAGAAGGACTTCTAGTGGATCATCTGATTCTGAAGAATCTAGTGGGGATTCAAGTTCTTCTTCTCATAAAAGGAAAATAAAGAGACACCATAGGGATCGCTCTCGGGATGAATTTAAGAAAGCTAAACCTCCTATGTTTCATGGTGAGGTAAAGACTAGACAAGAGGCTGAAGCTTGGATTCTTGGGATAAAGAAATACTTTCAAGTGCATGATTATTCAGGAAACATGAAGGAAAGAGTTGCCATATTCAATCTGAATGGAAGAGCATCCATTTGGTGGGAACACTTCAAGCAAGTAAAGAGGATCAGTGAAAGGAGACTTAAGTGGAAACAGTTCAAGAAGTATTTCAAGCAGAAATACCTCTCTGACAGATATTATGATGATAAGATTAAGGAGTTCCATGAGCTGACATTGGGACAGCAGACCATGGAATAGTATGCAAATAAGTTTTTGGAGTTGTTGAGGTATGTCTGGTACATCAGAGATGAAAAAGTGAAGGTCCAACGTTTTCTGAGTGGATTACCTTAGTCATACAAAGATAGAATTCAGTTTTATGAACCTAGAACTCTTGAAGAAGCGATAAGGAAGGCTAATTATTGCTATAAGCAAAGCAAAGGTAAGCTGGATTACCATAAGGCATGGAAGGACAAGAAGAATGAGAAGTTTGACCAAAGAAAGAAAGGTTTCAAACCTTATAACTTCAGGATTCAATAGAAGCAGCCATCTCAAGCTGCAAGTAAACCAGTTGGAGTGACAGGAGAAAAGCCTAAGGATCCACAACGGAATAAAGAGCCACTTCAATGTTGGAAATGTGGAGGACCCCACATGCACAGGAATTGTCCACTTGAGAATGAGAGTGCAAGGCTAGCTTATAACGTTCAAGAAGTAGAAACAGTGGGTCAAGTAGCAAGGGCAATCCCTAGGATTTATGCAGCACTGGAGGACCGCTAGGAAGATCACCAATCAACTGTGGTTGAAGTAGCAGGTAATATTGTTGAGCAATTTGTTTCTATTTTGATTGACCTTGGTTCTACGCACAGTTACATTACTCTTAGAGTAGTGGAGATTTGTGCTTTTAAGAAAATAAAGCATAGGAAGTATTGGTTAGTTCAACTAGCCACTGGAACTAAGAGAAAGGTCAGTGAAGTGGTAGAGAAATGTCCATTGGTCATGGATGGATTGGTCACTTGTGTAGATCTAAATGTTCTGCCACTTGGTTCCTATGATGTTCTCATTGGAATGGATTGGTTAGAAGCTCGCTGGGTGAAGCTTGACTGTTACCATAAGACTTTCGAATGCATGAATGAAGAAGGGAACCTAGTAGTTGTGAAAGGCATTCCAAAGATGATTTCAGTACGGTAGGTTTCAACAATGCAGTTAAAGAAGTTCTGTAGGAAGGGTTGCTAGTTGTATGCAGCTCATATTTTGGAGACATCAGGAGATGAAACTCCAAGGTTGGAGGACTATCAGGTGTTACAGGAATTCAGGGATATATTTCCTGATGAGATTCCAGGGATTCCTCCAAAGAGGGACATTGACTTCACTATTGAACTCGTGCCAGGAGCAGCACTAGTGTGCAAGGCACCCTACAGGATGAGTACACCGGAGATGCTAGAGTTGAAAATGCAACTGCAAGAGTTGTTGGAAAAGAAGTATATCCGACCGAGTGTGTCTCCTTGGGGAGCACCGGTTCTATTTGTAAAGAAGAGAGATGGTACACTCAGGTTATGTATTGATTACAGACAGTTGAACAAGGTTACTGTGAAGAATAAATATCCTTTTCCCAGGATTGATGACCTCTTTGATCAAATGAGAGGAGCAAAGGTATTTTCCAAGATTGACTTGAGGTTTGGTTACCATCAGGTGAGAATCAAGGATGAAGACATTCATAAGACAGCCTTCAGGACAAGGTATGGGCGTTATGAGTTTGTAGTGGTACCATTTGGTCTCACAAATGCACCAGCTACATTTATGTGCCTTATGAATAGTGTCTTCAATAGGTATTTGGACAAATTTGTTCTTGTTTTCCTTGATGACATTCTTGTTTATTCTAAGAATGAGGAAGAGCATGAAGAGCATTTGAGATTGACATTGAAATTGCTTAGGGAGCATCAGTTGTATGCGAAATTGAGCAAGTATGACTTCTATAGAGATAGAATTTAGTATTTGGGTCACATTATCTCAGAGGAGGGTATATCTGTGGACCCTGAAAAGATTGAAGCCATTATGAATTGGCCTACTCCAAGAAATGTGACAGATGTAATATCTTTTATGGGACTTGCGGGATACTACCGGAGATTCATTGAGGGATTCTCCAAAGTTTCACATGCCATCACTTCTTTGCAAAATAAGGGGATTAAGTTCGAATGGACATCGAGGTGTGAAGAAAGCTTCCAGTAGTTGAAGAGTCTTCTCACCAGTGCACCAGTATTGAAGGTTGCAGATCTGGGGAAAGATTTTGTGGTATATACCGATGCATGTGGACAAGGGCTTGGAGGAGTCCTTATGCAAGACAACCACATGATATGTTATGAGTCAAGAAAGCTGAAGGAACATGAGAAGAACTATGCCACTCATGATCTAGAGCTTGCAGCCATAGTACATGCTCTCAAGATGTGGAGACATTACTTGATGGGTAGGATATTTGAGCTCAGAACATACCATTGTGGGTTGAAGTATCTATTTTATCAGCCTACTTTGAATGCTAGGCAAGCAAGATGGCTGGATTTTTTATGTGAGTTTGATTTTAAGATCAAGCACATAAAGGGAAAGGAAAATAAGGTAGCTGATGCACTCAGTAGGAAGGTGCAAGAAATCCATGTGGCATCTCTTAGTATTTGCCAATCAGATTTGAGGCAGCAGATTGTTAGTCATGCCACTGGAGATGAATTGTACGAGCAAGTAAAAGACAAATTGCAGCAGCGGAATCTTGAGAAGAGGTATGAGGGATATAAATTGGAAGAAGATGGACTTCTCACTTATGAAGGTAGAATTTATATTCCGAACGTAGCAGAGTTGAGGAGAGTTGTCATGGATGAAATCCATCAAGCTCCGTATTCTGGTCACCCAGGATATCAAAAGACAATTGCTATAGCTAGAAAATAGTACTTTTGGCCAGGAATGAAAAGGGATATGGCTGAGTACATTTCCAGGTGTATGAAATGTCAACAGGTAAAGGTTGAGCATCAACATCCAGCAGGTTTGTTGCAGCCTTTCCCAGTTCTAGAATGGAAATGGGAAGTTATTTCCATGGATTTTATTACAGGATTTCCAATGACTTGGAGACAACATGATTCCATCATGGTTGTGGTGGACAAGTTGACTAAGGTAGCACATTTTATACCAGTTAAGTCTACGCATAAGACGGATGACATCGCTAAGATATTCATGAAGGAGATATTCAAATTGCATGGATTGCCGAAGGCAATAGTCTCTGACAGAGATGTCAAGTTCACTTCCAACTTTTGGAAGGGGTTGTTTGCAGATTTGGGTACAAAGCTAAACTTCAGCACTGCATACCATCTTCATACAGATGGTCAGATAGAGAGATTTAATCAGGTGCTTGAAGACATGCTTCGCATGTATGTAGTGGACAAACCAACCAAGTGGGAAGACTACTTACACTTGGTAGAGTTTGCTTATAACAATGGACAGCAGGCATCCTTGGGGATGAGTCCGTATGAGGATTTGTATGGAAGAAGGTGTAGGACACTAGTGACTTGGGATAACCCAGTGAACAGGATTGTGCTTGGACCAGAATTGCTCAAGGAAATGGAGCAAGAGGTTGTAAAGATCAGGTAGAATATGAATGCAGCACAGGACAGACAGAAAAGCTATGCATATAAGCATAGGGTGAACAAGGATTTCAGTGTTGGGGATCATGTTTACCTCAGAGTGAGGGCAAGGAAGATTTTCTTGAAGCTTGGAAGTTGTGCCAAGTTGTCACCTAGATACTGTGGGCCATTTGAAGTGCTTGAAAGAATAGGGCCAGTTGCATATTGACTTGCATTTCCTGCTAGCACTAGGGCTCATAATGTTTTTCATGTTTCTTTGCTTAAGAGATATGTACATGATCCTAACCATGTGATAAATTGGGATGTGATTCAGGTGGAACCCGAGGGAGAGTTCTGAATCGAGCCAATGCGCATCCTCGACAGGAAGGTCACAATGCTCCGGAACCGGGCCATAGGGAAGGTAAGGGTGCAATGGGAGCACTACGGACCTGAAGAGGCTGCTTGGGAGTTGGAGGATTCCATGCGATTTGCACATCCATTTTTGTTCAATTTTGCGAAACACTGAGGCGATACCAGTGTAGCATTTTGTTCAATTTTGTAAAGCACTGAGGACAGTGCTATTGAAGGGGGAGGGGAATGTAACACCTTGGTTTTGACCCCGTTGCATTAAATGTACATGATGTATATATTGTAATGATCATGGTGTGGAGCTAAAGGCCAAGGCCCCACCATTGATCAGTTATGCTATGTTTTGGATTTAAATTTGTCACCAATGGTACATCGGGGCATGTGGCATACATATCAAGTTTTAGCATCATGTAAATATGCATCTTTAATTAAAATGAACCCGACCAGCTACGATCACGGAAACTAAATTGAGAAGGGGCATGATTTTCACAAGGATAAGGGTGGGGAAATTGTCAAACCTTGAGCCACGAGGGAAAAAAATCCATGTGTCACCACCTTGTCTTACCCAACCACCCCCATTAAGAATTGCTACTGGTGGTTAAGGTAGTTATTGTTTTTGGGAGTGGGGTGGCAGGACTGTCAGTCCTTGCCTACACGCACACTCCACCCATGGTTGACTTCATAGTGGCAAAGGGAAAACCACCGTCATCACTCCAGGGGACTCACGATTGCATTTCACTCCACTGCGCATCCTCTTCGTTGTCTTTTCACCTCCATGCACAGGATTTACCTGGTTTTACTCCCGAAGGAATTCCACTCTCCCCACGACAGTGATGAAAATCTCACGCACTCCCTACTCACGTCTATCCATTGTCTGTTCATCCATGCACAAGCTGGGAGCTGTTCGTCCTCACGCAGGGACCATTTCCTGTTGATTATTCTCATGCATGGGAGTTTACCTGGTTTTACTCACGTTGTTATCCTCTACGGATTCTGTGGACAGTGTGGGAAGATACCTACCTCACAGGATGATTTCGAGTTGCTGTGGTCTCCCTTACGTTGTGATTGTTGCGGTCTTCTTTACAGTTGGGGTCTGGTGCAAGATTCCCTCATGCACAGACTGTTTGTAGTCATTTTCCCCATGTTGTGAGCGGTGCTCACTGATTACGTTTGGGGCTGTATAAATCGCTTGGGAGTATTTTCCCCTGTGATTGTGTTTGTTGTTATGCTTTGGGGATGCTGTAGATTGTTTGGAGTCATTTTTGCCACGAGAGGGCCAAGAACGAATCAGGAATCGTTTCACCTGTTAAGCTATAACAGCTGATTGATTGCATACGTGCAATGGTTGGTCTTCGGACTGTGTAGGGAGCAGGGATGGGGGATTGGTTTGCTTGATAAACTTGGTGGCTGGAAACCACACAAATAGAGCTAGAGGGTTGGCTTTCTTCTCCACAACCCCTGAATAGCACTGGAATGGAATGCATGGCCTGAGGGACTGTGTAGCAAAGAAGGGACTGATTCCTTGTGTTGGGTGTGTGTGGGTGTCTTAGAAGTCAGACTAGTTCTGGTGTAGGTGTTCCTAGCTCTGCAATGATCTCACCATCTTAGCATTTAGCCTTTCCCAACTCCTTAATGGCCTGATAAACCCAACTATGTTGGCTTGGTTATGCTTTGTGTATCCTTGGCTATGTGTAAGCCTGCTTGTTCCCTTATTCCTTGGAGAATCATGCCTAGCACGGGGGTGGCAGCGTTACTGAGAGATTAAGGAGAACGCTGGCCTATGGTTGGGTGGAATGTTGCAGTGACATAGCTGGTTGCAGAACAAATTCTTCATAATATAAGTGATCTTGTTCATTTTACTTCTGCAACCATATTTTCTGTTAATGAATGTGATGAACATGATGAGTGAATGCTTGTATGAATGTATGATGTTCCTGTTGTGTATGATAAACAATCGCATTGGTGCATGTTCTATTTCAATGCATCCTGTTTTTAGCATTCTGTTTCATCATTTTTATGAATTCACATGTTCATGGGGCTCTTAGCCCGGATGGTTAACGCCATGGTCGCGTCCTCTTCACCGGTCAGAGGGTTGGGGACGTGACATAGCCGAGCAAGTGGCAACATATTTTTCCTCACTTGTACTCAGTTCCATTTAGGACTCCATCCTGCCAAACCAGTAGCCCATACTGGATCTCAAACTGAAGAAGCAACCCAAGGTGATCTTCTTCTCAATGGTGCTACCAATATGAATCAACATAACCATGCAGGTTAGTCTTCTGATTTGTATCATACTTGAGTCCATACACAACTGTACCCTTCAGGTACCTTACTGCATGATTTGCAACCAGGTGAGGATGTCTCGGATCCATCTAGACCTGGATCTAGTCGTTCACAGCAAAGCATGTGTCTGGTCTTGTATTCATCAAGAACATCAATGAAAAAATAATATGATGATACATAGTGGCATCATCTATCTCTAATGAAGCATCACTCGATAAATTTAGGTTCGATTCCACAGTTGTGGCCATGACCTTGTAGTCCATCATCCTGAACCTATTCAAGATCTCCACTACATACTTCCCTTGTCCATGGGAGATTCCATCCACACTCTACTACACCTCCATGCCTAGAATGTAGTGCATCATACCCAAGTCATTCATCTCAAACTTGGCAGCAAGTCTCCTTCTTGCAACTGTAATGAGTTCATCTTTTCCTGTCAGGAATAGGTCATCGACATATAACAGGAGCATCACTGGTCTTTCACCTTCAAACTTGAAGTAAAGGTTGGAATCCTCTTTACTCATAGTAAATCCTAGAGCCATCAGTAAGTTTTCCATCCTATTGTACCATGTCGAACCTTAGGATCTTTTTCATTCATTCCCTATAAGGTGGAGCATCATTCTCCCTATGCCTTTTGTACTTTATGTATTGAAACATTCTATAATGGAGTGACAAGTAGCTTCCTCTACTACTAATATTCTATGTATCCATCTAGGGTCACTAGACACCAAGATCCTCTATCTTGAACTTTGTTGAAAATTTATTCTCGCACCCATCTATGAGCTTGTCATCCTCTATAGGATTTCATCTTCAATCTTGTAGAAAAGGTTAAGATATTCATCATTCTAGGTGATATTCAATCTCCTTATGTAACTATATGTTATATCCCATGGGTTCCTTCTGAGCTCGTACAAGGCCTTCTTTAATTTTCACAAATGAGTCTTCCTATCATGTGTCTCAACTCCTAGTGGATTCTCTATGTATACTTGAATCATCACTGGTGCAAATGTCTCTTCATTGTCTATGCCTTCTTTCTGTGAGAAGCCTCGTGCTACGAATATTTCCTTGTATCCCACGATGTTTCCACCTAATACATGATGTATCTTGTAGATCCATATGGAATACACTGCGGAATTCCCTTCAGGTCTCGACACCGCATCCTCGACATCATTATTCTTGAATGGGTACTCTTTGATTATAGTCTCCTTCTCTTTCTTCTTGTCTACTTCTTCATAGGTAGAAGGCTTTGCATCAATGATGTCACTAAAAAGTGTCACATAACTAGAGTGTGTATGAGTCCTCTTTCTTTCTTTGGAAGTATCATCATACTATTCTTCATCTTGTATTATTTCTCGTTCATGAGGTGGTCTTCATCTCTCGAGGTGGATCTACCGTTCTCTTTATATTATTCTGAATCTCTTTCTTTCGCTATGGTGTCTTTGACCCGGGAAGCTTCGGGTTCCTCTTCTGAACTGTCGTTACTTTTTCTTTGGAATGATCTACAAGTCAAGTTCATTTTCATGATTAGAAACATATCATAATTTCCAAAACATATTAATAGTGACAAATATATGTCACATAGCCATGAAAAATTCATCCATATCATGTATACATACAATGAATTCTAGATGCATTCTACCTTAATGTTATCCTAATATGCTAGAAAATAGGTTTCAATCTAGATAAGTAGTAATGGAATGTTGTACAACATCATTTATTTCTTACCCATCATTTTCAATTCAACAGTATAAATGCAAATAATCAAACATGCATAACACATGAACAGAATATAAACAAATGCATAACCAAATAATATCATGAAATTAAAATTGAATACTTATCTTTATTTGTTTCGTGGGTAGAATCCTTCTTGAGCCTTTGGATTCATCATCTTCTTCATTCAGAACAACATAATTTCTTATCCAAATGCTAAGATGGATAAGAGGTTCTTCAAGAATTGAGTCCTTCATATTCCTCATCGCTTGAGGGATCTTATTTGAATCGTGAGAGATTGATCTTCGGTTTCTCCCATATTATATTCTCTTTACTATGAGTTGAGATTCTTCTTTTGTGCACTCTTCCTAGAGTCTATTGAAGGCAATCACTTCCTTCTGGAACACATTCCTCGAATGACTAAATCCCATGATCTTGGGAGGCCATTCAAGGTGGTTATAACAATATCTTATTCTTCTTTGATTGCTTTGTCATAGCATCAAAAACTTCTTTTTGGTGTCTTTAAGGATGACACATGAGGGATGAGATGATATTTAATATAATCTACAATGATTCTCTTTTCTCTAGTCTTAGCCTCATCTCCCTATGGCTCTTAGAACTTCCTTACTGAAATACCGATCCAAGTCAATTTCTTCAAGTATCACGAAGATCCTATACTTCCATGCTCGAAATTTGTCATCTTCACCAAGCTTGTCATCAATATGGTGTGATTAGTCATTTTGAAATGAGAACCTCAAATATAAATAGAAAAAATTTAGATCTTACCAATTTGAGGTGTCTGTCCTGGTTCTAGAGCTGGCTGATCTAGGGTTTGTTAGAGAAACCCTAATTTTCAAAACTTGGAATTCCAAACTCATGGTTGGATAGAAATGTGGGCCTTTTCAAGACAATCTATCTAATTTACTACTTTTCTGAAAATAGTGGAGGGAATTTCCCGAAACATGAAGCCCTAGGTTTCCAATTTCTTCTGCAGAAATGACTGATATTGCTTCTACTGTATCTTTGAATTTTCGAATCCTTAAGGTATGAAACTTGTCGCTTTGATATCTTGATAAGTATTATTTCCAACCCCATAGGTTAGAGCATAAAATAATTCTCCAAGTGGGACATATTCATATTTTCCCATGGTGATTGTTTTAGGGACCGTTCAGTATAGCGAACTTGTACGGACTTCCAAGTGTCACTGTTTTACATTCTGGGTATGAAAAATGTATCACAAAAACTAAGTTATGAGCCCTACTAGAAACATCTTTCATAATTTTGTTTGGACCTTCCTAGCCCGAGATATAGAAAATATACCTAGGTCACTTATTTATGACTGTATTCTGGAGGAGGTTGGAACCCTGATTTGGAGGAACCATATCTCCTGAAGTATAGTGAATATGAGGCTGAAAATTTTACACATTGTACAAAAAAAATTCTCTTCGGCCTATAAAAATTTCATCTTCTGATCCTTCTCCACTCTCGCTTTGTAGTGAAATCACTATGATTACTAAATTTCGTGTTCTAGGGTTTTCTAGCATGAACCCTAATTTCCATTAGCTTCCATTGCAACTGTATTTCGGATGTACAGTGAAACTTCTCTGATTAAAAAACTGATACCACCAATAGATGTGCCCTAGTGAGGTGAGTTATCCTATCCCTCCTTTCTTTATGATTTGTGGAGAGAACACCTTCAACTAGGAAGCCCTAGTTCCTACAGCTGCACAGTGTCTTCTTTTAGAGAGGATATAATACAATGTTATATTTTTATCATTTAGTAAATATGATCTAGGACCTTATATGAGAGAATAACATGCATAGCAATAATCACAAGAGACAAGATAAACAAATGTTTCTCCTCGGGGAAACCATAAAGGAGAAAACCCCGCAACTTCCAAAGAAATAGAAGGAGCACCAATAGAAAAATTAAAACCCAAGAGTGCAAAGATGATCTCCGAAAACTGTTCTCTCTCTCACTTTTGTGAGCTACTTCTCTCTCACTCATGCGCTATTGTTGAGTGAGTGTGTGTGAAAAATAGAGAGTCTCACTCTCTATTTATACTTAATTTTCACTTGACAATTACTCTACAGGGACAACTTATCTAGGAGAGTCTAATAACCCTAATATGACTCAATTGTGGGGTCTAATTCCCTGACTTACAATGGAGGGTTAAAATCAATGACATTACATGACTTTATTATATTAAGGACTCTCCCAATCAAAGGAAAAAACCTCTCCGTCAAGGTAAAATGAAATAGAACAAGAAATATACAAGTGAATACATTCCAAATTTACAAATACATCAACATTTATTAATCAATATCAATTTACCTTATTAAAAAATATACCTTTTAGTAATGATTATACGCAATTGTATTAGTTCACAACTTAATAAGTAATAGTTAGAATGTAACTAGTTCAAATTTCAAAACATTCAATCCCAATAACAACATCATGGCATACAATTATACAAGAATATATATATATATGAGCTATGTAAACATAACTAATGCTTACATACATCGTGTGTTGAGAGTACAACTTCGGGAGTCTTTTCGATGAGACTTATGTTATAATCAAGTCCAGAATCTATGTTCTAATCAGGTTTAGATCTTCCCCTTGACCTTATGTTGTATTGATGTCTGTGACTTGTGTTGTATCAAGTCCTAAATATTGCGTTAAGTTCACATGACATTGTCATATTCTGGAGAGATGCTTGTACTAGGATCTTGTGGTTAACATCATGACCTTATTTTAAGGTATGAGACTTGTTGTGTCAAGTACGAAACTTATGGTGTATTAAGTTCACATGAATTATGTTATATTAAGTTTTGATGATATACTATGTGATGTATGGATAGTCATGGTCAACATGTGCCACAAGTCACCTTTAGGGATTAGCTACCCCTAGATTAATTTACTTTAGCATGTGACTTTATGACCGGGGGTAATAAATGTGATCATAGGTTTAGAAACAATCTTATGAGCATGATATGATATAGAATTGATGAAACACATATGGACCATGCATATATAATTAATATAAGAACAAAGATGGAGATAGAATTCGAATTTTCCATGTTTCCACCAAATGAAATCGAATTGATAAGACATCAGTTGAGTATTAGTTATGGTAAAAATTTTTAGTTAATTAAGGAATCAATTCCTTAATTTATGCAAGTGGTTGTTAAACATGACAACAATGGAGAAGCACTAGTTCTATCCTATTACATTTAGTTCTATTTAGTTGCATTTAGTTTTGTTCAGTTACACTCAATTGCATGCAGTTACACTCAGTTCAATTCAGTTGCATGTTGTACCATCAAGTTCAGTTCAGTGCACTCAGTTAACAACTCGGTTAGAGTTAGTTAATTAATGGAAGGAACATAACTTCTTGTGGGATATAATTATTGAGTGCCAACCTAGCACCCAGTCAGTAGGGCACATATCTTCTAGAGGGGGATAATCATGGAGTGCCATCTTGGAACCAAGTCAATGGGGGGTGCATGATTGAAGATATATCAATGTTTTGAGTGTTAATAAGTTAAATCATGCATGCAACCATTCTATTTTTGTTGTATAACTTAATTTGACTTCTTATTAAAGTGTCATGCACTTGGAAAGTTAGATATAGTGTTTCATTTGCTCTCCACTCTCTGGTGGTCTCGGTGAAATAAATATGCTATTGTGTTATAATCATTCTCTTTCGCTTATCAATCATACTCTAATATTTTTTGCTAGGTTTTTTATCCTCCAAATCAATATAGGGTTTTCCTAAGGTATACCCTTTGTTCTATGGTTCAATTTATGTCTTTGGATTATTTGTGAGATTTATATGCAATTTTATTGTGGATTAAAGTTTTAAAGTTCAATTATCTTCATATTTTTCTCAATCACTAACATGGTATCAGAGCAAGGGTGTTCAAGAGCTTAGTTTTGTGTAAACACTCTAAGCCTCTATAGATATTGAATCATTGATCAAGATATTGAAGTAATGGATTCTATATCCATCTGACCAAAAGATAGACTTGAAGGAACATCCAAATTCAATACATGGAAGATGAGGATGATCTTCTACAAACTGCCATTGACCAGCTCCCCTCCTCATGGGAGAGATTTTTTTCTGCAGTAAACGGATGAGAAGAGAAAACCAATTTTGAAATACTTTGGCATGATTGCATCCAAGAAGAAGGGCACATCCAGAACAAGATGGTGAGAAAAAAGGATGAGAATCTTTCCCTTACAGAAAGAACCAAGAAAGAAATAAAACCTTGTTCTCCCAAGAACACTTTCCGTGCAAAGACGAAAGAGATACGTAAAGGTATGGAAAGATCAAAACTAATATGTTTTTATTGTAAAAATGCATGTTACTTCATACATGATTGAAATACAAGGAAAAGAAAAAAAAAGGAAGAATTCATGCCTCCACCACCGTAGAAGGAGGTGAACCTTCTCAAGAGAAATAATCCAAGGAAGGGAATGATAAAAAGGAATATTTACTTTAGTGAAGAAGAGAATTCACTCTTGGTTTCATTGGATCCTTATTCCCATGCAAAGACACAATTTCTAGTACATGCATTAATTTTTCTTTTTGCAATGTTTAAAATTACAGTGAATAAAGAAGGACTCCACCTATTTCTGCAAGGGTGTAGAGATCAAGAGGGATTTGAGACAAACAATAAATATGAGAACCTTATAATTCACATCTAATTTTTTTTTCATTTGTTTTTGTTTCATGGCTTTCATATAGATCTGTATTCCTAGACTTGGAATTGTGTTTAGCATATACATTGTTTTTCTATCTTTATAGGCATGTTATCAATTTCATGAGTCCAAATTTTGTGAGATGATATAAGAATTATATAGGAATTATGTAGGACTGATTTATACCCATATAGGACTTATATAAGGCTGAAAACATCCTCCATAATACATGAGATTTAGGGAAGCATGATTGTTACATAAACTATGAACATAAGACTATATGATTGGCTATATAGAGGGCTTCATGCTTACCTCATGAGATATGAACATGGGACTGTATATTTATTTTATAAAATGAATTTTTTTGGACTTATATAGGATTGATATAGGGCTTCATATCAGTATATAATATTATAATGAGTTATGTTAAAGTGGTTGGTCAATAAATGTACATAACTATGTAAATCATTATTAGTATATTGAGAGTATTTCATGTTAATAAAATTCATGAGTATCAAAATGGTTCTAACCATTAAAATATTTTTTTATTGTAGGTAAAATTCAAATGACCTTACCTAAAAGTAAATAAGACATGAATGTGGATTCATTCCAATGGCTGAGCCTGAAACAGAAAAGTTCGTGAGGTTCCTATGCCTCTTGGTAAGCAAACAAAATATATGGATTAAATCTATTCTAATAGATGTGAAGAATACTACAGATATTCTATGTTATTTAGATTCACGTGTCAAAGAAGAGCTTAATATATATATGATCATAAGTCTCTGTGATGGAGGACCCATATTATGATTCTCACATTTACATGGTGAGAGGGAGTTGCTAGTATTGCTAGCTCCTAAAGAACCATTGTAACTAGTTGATGTACCTCCTGTAAAAAAAGATATGCATGATGCTCATATTCAAAAGAAAGATGAGAAATGTATTCAAGAATATTGTTATGATTAGTGGTGTGGTAGTCAGCAAATAAATATTTTCCTCAATTAAGGTAAATGTGAAAGAGTTTCAGGATGATGGACTACAAATCCATGGCCACACATATGAATGTAAATATGAAATTTTATAATTCTTAATACATATTTGGAGGATATCAAGTCAATTAAGATGTATTTGGTTAGTCACAGGTCCCATGATCTTTTTTGTGCTTTGGAGTTTGTACATATACATGTACAAAGCATGTGTTGTGGTACCTACTTGGTACAAGTGTATGTAAGCTCATATATGTCTTGATGAGTAAAATAGAGTTTCAAAGATATATGAAATATGACTAGTATAGAGATTTATGACGATCACATGTGTTTCTCTAGATAGAGCATGTTCAAAAGTAGTAAGGAGTTTGAGGGTTTTAGTTATTTATATGCTAGACATGGTACATATCCACAAATGAGCATCATTTCTAGCATTCTTACTAAGCCTTTGTTCAGGACAATCTTGGTATAGCACATAAGAACTACTCTAGTTTAAGAGGAAATATTGATGTGTCTTCATAGGAGGAAAAAAATAAAGTACCCACCAGTTAGTCATAATACATGAATTAGGAAGCCAAGGGTTTGATACATTGTGGAGAAAATTTACATGAGCATAGACATGGTCAAAAGTACCAAATACTATTTATAGTCTGGACTATTAGAAAACAGTTAAAACCTCTTGGAGAGGTAGCTGGGGTGTTGAAAATATAAAGAGAATGATCACCGAGAGAGTGATAATGACTTGAAGAACATCACAGAGAATAGAAATATCATAGATACATTCTCCAAATAACATAAGGTTCAATAAGTCAACAAAGGTTGAAGAGTGAAAGAAAAGATAAGACTTTCTTTCTGCATTTTATTACATATTTTTTGTATAATATTGTATGCGATGGATTTAAAATCCATGGTATCTAGTTTAGAGAAACTTTATTCTGGATTGGATCCAGATGATGCTACTTTGTGTAATTATTTGGTTGGTCTTTAAGCATACCTGTTTTATTTTATTCTTTATACTATGCATATGTTTGAGTACCTTTGAGGTACATTAGAATAGGCTCTTTATTGTATTTGATACATGGCATACCTATTATTTGATTATGATATCCAACTATTGTTTTAGTTTGAGATAAGTGATGTAATTTGCGTCTAGTACTACAAAAGAAAGATGTGTGTCTGAGACTACTACAGCATCAAAATGTGTTTTACAGATAGTACTACATACTGAGGAGTAGTGTAGCTCGGGAAGCTACCTACTAGAGTGAAATACCGGATCCTACAGTCATTAGGTGTTAATAGTCAAGCTTTCTCGAAAATCCTATATGTGTTTTATGATAAAACACATTCGGGATGAAGTTTTACTTCATTGAAGTCATGGTCATGAGTTCTAGTACATAGCTACTAATGAGCATTTTAAAAATTTGTGACAAGCCTCTACATATGACAAATTTAAACACTTTCGAGATAAGCTTGGTATGGAAGAGAGTGTCTCCCTCGCTGATAGGGAGTGTTGAGAGTACAACTTCGGGAGTCATTCCGATGAGACTTGTGCTGTAATCAGGTCCAGAATCTATGTTATAATTAGGTTCATATCTTCTCCTTGACCTTATGTATTATTAAGGTTTGAGACTTTTGTTTTATCATATCCGGAAATTATATTGTATTAATTTCACATGAAATTTTCCTACTCGAGAGAGATGCTTGTACTAGGATCTTATGGTTAAGATCGTGACCTTATGTTAAGGTCTGAGACTTGTTGTGTCAAGTAGAGAACTTATGGTGTATTAAGTTTACATGACTTATGTTATATTAAGTATCGATGATATGCTATGTGATGTATCACTAGTCATGGTCAACATGTGCTACAAGTCTCCTTTAGGGATTAGCTACCCCTAGAGTGATTTAGTTTAGGATGTGACTATATGACTCGTGGTAATACATATGATCATAGGTTCAGAAATAATCTTATGAGAATGATATGATATAGATTTTATGAAAACACATATGGACCATGCATAGATAATTAATATAAGCACATAGATGGAGATAGAATTCGAATTGCCCATGTTTCCACCAAGTGAAATCGAATTGATAATACATTAGTTGAGTATTAGTTATGGTAAACAAGTTCAGTTAAATAAGGAATCAAATACTTAAATTATTTAAGTCCTTGTTGAAGATGGAACTGATGGAGAAGCACTAGTTCTGTTCTCTTACATTCAGTTCTGTTCAGTTATATTTAGTTTTTCCCAGTTACATTCATTTATGTCCAGTTAAATTCAGTTATGTTCAGTTACATTCAGTTTTGTCCAATTAAATTCAGTTATGTTCAGTTACATTCAGTTCTATTCAGTTACACTCAGTTACATGCAGTTACACTTAGTTGCATGCAATTACACTCAGTTCCATTCGGCTGCACGAAGTACCATCCAGTTCAGTTTAGTACACTCAATTAACAACTCAGTTAGAGTTAGTTAATTAATGGAAGGAACATATCTTCCTTTGGGAGATAATTATGGAGTGCCAACTTTGCACCAAGTCAGTGAGGGTGCATATCTTCTAGTGGGAGATAATCATGGAGTGCTAGGTTGGCATCAAGTCATTGGGGGGTGCATGATTGAATATATATATATCAGTGTTATAAGTGTTAACAAGTTAATCATGCATGCAACCATTCTATTTTTTTTGTATAACCTAATTTGACTTGTTATTAAAGTGATATGCACTTGGCAAGTTAGATATAATGTTCCATTTGATTTTCACTCTCTGGTGCTCTCGGTGAAATCAATATGCTAGTGTGTTGTAATCATTCTATGCCAATTATCAATCCTTATCTAAGATTATTTGTTGGGTTTTTTAATCCTCTGAATCAGTGGAGGGTTTTCCCATGGTATATCTTGTGTTCTATGATTTGATTTATGTCTTTGGATTATTGATGAGATTTATATGAATTGTTATTGTGGATTAAAGTTTTAAAGTTAAATTATCTTCATATTTTTCTCAATCACTAACATGGTATCAAAGCAAGGGCATGCAAGAGATTAGTTTTGTGAAAAAACTCGAAGCCTTTATAGATATTGAAGCATTGAGCAAGATCTTGAAGTAATGGATTCTATATCCATCCGACTGAAAGATAGACTTGAAGTAACATCCAAATTCAATACATGGAATATGAGGATTATATTCTACAAACATCCATTGGTGAACTCCCCTCCTCATGGGAGACCTTTCTTGTTGCGGAAAACATAATAGAAGAGTAGCCCAATTTCTAAACAATTTGGCATGATTGCATCCAAGAAGAAGGGCACATCTAGAATAATATGGTGAGCACTAAGGAGGAGAATCTTTCCTTCACGGAAATAACCAAGAAAGAAATAAAACCCTTTTCTCCCAAGAACACTTTCCTTGAAAATAATAAAGAGATCCATAAAGGTATGGACAAATAAAAACTAATATGTTTTTATTGTAAAAAGGTAGTTCACTTCATACATGATTGCAATACAAGGGAAATAAAAGAAGGAATAATTCATGCCTCCACCACCGTAGAAGGAGGTGAAACTTCTCAAGAGAAATCATCCAAGGAAGAGGATGATTGAAAGGAATATTTCCTTTAGTGAAGAAGATAATTTTCTCTTGGTTTCATGGGATCCTTATTCCCATACAGAGATACACTTTCTAGTATGTGCATTAAGCTTTCTTTTTGCAGTGTTTAAAGTTGTTGTGAATAAAGAAGGACTCTACCTATCTCTGCAAGGGTGTAGAGATCAAGAGGGATCCCAGAAAAAAAATAACGATGAGTAAACTACTTTTTTATTTGTTGTTATAAATCAGATATATTTTTTGTTTGATTTCACGACTGCCATATAGATCTGCATTCCTAGACTCGGAATTGTGTTTAGCACATATATTGTTGTTTCTATCTTTATTGGCATGCTATCAATCTCATGAGTCCAAATTTTGAGAGATGATATAGGAATGGTATAAGAATTATGTAGGACTCATATATATTCATATAGGAATGATATAAGGATGAAAACATCCTCCATAAGAAATGATATTTAGGGTAGCATGATTGTTTCATAAACTGTGAACATAAGACTACATGATTGGCTATATATAGAGCTTATTCTTACCTCATTAGATATGAACATGGGGCTGTATATTTCTTTTATAAACTGTTTTTTTTTGGAATGATATAGGATTGAGATAGGGTTTCATATCAGTATATAAGATTATAATGGGTTATGCTAAACTGGTTGGTCAATAACTATACAAAACTATGTAAATCATTATCAATAAATTGATAGTATTTCATGATACTAAAATACATGAGTATGAAATGGTTCTAACCATTAGAATAATTTTTTATTGTAGGGAAAATTAAAATGACCTTACCTAAAAGTAAAGAAGGACATGAATGTGGAGTCATTATGATGGCTGATCCTGAAAGAAAACAGTCCAGGAGGTTCCTATGCCTCTTGGGAGCAAACAAAATATATGGCTTAAATTTATTCTGATAGATGTGAAGACTTCTCAAGATATTCTATATTATTTAGATTCATGTTTCAAAGAAGGGATTCATACGTAGATGAACATAATTCTTCGTTATGGAGGACCTACATTATGATTCTCACATTTACATGGTGAAAGGGACTTGCTAGTCTTGGTAGCTCCTAAAGAACTAGTACAACTGGTTGATGTACCTCCTGTAAAAAGGAGATATACATGATGCTCATATTCAAAAGGAAGCTGAGAAATGTATTCAAGAATCTTGTTATGATTTGTTTTATGATTAGTGGTGTGGTAACCACCAGACAAATATTTTACTTAGTTAAAGAAAATGTGCATGAGATTCAGGAAGATGGACTACAAATCCATGGCCACACATATGAAGGTAAATATGAAATTTTATAATTATTATTTCATATTTGGAGGATTTCAAGTCAGTTGAGATGTATTTGGTTAGTCACAGGTCCCGGGTTATGTTTTATGCTTTGGATTTTGTACACAGACATGTACAAAGCATGTGTTGTGGTGCATATTTGGTACAAGTCTATGTGGGCTCAGATACGTCTTTATAAGTAAAATAGATTTTCAAAGGTATATGAAATATGACTAGTATAGTGATTGATGAAGATCACATGTGTTTCTATTGATAGATCATGTTGAAAAGAAGTAAATCTTTTGGGGCTTCTAGTTAGTTATATTTATGACATGGTACATATACACAAATGAGCAGCATTTCCAACATTCTTACTAAGCCTCTGTCCGTGACAAGCTTGGTATAATACATAATAACTCCTCTAGTTGAAGAGGGAGTATTGATGTGTCTTCATAGGAGAAAATATATAAAGTCCCCACCATTTAGTCATAATACATGACTTAGGAAGCCAAGGGATGTGATACCTTGTGGAGAGAATACACATGAGTAGAGGCATGGTCAAAAGTCTCAGAGACTATTTATAGCCTGGATTGTTAGAGAACAATTAAAACCTCTTAGAGAGGTAGTTGGGGTGTTGCAAATATAAAGAGAAGGATCACTGAGAAAGTGATCATGACTTGAAGAACATTACAGAGAATGAAAATCTCACAGATAAATTCTCTAGATAGCAGAAGATTCAACAAGTCAACAAATGTTGAAGAATGAAATAAAATATAAGTCTCTCTTTCTACATGTTATTACACATTTTTTGTATAATATTGTATGCAATGGATTTAAAATCCATGGTCTCTAATTTAGATAAACTTGATTCTTGGTTGGATCTAGATGATGCTACTTTGTGTAAGTAGATGGTCGGTCTTTGAGTAGACCTCTTGTTTTTTATGTTTTCTACTAGGCATATGTTTGAGTACCTTTGAGGTACATTAGAATAGGATTTTTATTCTATTTGATACATGGCATACATATTATTTGATTATGTTATCCATCTATTGTTTTAGCCCGAGATGAACGATGTGATTTGCGGCTAGTACTATAGAAGAAAGATGTATGTCTAAGAGTACTACAGAAGAAAAATGTGTTTTGTGGATAGTACTACATACTGAGGAGTAGTGTAGCTTGGGAAGCTACCTACTAGGGTGAAATAATTGAGCAGATAGTCATTAGGTGTTAATAGTCAATATTTATCGAAAAACCTATATGTGTTTTATGATAAAACACATTCGAGATGAAGTTTTACTTCATTGAAGTCATGGTCATGAGTTCTAATACATAGGTATTGATGAGCAGATTGAAAAGTTGTGGAAAGCCTCTATCTATGATGAAGTTTAAACACTTTCAAGATAATATTGGTATGGTAGAGAATGTCTCCCTCGGTGAGAGGGAGTGTTGAGATTAAAGCTCTGTCAGTCATTTCAATGAGACTTATGTTGTAATCAAGTCCAAAATCTATGTTGTAATTAGGCTCATATATTCTCCTTGACCTTATGTTGTATTAAGCTCTGATAATTGTGTTGTATCAAGTCCGAAACTTATATTGTATTAATTTCACATAACATTGTCATATTCAGGAGAGATGCTTGTACTTGTATCTTATGGTTAATATCGTGACCTTATGTTAAGTTCTGAGACTTGTTGTGTAAAGTATATAACTTATGGTGTATTAAGTTCACATGACTCATGTTATATTAAGTATCGATGATATACTATGTGATGTATAGCTAGGCATGGTCAAGAGGTGCTACAAGTATCCTTTAGGGATTAGCTACCCCTAGAGTGATTTACTTTAGCATGTGACTATATGACCCGGGGTAATACATATGATCATAGGTCAAGAAACAACCTTATGAGTATGATATGATATATAATTTATGAAAACACATATGGACCATGCATAGATAATTAATATAAGAACAGAGATGGAGAGAGAATTCGAATTTCCCATCATCCCACCAAGTGAAATCGAATTGATAAGATATCAGTTGAGTATTAGTTATGGTAAAAAAGTTCATCTAATTAAGGAATAGACACCTTAATTTATGAAAGTGGTTGTTCAATATGACAATGATGGAGAAGAACTAGTTCTTTTCAATTACATTCAATTCTGTTCAGTTGCATTCAGTTCTATTCAATTATATTCTTTTTTGTTAATTTACATTTAGTTCTATCTAGTTACATTTAGTTTTGTTTAGTTACATTCAGTTCTATTTATTTACATTAAGTTATGTTTAGTTACATTTAGTTCTATTCATTTACACTCAGTTGCATGAAATTACACTTAGTTGCATGCATTTACAATCAGTTTCATGCAGTACCATCCAGTTCAGTTCAATACACTCAGTTAACAACTTTGTTAGATTTAGTTAATTAATGGAAGGCACATATATTCTTGTGGGAGATAATTATGGAGTGCCAACCTTGCACCATTTTAGTGAGGGTGCATATCTTCTAGTGGTAGATAATCATGGAGTTCCAAATTGGCACCAGGTCAATGGGGGGCACATGATTGAAGATGTATCAATGTTCTAAGTGTTAACAAGTTAATCATGCATGCAACCATTCTATTTTGTTGTATAACCTAATTTGTTTTTTTATTAAAGTGTTATTCACTTGGAAAGTTAGATACAATTTTCCATTTGATCTCCACTCTTTGGTGCTCTTGATGAAACAAATTTTCTATTGTGTTGTAAGGAGACTGAAATTGGAGCATAACACTAATCTGTATTGAATAAGTGTACAATAGCCAACCATATAAATTCATAGGCTTCTTCAATAAATAATTACATGATATATTTGAATGCATAAGGATGCCATTCTAAATAGTGGAAAGCAGGCTTACTAAATCTAGTCAAATCCCCCATAGGTGCATAGAGCAGTTTCCAAATCTGCCTAGGAGCTCACGAATTGGCAAAGTCAAGTAGGAAAGCTAATCGGTGATGGAAAGACAACTCATACATTATTTTATTAGGAGAAAATAATGGAGGATGATGAGGAAAAAAAACAAGTCAACTGCACCTAGTCTTACTTTCCCTTTTGCCATAAAACCTAGTAAAGCAGGCAATAAAGTAGAAAAAGAAGACATGCACTAGGGAGGATCTGGAATAAAGAATATATGCTAAATATGGATTCCAGGAGGTTTCCCAAGCACTCCATGACTTAGTTTTAGCAAGTTTGACTTCTAGGACATGTGGAAGACAACTTGCATAGAGTGGAATATTGGAAACTAGGAAAATAAGACAAAAATGGATTAATTAATGTCTAAGGTAGCTAACTATGGGTTGATTATTATAACACCCCCCCTTAATCCTAAATTATGAGTAAATATCAGAAAACTATAGGGCCTAGCAACAAGGCTTAGTCACCCTTTACATACTGCATGTCCATTTAACCAAGGAAAGAGGCAAAAACCCAGTGGGAAAATCCTCCCTTAAACATGGACAGTAAAACAAAATTTGAAAATCTTGTCTTAAATCATGCTTCATAGAATGATCAGAAATCCCTAGTAGTGATTTGAGATTGTTGAATGTCTTCTCACAAAAAACTTTGGTGAAGATGTCAGCTACTTGTTCTGAAGATGCACAGAAGAGTAGGTGAATGGTGCCATCATGCACACATTGTCTGATGTAGTGCATATGGATCTCAATGTGTTTGGTTCTCTGTATTTGAATTGGATCATTGCATATTCGAATGGTGCTCTGATTATCGCAATAGATAATAGTTGAGAACTCTGATTCAAAGCCACACTCACCAAGTAACCCCTGCAACCATAAACATTGAGTTGTTGCATTTACAACTCCTTTGTACTCTACTTCCATAGATGAGAGTGAAATGGCACTCTGTTTCTTACTTGAACAGCTGATTGGTCCTTCAGTAAGCATGAACACATATCCTGATGTTGAATTTCGATCTGTGTTGTCACCTGCCCAATCACTGTTAGTAAACCTAATCAAATCAATATTAGATTTAGCTTTGTAGAATATCCCATGAGTTCTTGTTCCTTGAACAAAGTTAAGGATCCTTTTGGCTTCTCTCCAATGGATCTCATGAGGCTGATCCATGTATCTTGAAGCCACACTTACTGCATAATAAAGATCAGGTCAAGTGTGTGTAAGGTACAACAAACACCCAATCAGTTGTCTATACAGTGTACTATCTACCATAGGAGAAGAACCTGCTTCTTCAAGCTTAACTCCTAAAAGGAAAGGAATCTTGCTTGGCTTGAAATATTTCATGTTGAACTTGTTCAGCAAATCCAAAGCATACTTGGACTGATGTAATTTTATTCCATGTTGGGATTGAGCAATTTTGAGACCCAAAAATTGGCACAGCAACCCCAAATCAGTCATAGAAAATGCATGGTTCATTGCATCCTTCAAGGAGGCAATTTCTTTCTTTGAGCTTCCTATAATCAGAAGGTCATCCAAGTACATGACAATAATCATCAAAGAACCATGAATTAGCTTCAAATAAATATTTGGATTAGACTTGCATCGAACAAAACTCAATGATGGCAGAAAGCCATCAATCTTAGCATACCAAGCCCTGGGGGCTTGCTTAAGCCCATAGAATGATTTATTTATCCTGCACACAAAAGATGGATTAGTAACAAACCCTTGAGGTTGTTTCATGTAAATCTCTTTAGTAAGATCTCCATTTAGGAAAGCACACTTCACATCCATGTGATGTACCTCCCATTGCTTCGAAGCTGCAATGGCTAAGGCTAGCCTGATGGAGTCCATCTTTGCCATTGGTGCAAAGGTCTCATTGTAGTCAATACCATGTACCTATGAGTAGCCCTTGGCTACCAATATTGCCTTATATTTGAAAGGTGAAACATCAGCAGCAAACTTAGTTTTGAAAACCCGCTTACATTGAACTAGCTTCCTCCCTGGGGCAAGATCAACTAGCTCCCAAGTGTTGCTCTTCTAGAGTGAGCTGAATTCTTCTTTCATGGCTGCTTGACATATTGGATCATGTGCTGCATATTCATATGTCTGTGGGTCTGATTCAACCATCAGATAGCATTTCTCTGCAAACAAAGGGTCTTTCATGCTTAGGGCACTCTCAAACTGAGATCTAGTCCTCCTAGGATCACTAGGATTTCCAGCTAGTTCGCCAGCTGCATGAATGGTATTTTCTGCCCATTTTTGTCTTGTAGTAATGTTACGATATGCAATTAACTCATAATTATCAGACATATAATAATCAGAAAACTCATTTGTTTCTTCACTTACATTCAATGGTTCTGATGATGAAGAAGACTCTCCAACTTCAACTGCTGCTAAAGGCTCTTCTTGGAACTGAACACTCCTTTCAATGAAGGCTTTGTTTGTGATCATATTGATCAGCTTGTACCCTTTTGAATATTTAGAGTACCCAAAAAATAGATACTCTTGGCTTTGGGGCTGCAAAGCCTTCCTCTTTTTTGTTGGAATTCTATCCTAAGCCCTTGAGCCAAAAATCCTGAAATGGGTCACATCTGGCTTGTGCCCACTCCATGATTCGAAAGGATTCATACCATCAAGTTGTTTATTAGGCACCCTAATCTGGATATAATATGCACAGTTTATAGCCTCGGCCCAAAACTTTGGTGGCAAATACTTAGCCTCCAACATACAGGTTTCCATCTCTTTCAGTGATCTGTTCTTTCTCTCAGCAACACCATTTTGTTGTGGGGTGTAAGGGATTGAATGCTACATATGAATACCTACATATTCACAATATTGAATGAACTCAGACTTGAAATACTCACCACCATTGTCAGATCTAAGGATCTTGAGTTTCCTCCCAGACTGGTTTTCAACCAAAGCCTTAAAGACTTTGAAAAGGCCAAAAACTTCAGACTTATGCTTCAGGAAATAAACCCAACGGTACCTGGAAAAGTCATCTATGAAAGTTAATGCATATTTGGCCTGACTCATTGACATATGAGGGAGTGGACCAACAACATCACTGTGTATCAACTCAAGAGGTGCATAGGTTCTCTCATGACTAGCTCTCTCAAATTTATGCTCTGGGTGTTTTCCTAGGACACAACCTTGACAGACTCCCTTGGAAAACTCAATCTTTGGTAACCCTATGACCATTTATTTTTCACTTAGATAAAAGATATACTTATAGTTAATATGGCCAAATCTTTCATGCCAAAGCTTGCTTGTCTCATTAGCATGAATCATAAGAGCAGAGGGTTTTGAGTAGGGTAGAAAAATGTGAAAAACAGTATACCTTTGAAGTGTGATCTACAACTCCTTTTGCAATGAATTTACCACTCGAGATCTCCATGATCTCAACATCATCAGGGGAGAATATGATATTCTTTGGAGACCCTGTGTGGGTCATCTGATACACTAACAAGAGGTTAGAGGCAAGACTTGGAACATACAATACATTGCTGAACTTACCATGGTTAAGATCAATCCTTCCTTTGGCTGAACTGTCAGTGAGAGAGTCATCTCCCAGCACTATTGGTGGACTTTTCGACATGTCAAGAGAGGAGAATTCCTCCTTGGTCGGAACCATATGTCTTGAAGCTCCAAATTCTATGATGAAGCTAGGTGAGCTTGATGTGCTAGTAACCAATGCATGAACTCTCTCTTTGTCTTCTAAATTTGATCCTCCTTCCCTCTTCTTTGAGCTATGAGGAAGGGAGATGTTATTCTTCCCCAGGAGTTGGGTCAGCATGTCAATTTGCTTCTTCATGTAGGAGCTTTTAGGATGAAATCCCTTACTGCAGTATGCGCACTTGCTCATTTCTCCTTTGTTCTTCTTCTTCTGGAAGTTCTTCTTGGAGCCTTGGGGCTCCTCCTGAGACTTGTTCTTGTCTCTCTTCTGCTCATGTGGATTCTTAGATTTCTTCTTTCCTTTTGAATCCACCCTTGAATCTCCAGCAACCAGATCTTGGTCTTTGGAAGGTTTGATGGTGCCCATCATCACCAGTTTATCTTGTTCTTGTGTGAGGGATTCCATGAACTCTGCAAGCTTAGGAATCTTCCAGGATTGATATGTCAACTTGGTGGTATGGAAGGTCGAAACAAACAATGAATAGTCAGGGCCAAGATTTGAGAGTATGTCCAAAACTAGTTGCTCCTCCTTCTTTTCAATTCCACACTGTTTTAGCTACAAAACAAGGGCTTTAAACTTGGAAGAGTAGAGTTGCAGGGATTCGAAGCTACTGGGACTTAGGGAGATCAATTCATTCTCGATTTGATGTTCTCTCATCTCATTTGTCTTACCAAAAATCTCTACAAGATTCTCCCATACTTCATTTGGTGATGTCAATCCATCAATATGGAAGAGGAGGTCTCTGGATATGCTCAGACACAAGAGACCATAAGCCTCATCCCTCTTGTTGTGCCATTTAATTTTCTTTGTAGCTGCATTAGGCTTTGCTTCAGTTTCCATAGTCACCCTGTAGAGACCTTTCTCTCTCAACACTATCTCCATCTCTGCTTTCCATTCAAAGAAATTAAATGGAGTTAAGATGATCTTCTGAGATTGATCCATAGCTCAGAAATTGTCCCTTCAGTCAACAAAATAGCTCCCAGTCAAGATGTTGAACCTGCAATAGAAATATGGAAGGAGAGAAATCGATCTATAAAGGCTCTGATACCATGTGGAAATTGAACCCATGTGATAGATCAATTGCACTCACAAAATTACTAATCAAACATGCAAATTTACACACAAAGGAGACTGAAATTGGAGTATAACACTAATCTATATTGAATAAGTGTACAATAGCCAAACATATGAAGTCATAGGCTGCTACAATAAATAATTACATGAGAGATTCAAATGCATAAGGATTCCATTCGAAATAGTCAAAAGCAGACTTACTAAATCTAGTCAAAAATCCCCCATAGGTGCATAAAGCAGTTTCCAAATCTGCCTAGGAGCTCACGAATTGGAAAAGTCAAGTAGGCAAGCTAATAGGTGATGGAAAGACAACTCATACATGCTTTTATTAGGAGAAAAGAATGGAGGATGATGAGGGAAAAAAACAAGTCAACTGCACCTAGTCTTACTTTACCTTTTGCCATAAAACCCAGTAAAGTAGGCAATAAAGTAGAAAAAGCAGACATGTGCTAGGGAGGATCTGGAATAAAGCAGATATGCTAAATATGGATTTCGGGAGGTTTCCCAAGCACTCTATGACTCAGTTTTAGCAAGTTTGACTTCTAGGACATGTGGAAGACAACTTGCATAGAGTGGAATATTGGAAACTAGGAAAATAAGACAAAAATGGATTAATTAATGTCTAAGGTAGCTAACTATGGGTTGATTATTCTAACACTAATAGTACTAGATTACATATATCACACATCACACATAATAATACATGTTACTGTTTGTCGATGCATACTTAAACATGAATTTGCAATGTATAAACACTCACTTAGATTTCCATAATCTGTGACACAAAAATAATATCGTGAGTTGCAACATAAGAATCAAGCAATTTTTTCAACACAAACAGTAAATTATGTTTTCCCTCTAAAGCTTCCACGAAATTCCTATATACCTAATTCCTCTTATCTAATTCACAACCAAATTCCACATCTTATCCTTCCTCTGTTGGACTACCCTATAGCGTCAACTATATGACCTAACTCTAGTTATAACCCATAAGAAGAAGTGTCAACTCCATCAACCAAGCTTCCCCAGTAGGCACCCACTAGTCATCATCACACACCTTGGGGAGCATGTCATAGTACAATTGTCCCATGGATCTGGGTTTCGAGGATAAATGGTGGGTAATTCCTCCACCCCCCTAATGGAATAAGGGACTATGTCTACATCGACATAGTAAGTGTGTTGCGACTGTCGTACTCTGGTTTTGTCATCGAATGACCAATTTGGGAAGTTGGATTTCCCCGAAACCTTGCACCTATCCAAACATCATGATAATAACATCATACATTACAATAAAGATTCATTCACATACCATATCTCCTTTTGGAAAACATTTCATCAAGGTACTTCCACTTGGTAGGGCTAAACGATCCCTTAGATATTTTAAACTTATTGGTTAGTCTCATAACAAAATGTCGTGCAATCATCAACATGCGCATAAATAATATGTTCATACTAACAACAACAATATAATCATTTGCACCATGCATCTAGCATCATAAACATTTACTTTAACATAGCTTAAATCAATATGCACGTACCATTATCTATTTAATTTGCATGCCATAGACATAATCAAAACATGATCATAATTCATGATATTAACATCACACACATATATATAAATTCTGCAAAATAATAAATCCATATGTCGACAGTGTCATCAACTAACGAGCTTCCACAATAATAAGCAAATACATTATGTAATGATAGTTTAGGTAATAAGGCCGAAACGGGGCATTACATGTATGTAATTCCCCACTTGGTTAAATAAGATATAACTATAGGTGCATGACTAAAGGTTCTAATGTAAATAAAATATATAATAATTAAATACATATTTAAGTTTAAAATGATATTTATTACGCAAAAGAAGGATTAGTGTATTGATGACAAGTGTCATCCATGCAATTTTTTCTTATTTTTAATAATAAGGAAAATGACCTTTTACATAGGAAGGCATGAATTCATGATGGACATTCTACTCTTCCTCTAGGGCACTGGGGGTGCTTGGGTGGAGTTAGTTTGTTGTATGAGATTTGGTGGTTGGAGGAGGTGGGTGTGTGGATTGTTTCTAGGAGGTGGGTATGTGGATCTCACATATTTTTACTGGTTAAGGGCTAATAGGCTCTTAGTATTGGACTAAGAGGTAGGTTGGGTGGAGAGCTATACCCCACACCTTGTTTCCTTATGGATATTGTTGGTCCTAGAGCTACTAGTTGTTAATGTTGTAGCTAGTGTTGACTTCCTGCATACACTTGTGTAAATCAGGTTTTTCCATGTTTCAATTTCAGGTATGTTTTCTCTCTTTTCTCCTTTAGAATAATTGTTAGGTTTTTCCATGTTTCTATTTTAGGTATGTTTTCTCTCTTTTCTCAGTTAGAATAATCTCACTCTTACAAGTTATATGCAAATACTCATGTTTTTATATTTATATTGTTGGTTTTGGTGGTGATATTAGAGGTTTTAATTGATGGATAAATAGTTTTATCAATGTAGGCACTACAAATTGGAAGTACTCACTACTCCATAAAAACGTAGTTAGGGATCACGATCTCTCAAATTCCCTTAATTATCTATGCAATATCTTAGAGACGAGTTAACAAGCTCATAACTAATTAAATCAAGGATTAACTACATGATCAACTCATGCATGTGAGGAATCCGCTCAAAATAGTCAAGGAAGGTGATAGAAGTTGATTAGTGGATTCAACTCCATAGAATCACTCCACAAGTCAAACATGTAATGTGGTACCCTAACATCAAGGAAATGATCCCTAATTATTGAATGCACCCTCACATGTTAAAATTTACTCTAAACATATCCAAAATTGTTTAGAAATATATAACACTATGAATGACAACTTTAAACATTTTTTTGTGGAAGGAAATTAAGATGTATATTCTAATTTCACTTGAAATGTCAAATATGTAAAATGATTTAAAAATAATTAAAAACTAATAAAATTTAATTTTCAAAATATAAGTAAATAATAAGTTAACATCTTGTCATGATAAATATCAATAATATGACTTGTCATAAAAAAAACCTATGCAGAAATAATGACACAATATTTAGAGAAGGGAAACCCTTTGATGATGGTGAAAATAACCCACTCAAAAGGTGTAGTCCTAACCTTAATCAAGAAATCATTTATCACAAATAATTTATGATCTCTATAATAAATATTAATATAAATAAATAGCCTAATATTCACTAACAATTTTAATTAGCTAGAAAATACCTTAATTTTTAACCAAAATAAAGCATAAAAAGATATAAAATATTATTTTTAATATATTTTTAATTACGAAACTATTCTTACAAATTAAATATTTTGTTTTAAAAATAACCGACATGTCTACATAAACAAGTTCATTATTTTACTAAAACCATATCATGTCACCACACCCCAATTACATAAAAAAAAACACTTAAATACCTAGAAAGACACCACCAAAGAATAATGATTATACATATGTCATATATCCATAATCCAAGTTGGATCATCATTCTTTTTTAAATATTCAATGAGTTATCAACACAATAATCCTAATAATGGTATGTTGCTTAGGTAATTCTATTTTAAATTATATAATTTATATAAAGAATAACTAAATTGTCATGATGTAATTTCATATAATTTTTTTAGCATTATGATATATACTAAAATTTTAAATTTCTCTCAACTTGGGCTATGTATTTTTATTCATATTGATATACACTAAAATTTTAAAATTTTCCCAAACTTGGCTATGTATTATTTTCTATCTTTTATTATTTGAAGTTGAAACATAAAATTAAAAGTAATTCATAAATTAATTATTATTAATAAAAAATGTGCACATAATAACTTCAAATACAAAGATTAAAAAAATACAAATATCACAAAATACTTGAGTGAATATAAGTCAAACACAATGAATATGATATATAAACATAAACATAATTCAATTAATAAAAAATTAAGTGCATTGTGTCATGTCCCCAACCCTTACTCGATGGAGAGAATGCGACTAACATCTAACCTCTCGAGCAAACTAAGCCCCATGAACATAATATAAAAATTGCTTTGAAATAAACATTCATAAGTATAAACAGATGCATAATGAAATGTGCATGATATATACAGTGAAAGACAAATCATTTATTCAACACATTCATGCATTCAACATGTTCATGATAATTTTATAATAATTCATAAGCAAATACAATTACATACCTTAAATACACCAGAAAACTTATCTTTGAAAGTAGCTCGTCCCACAACCAGCTATGTCACCACAACGTTCCACCCAACCATAGACCAGTGTGCTCTTTAATCTCTCAGCAACACTATCACCCCCGAGCTCGGCATGATTTTTCCCAAGGAATAAGGAACACTAGCAGACTTTCCACATAGCCAAGGATACAATAAAATCCAATCAAGCCAACACAGTTGGGTTTATCAGACTTATACAGGTAGTGGTTTACACTTAGCCAAATTCACATGAGACACAACCAAGCCAATAGATAGGTTTATCAGGCTACCGGCCAAGCCATCCTTTCAGTTGGGTTTATCAGGCTGCCAAAGAGGTGGAAAGACAGACTATTAAGCTAGTGAGCTCAATCCAAAGCTAAGAACACCCACACCAAATCTATCCTGACTTCTAAACACTTACACACCCAACAAGGAAGCATCCCATTCTCTGCTACACAGTTCCTCAGGCCATGCATTCCTTTCCAGTGCTATTCAGGGCATCCAAAGAAGAAAACCAGCCTTCTAGATTGGTCTCTGAGGTTCTTTCACACCCTAGGTTTATCAAACAAGTCTAGAATCCATTTCCATTCCTTCAATCAATGTAGATGCCAAAGCCAGGATGTGCAAACAGTTATCCCAATACCGGAATTAATAAAACATAGCATATGCCAGGGATTACATACACACATAGAAATTTACAAATTTCTCAACATTGCTGGAGCCAGACCGACTACTGCAAAAATACCCAAACAAAACGCTTGCTGGTTACTCAAATCAAAGACAAAATCGGATTCAGGAAAATCATTTTAGGAAAACAACTAGAAAACAGGAGAAAACATGAAGAAAAACAATCCATGAAGGAAAAACACAACGTGAAGGAACAAATTGCCGAACAAGGGAAAATCGTGAAGGGTTCATAATCATAATCGTTTTTGCTTGCTTGCTACCGCGTGAATGCCAAAATTGGTTTTCCCAAAACGTTTTGTTCAATCCAAATCATGAGGGAAGGTGAAATGTTGCCGCATGAAGGAAAGGTGGCAGTTTTTGGTGATTTCTTTTCCAAGAAATTCAAAAAACATTTTTCCCAAAGTGGGGCTCTTCCCAATTCGAATTTCCCCACTCTTCCAATGCCCCACTCCCTCATCCTTAGGAAAAATCATGCCCCCATCTCATTTAGTTGCGTTGACATAGCCGGCTTTGGGTTTTTAATTAAAATTGCAATTTTAACATAATGTTCAGCTAGTATAAAAAAATACCATGGGGCCACACCTTAATTGCGGAATCATAATTACTAAATAGATGGTGTGTCTTTTTCCTATCTCCACACCATGATTATTTACATCATTTATTTAAATGCAACGGGCCAAAACATGAGTGTTACACATTGAAATTAGGTGCTATAATAATAATAATAATAATAATAATAATAATAATAATAATAATCTATTTTTAAATATATACCTTTTAAGAGAAAATACATATTAAGATGTGATCAAGTGATTATGATAAATCTGTAAATTTGAGTAGAAAAATATTTCTTAGAATTTCCTTTTATTCTTTTTATGAATTAAATCTTTTGAAAATTAATATTTTCCCTAAATGAATAATCAAAACTGTAAGTCTTCTAAAACTATTTATTAAAAAACTTAATATAAATTCATATTTACTTTCCAACCGTATAAATTGGAACGTCAAACTTGGGAGGATAGAATATAAATTTTGAAGTCAACTTCTGTAGAATGGAATGATGGACTCCATTTCTTGGGTTGCTTTTGGAAAGAGGTCAACTTTCCCATCAAACTTTTATTTCCTTAATTTTTTTGTTGGTTTATTCAAATTTTACAGAGATATAAATAAAAATTAGAAATCCATGAGCAAAATTAAAATATACAAGATTAGGTTGTGAGAGTAAACTTAATCATTGTCTATACTTTCTTAACTTGGTAATCTGATTTGTTTGAACTGATTTATTTTCTTTATTAAATGATCATCATGAAAAATTAGATATTATAAATAGTTTATAAAAACTGTATGTACTAATCATTGTCAATATTTCATGTTTTTAAAACTATTTATTATAAGAAGTTTTTTTTACATTTTGAAATAAAATAAATATTTTTAAATTGAAAATTTCGTTTTAAATTACATTCACTTTAAATCACATGAATGTTGGCTTATTGATTTCAATGAAAAATACATTATGGCTATACAACTTGGAACTGTGTAGCTAAAATCGTATCAATTTAGATTTGTCACACCTCAAGACCAATTTGGTTAGATAAAAAACACACTGAAATATATATGATAAAAAATTGAAGGGAAAGAAAGCTCCAAAACATAAGTCACACAAGTTTAAGGACACTACTAATGTCTCTCCCTATAATCAACACTTCTAGATTCTTTATCTTATCTCCATTTTTCAATATAAATTAGACTTTTCTAGTGCAAGTTCCCAATGGGTCCCTCCAAAATCAATGTGAGATGTGCTTATGTGTCGCATTGTTGGCTCCAAAAATTGATATACATGAAAATAAATTAGTAAATTTTTTTTTAAAACAAAAAACATGTAAAATTTATTTTAAATTATCTAAATTTTAAACCACATTTATGTAATTATATATCAAATTTTAATTTTAAATTAGGTTGACTTGAAATATAACAAGACAAAATATTAAGACCACCAAAATTATCTCTCATTTTCTGTTCTTTACATACAAATACAACGAGAAAGAAACGACTGGCCACTAAAACCATGTGCCATAAACCACTTACATCTTTGCTCATTCCCATGTCAAGAAGATAAAGGCCCTTAAAAACACCGTAAGTAATGTTATTTATTTTTTGTACGTAATGAATTGTTTTGGTAGACTTAGGAGATTAAGTGTTTGACTAGAGTGAACGAATTGGGTCATGAATCCACTAGGGTGTGGAAAGAATGGTTTGGAGATCCATGAAGATCTATGTTTTAGATGACAAATATCATTTTGGTTATACAATTTACACTTAAATAAAAGTTAATTTGTTAATGCTTACTTAACCATCTAAAGTTTTAGGTATCTTCCTAATAAAAGTGAGCAAATGATTACCACAAGCTTATAGCAAACTCCTATAATCTACTTTATAATCTACTTTAATACAATGAATAAACAAGTTTATATATATAATAAAATTAAAGTACTTTTAACCAAAAAGGCATATTAAATACTATGGTATGAGGAAAAGCAGATTATTGTTCATCATAATGTATGAAATTTAAAAGAACCCCCTAAACATTGCAAGAATACGTAATAATGACCAGGATTATAATAAAACACAAAGGATGTGGGTAAAGTATTATAAATATACTGATAAATCACTCATCAAATAAAACAACTTCTTTAAAAGAATTTTAATGGAGCTTTTGTTAAAAGGCGGTTACTCTCCAAAGGAAAGAAATTAGGGGAATAGTTGGGAATTATTGCTCAGTCCGAGGACAAGAAAGAGGGGAAGGAAAAGACTATTATGCATGAGTTTTACACTCGAAGACTCCCAGGTTTATTTTTATTGCTAAACCAGGCCATGCACTATTTACAGCAGGCTAGGCACTATTTCATTTTATTGTTGGTTTAACTTTTATTTAATCCTGATTGCTCTGCATTAGTATTAATTAAAGGACCGTCTCAATGGCCCAATTTATTAATTTTAAAGGCTGTCTCAATGGCCTCACCTCTTTGATTAAAATATATTATTATTGATTAAAAATATTTGAGAACTATTTTATTTATTTATTAATATAGGTATATTATTTTTAAAACAAAGAAAAAAAAAGAAAAAAGGAACAGTTCCACACTCAGCTTAACTGATATGCTATTTTTTTTTTGTATTTTATGTATTTGATCTTTGCTATGTGACCCAAGTTAATGCTCCATAATTTTGTGATGTTAAAGATTAATCACTTTCTTATTTGTATATAAGGAATAGACTATGAATCATAGTTTTGCACACATGAAGCATACTCTTGTTTAAGTTATAAGAAAGACAAAAGTAATTGTATTATGATAACATGAATAAATGAAGGTAAACATATATCAATTTTTTTAGTATAACTATGTAAGAATCTCTTACATTAATCATACATTTTCTTTCCTTTATGCAATTTAAGAATTGATGGGGAGTGCATTTGAGTTGTAATGCCATGTAATTCTTTGAGACTAATGTTTTTTGTTGCTGAAATGAAATTGGTTAAAAACAAATTTACCCTATGTTACAAATGCTAAAGAGGATTTGGGTTTGTTGCACACATGTCATTTCACAAAAACATTTAGATATATGTTTAAGATCTTTATTTGATGGTAAAATGTTTTTCAAATTCCAATTTATTCTGAAAATCTAGATTTTAGAATTTTATATGGGTTATTTTATTCATTAACTACTCTTAATATACATTATTAGTTTTAAAAAAAGATAAGTAATTTTTGGAAAACTATTTGATTATCTGATTATTAATGTTACTTATCTCATTCTTATGTTAATATTCACCCTATTTTGAAATTACTTAAGTAAGGTGGCCATTTCCCAAATACTTATTAGACATTTATGTAATCAGAGTTTGGTAGAGCCATAATTAAGATAAATTTATATTGGCTTAAATAAAATTTATATAAACTAAAACTTAAAAGAAACAAAACTAATATCTCTATATGACTTATTAACTAGACACTGAAACTCATAACAAAGATTCATATTTAATCTATATTAAAACCTAAATTTATTAAGTTGTTTCTTTTCATAAACCTAAGAGCATTCCAAAGAATAGATCCATCCTCGTTTCAGTCATACTCTAGTGACTTTGAAGTTTTATTAGCATATTTATCAAATTGCAATGCTTTTTGCTGAACTCATATTCTCTTTAATAACTATATCCTTGACTCCTCTGCTGTGCTTTATTTTAGGTTGAATATATGTTATACTTGAATTCATTTCTTTATCTCACCTGGTTTCACATTTTTCATAATTAGTTGATTCAACTTGACGATATCATTAATCTGAATCACATTCATATTTGACAGCACACCTCCAGCTCTGACCCCTCAATTCAGTCCTCAAATCTCATAGTTTAGCCTTCATCCTTGGCATCGAAGTTACTGCCTTCAGTGTAAGCCCAACATTAATTCAATATGTATGCCAAGAGTTAGTTTGATTATTATTTTAACATTAATGTACACAAGTTATCATCAAAGCATAAAAGTGGGCGCCTTCAATGTAAGGTGATGAAATATCATGTTCTCAGGTCTCATAGATTAGCCTTCATCGTTGGCAACGAAGCAAATAGCTTCAACGTAAGGCACAACAATTATTTAATATGTAAGCAGTTGAATACGTATGCAGGGGAGTTAATCAGTGATCTAATCCCCATGCCAGTAACTATGTTTATGTTTCCAAATTGGGCAGACAGTGGGCTGCGTGTGCAAATTCTTTTATTTATTTATATAGGTTTCGGGAAGGTTCATACAGGGAGTGGTCAATTTTGACGGCCTCCAAGTTGAGCTGCCTCGATGTATTGGCAATTGCCAATAGTTTTTTTTTCAAGTGATCCAGATTATAGTGGAAGCCATTAAAAACAATTCCATAGGGATCATAGTGGAAGCCATTAAAAACAATTCTCAAACCTATGGAAGCAATTAAGAACAATTCTTAAAACCAAGGGATTATTTATAGGTTTTTTATAACTAATCCAGATTATAGTGGAGGCAATTAAGAACAATTCTCTAAATCAAGGGATTTGTTATAGGCTTTTTCTAACTGATTCAGATTATAGTGGAAGTAATTAAGAATAATTCTCTAACCAAGGGATGTGTCATTGGGTTTTTTTAACTGATCTAGATTATAGTGAAGGCAATTAAGAATAATTCTCTAAACCGATAGATCTTTATTGCTCTGGCATTCTAGATATTTTTATTTGGCCACTGTATACTCAAAGTAAACACAATGGCAAGTGGAATTTTAGTTGAGAAATACATTTAGTATGTATCAACATGGCTTTGTTCATTTGAATCCACATCAACTTTGAAGAAGCATAGTTTCAATGAGCAAAGTCTATGGAATTTTAGTTGAGAAATACATTTAGTATGTATCAACATGGCTTTGCTCATTTGAATCCATATCAACTTTGAAGAAGCATAGTTTCAATGAGCAAAGTCTATGCTCAAAAATCTTTATGAAATATAATCATTACTTTACATTTTAGTTTTTACTTCAAAAACTCAATTTTATCTCAATATGTCAATATCAATATTCCTATTTACAAAATATCAATCTGAAACATTGTCACTGCATACAAAATAATGAAATTATCAATCTAGGCATTGCTACTATATATCTTTTATCTTTAAAATATCTTTGTGAAACATTATCACTGTATACAAATTATCAATCTAGAAAGTTATCATTTTCATTATATAACTCTTATCTTTATACAAATTATCAATCTAAAAAGTTACCATTACCACTGTATTACCATTGTATAACTCTTGTATTTAAAATAAAAAAAGAAAGATTATATTTTTATTTTCATTATAAATAAATAAATACACAAAACACAATATTATATTCACTGTACCTAAATCTCCAATCTTCTTTTCATTAACTTTTACTTTACTCTCACAATGATATCTCAAATCTTTGTAGTTAATGAGAAAACATTAACTTTTACTTTCCTCTCTCAATGATATCTCAAATCTTTGTATTGAATGAGTAAACAATGTAACTAGGAATCGAAGGTTTCAATAGAGCAAGACCACCTAAAGTTTCAATATATTGAATGGGTAAACAATGTGCAATCAAAGCAAATAAGAAAAAGTGGACAAGGAACCGAAGGGTAAACAATGTGCAATCAAAGCAAATAAGAAAAAGCTGTAAACAATGTGCAATCAAAGCAAATAAGAAAAAGCTGACAAGGAACCGAAGGTTTCAATAGAGCACGAACACAGGGGGTTTCAATAGAGCAGGATCTTCGGTTACACGTACTATTGCAGGAGGAGCCGAAGGTCTATTCAAATTAGCTGAATCAAGAATTCTCCGTATATGCTGTATTAAGCGCTCTTCGTCTTCGTTCATCTCAGCTTCTTCTACACCTACAGCGACATCCATGGTGTCAAGAGCAGGGCAGTTCCGAAGCAACCAGACCAACACTTTGATCTCATTCAGACCAAAATTGTCCAGACATTCTGCGGATACCTTACGAACATTGAGCATTGGAGAATCTAAACTTGTTGGAATGGCCGGATCTTTGCTTAAACTCTGCAATAAATTGCAAACCCAAAACCAATCAACACAACATATAATATAATATTAAAACATTTATTTCGTACTCAACACTAAACATACAATATACGAAAATAAGAATAACTTCTTACCAGATCAAGCGTGCGATATATAGACAGATCCTCAAGATGAGGAAGCCCTTGAAGAAGGTCGGTAGTAGGGATATGCACCTTTTCTCCCCCCGTTAGGTCACCAATAGATAATACTTTCAGAAATTTGAATCTCCTGATTACCTCAGCACATCTCTCTGCTGATAAATTGTTTGTTCGATCTGTACTCAAATCCAATGCCATATTGTGTATCACAGTACTTCCAGACTGCAGGTGGAAGTACCGAACTATGGAAGAAAGCCCCTGAAGCGACAGACCATTCACTCTCAAATCATTTACATGGTATAACTTGATAAAAGTAAGCTTCGGGCAGTTGATGGTTAAAGTCTCCACGGCGTTGGGAAACGGCGCGAATTTTAAATGATCAATGGAAGGAGAGGAAATGGTGATCTTCTGTGGGGCGATGCAACGGATTAGTTCAAGTGTATCCAGAAGGGGGCAATGAGAAAGAAACAGGGCTAAACTCTCATCTCTGAATTCCACATTAATGAACAAGCAACTAAGCAGATGTTTGAATCCACCAAAACCGGTTGGAATTTTGGAGATAATGTAGTCCGAGAGTGTGAGATAATTGAGTCTATTACATAAGAAAACTGAGGGAGGTAAAATTTCCCTTGGAAAGACAGGACCGAAGCGTGGCCGGAAATGGCAAAGAGAGAGTTGTTCGACAGTCTTTGACGCTACACAGTGAACCCATTTACATATATTCTCGTAGCTAAAATGCCAGTTATTTGAAGTATACAGATGGAAGACTTCGAGATTCGAGGAATGCGAGAGCAGAATGCTGGAGATAATATTCTCCACTTGTGCAATGGCGAGTGGATTGGGCATGACCGGGCCCATAACAAGATGATCCGGAGAGAGCTCAAGCCGGGGAAGTTGGTGGTAGAGATCTCTCCATCTAGTGGAGAGAACGGAAGATCTGACTGCCTCTTTAATTGGGAGATACGAAAGGATCAAGCACAACAAGTGGTCTGGAAGCTTGTCGAATAGATCTGAAGCAGGCGCCATGATGGCTTAGTGACAGATGAAGGGAGACAGAGAGGTAACTATTACCAAAAGAGAAAAAAAACGCGAGCAGAGGCAATAAAATAAAAATTTTAGAGAATAGGTTTTGATTTGTTTTTATAGGACTCAACTCCACCAAACTTATTTTACCGACAAGTGTATTGATTCGATGATGTAAAGGGCTATATTCCTAGATTGTAGGAAGATGGTGTAAAGGGTTATATTTCTATATTCCAGAAAGGTCGTATTTCTATATTATTTTTATAGTACATGAAGATGAAACATGTATGATTAAGATTTCTTTTATGGTTGTGTACTTAAAATAAACAACTCAAAAATATATATATTAAAAATATTTTAATTAGAGTGAAGTTACACCTAATTTGTGGCATATTGGTCTTAAATATTATTTTTTATATATTAAAGTTTTTAAAAAATTAATACAATTTACTATAAATTTATTACTGTTATTATTATTATAATTTTTTTTATTAAAATATTAATAAATAATAATAATATTTTTAAATTTATTCAATAAAATCATTTTAAATTTTAAATGGAATCTTGGGCATTTATTTAATTTAATATATCATTAAATTAAGATTTAAAAATAAAATTATTATAGTTTTTAATTAGTATTTCGTTTGTATTTTCAAATATCATAATAATAAATTTTAATATATATATTTCTAATTTATATGGAGTTTTGAATTTATCAATAATTTTTAATTTGAATTATTTAGTTCATCGATATTAATGAAAGCTTTTTATTTAAAATCCGCAAAAAAAATTATGGACAAAGTTCCCATCCATAAGGCATAATTATAATTTTCAACAAAAATGGTTGAGTTTGCCCACTTATTAACTTCTCATTTGGATGTAGTTTCCTTATAATATGGGATCTAGGAACACAATTTTGTGATGTTCTAAAATTTGAAGTATTTGAATTTGTCCATTTTAGTTAAAGGATACTTTAATTGATGAATCTCATGGATGGATGAAGAGTAAAGGGTGATAGAAATAAGGTTTTATAGGTGTTGAAGATGGAATATGAATTGATAGATTATTTTGCAAACCCTTTGAAGATTGATTCATCTTCACCATAGGATTGTTGTTGGATATGACACTAGAGGAAGGACCAGTTACCAAGCCTTAAAGAAATCGGATGCTAAGGGCATGATAAAATCATCCTCAGATATTTGATCATATATATGTTTAAGATTAGCAACACTTTGATAATGTACCACGACGATAATTCAATGTGCCAATGAGATAATCAAGAAAACCAAGTAGAAGATCAATAGATGTGATGAATAGGGCACCGATAAAGTGCACCGTGACTAAATTTGGTAGAAGGGAATGTTTCCCCCAAAATCGTTGAAGGCACATGGAATGATTTGATTGTTCTCGCCTCCCTAAGGCACTTTTGTGAAACCGTCGAGCTCACATAACATTACAACTTATGGAAAAATGGGGTGGTTTCCTCTCGAAGTCATAAGGGAACAAGGTAGCCACACATACAAGAGTGGCATCTAGCATCCACACCAACCTGCCCCAAGGGTAGATATGTTAGGTGGGTCCCCACTGGCATTTTTTGATGTCAATGATCATTTTGAAATAAAAATCCACCAAGTGTCAAATTTCAAATTTGATTAACTGTTAAAATGGGAAATTGTCATTTTCAAAGTCATCGTTTATATATCAAACAAAGCTCCATTGTCCAACTCTTTTGCACTCGAGAAGTCAACACCTATGACTAGAAGTCTGGTACACTTCTTCCATAACTACCATGTAATTACTGGTCTAACCACATTACTCCTTCTACGTCTTAGTAAAAGTGTTAAAGTTTTAACCCCACACCATCTCAATAATTTTTTTTTACCTTAATAATAAATTAAACACAACAAAATGTCTTAGAATCTTAAGGATAAGCTCCCCCAACCTAGGTTGTTCGGAAATGAACACATTTATGATCACCATTGAGACATTTCCGATACAATGGTCACAAATTATGACCTAACGACTGCCATTAAAGAAGTCCATGATCTATATTTTGTAGATCAAGACCTTATTCATCTGTGGGACTCAAACTTAGACATATATGTTTTCCAATGCATAATGTACTTCCATGAGTTTGTAGCCTAATGTTTTTCCCAATATTATCCCAAGTCAAGAAATCCATCCTATCATTTGATTAATCCATGTTGGCCCTAGGGAAGGATGGGAAGAATTTAGCCATAATTATTGGGAATATGAAGATTCTGGTTGCATGAACGAGGAAGCTACAACATAGGAGAAGCTATGATAGAAGCAGCCATAAGAGAAGAGTTTGTGATAGAAGGGAAGCCATGACAAGGTCAACTATCGTGTAAGGAACCACGATAGAAGAAAACATGCATGAGTTGAAAAGGAAATCCCAAGAAATTGTGGGTAAGAATTCAGTTGATAATGCATGCTTTGGGGAATAAAACATATTTGTATTTTGGTCGGATAGTGCCTATTAACAGTTGTAACTAAATGTATGAGAATATGAATGGTATCCCGTCGACTAACAAAATGGAGTCGATTGAATACGGCGTATGAGAGTCTATAAAAGGGAGAACCCAAGCTGTGTGTGTGTTATATGCATACACTCTTGTTGAGGCCTGGAAATTCGCAGGCAACAATAGCAAGGGATTCTCCCCAGTCAACATTTCTAGCTAGCCCGTGACTGTTTGGTATAGGGAATCTATCCGGTTTGTGGTCTGGCTACCGTAGGTCAAAAAAGAACAAAGGGGGTTTACTGGTTAAGGCCCGGTCCACCGTATATATTTTTGTATTTTTACTTAATGTATGATATGCACGTGCCTATTTAACGATGCAGGGTGACAAAGAATGCAAGGAGCAGTCACAACGTGATGCGCAGGTTCTTACCTCTCGTCTTAGGACTCACAAGCATCTAAATCACATATGCAGTAATAAAATAAAACTAACTAAACTATCTCTAGAGAGCTAGATATTAATTCATGAGTAATGCACTACTGTTCATGTGTTATGGCAAATCGCAGATAGCTGTTCTTATAACCAAACATATGAACATAAGTAAAAGTATACATGACAAGATAGCTCATCAATAATTAAAACATTTCATTACTCATAGTGGAAGAACATCGTAAAGATACTGAAGAATATTCAGACAAGAACATAGGTTCAAGAAGTTAGAACATTCTCATAGCTAATGAAACACAGTTCAAAACGAAATAGTTCCCATTCAACATTTCTCATTTAAAAGCATTGATCTATTCCACATAGCACTTTCTCCAACAGGTAAAATTTTCACTTTCTGGTTTGTAAAACGAAATAGTTCCTCTTACAAGAAAAAGTTTACAAGTTTGCCACGGAAAAATCCCTTTCTAAGTTCTAACTTTCAAATATTTAAACTCAAACAGTAGATTGTTTGGGCTACCCCCAAACGTGTGACCCTTCCGTTCTTCAAACGTTTCCTATCCCTCTTTTTCATCCTTTCTGCGCGTGCTCATGATCTTCTAAGTAACTGACAGACCTTTCAGCTCCGCGCCTTTGTTGCTATTGGCTTCGCCTTCCACTTTTGCTTGTCCTTCTTGCGACCTTGTCTCCCCCTATACCTTCGTGCCACAGTAGTTCAACCAATCTCTGGAAACCACCTGTAATCAACGACGTGCATCATTCCTTTGAATTGCAATCAAGTCATATCAATTAAAATGGCTAAGCATTAAGAGAGACCATGCATAGTATTACTGCTACGAAGCTTAACAAACGCCGACACTACTACTTTGACTACCCACAGGTTCGCAAGAAACCACCAACGGTAGGCAACGAGAAATCATCGGACGCTCAGGGCATTGGCATCAGAAGCTAAAGCTCTGCCCCAGCTGCAACAGCGGAAGAAAAATAGGTTACGGACATGCGACCAGAGGGCGGGAGAATTCTCAATTGGAAATCGGTAGGACATTGACGTCGGAATCCAAATGACTTTCCCAGCCGCAACAGTGGAAGGGTAAAGGCTACGGGTATGTGACTAAAAGGTTAACATGCATCGACAGTCGGAGCGCTTTTATACTTCGGGTGCTAAGCTGCTTTGGGAGCCGCAACGGCGGAAGAGAAAAATACTACAGCTTCTGATTAAACAAAAATGACGCCCGATCAATAGAAAATATTAAGGGTTCGGAATAGCTTTGACATTCAGCAATGATCACCAGCCTATTTCACCTTCGAAACAACGGTTTCTTCAAAGAACGATTAGCAAAACCGAAAACAAATTCAAACACACGGAACTTCCGAAAATCGGGACGAGAGTTAATCTCCAAAAGAAAAATCACTCAAAATTAAAGCATGACCAAAACAGTTCTCAGATCCAAATGATTCAACACAGCATTAAAGTCATAAAGGGGGGTCCAAAATTTAAAAAAATTGGGGAGAATAGTTGCAGCTGCAACAACTGGCGACCACCTGGTGAACCTAAATCTCTGGACAACTTCTTTCTTAAGTACAGACTGTTTAACAATAAAATCAACATGTTGAATTCTTCTAGATGTATGGATTCCCCAAATGGCGGACTATGAACTCTGAATCATTGAGGGTAGTCCAATTTAGGAAAATGGAAACCAAGATCTCAAAGTCAAGATAAATTTTTCGGGGCCAGAGATATGAGTTTCATTTTTTGCCTCTGTCTTCGGGTAGCTTCCATCTTGGACACCACAGGATCGTAACATATGGTAAATAGGGATATTCATTTGTTCCTCATTCCCATGCCATTTTGCAACTTTTTTTTGGTGCTTTTGGACCTTTTTCCCTTTTGAGTCCTCCTCATGCCTTTCTTTCTGAATTTTTATTCAGGCTCCTCTATCCATAGTGTCCTTTTGTGTGAGAGATGTATGGAATTTTCCGCTCACGGACAGAGAAGAACTTTTGGAAATTTTGTACTTGTATGATTTAGTACCTTGTTTTGATACATATTGCTTTCTTAGGAGTTTTGACTCTTTTTTATCCTTTTGGCTTTCGATTCTTGGCATGGGATCATTTATATATAATATCATGTTTACCCTACTTCCTTTCCATGGGTCTTTTGCCGTCACCCCCTAGGACATTTTAAAGTGTGAGATGGATGGAGCCTCGAAATAGTATTCCAGACCTTTTAATCTTGAGTTACTTTATAGGGATTAAGCAGGACTTCAATGCGTTCATAGTCATTTAGGAAAACTGCTAAATTAGAAGAAATTCTATCAGACAAAACCATAATACACAGTCTTATAATCAATGATTTTAGTCAGCCCATAATTCTAATGCTCTCCATGCAACCAAAGCTTGCGTCTTTTTATTGAAATCAAACAGCAAATTCAAACTAAAACGAAACTAAACTTCATGACTCAAAGACTCAAAAAGATGACCAAGCCAGATTACTTATGTACAAGATAGAGGAAGACAACTAAAACTCAGGAAAAATAAGGCTTGAGAACTAAACAATTTACTGGTAAGTTCTCTTCCCACCCTTGTAGATCTTGTAACTTATAAGTAGAAGGGCCAAGCTTTGTCGCAATCTGCGAAGGGCCTACCCACAACTGCTGGAATTTAGTATGCTTTCCTTTCTTATCATGGGGGTGGTCCCATTTGAGAACCAGATCTCCTAATTCAAAGTCTTTTGTTCCTGCCTTATGTTTGTCGAACCATCTCTTTATTACCTCCTGCTATTGCTTAAAACGCTCTCTGGCCTTAGATCTAGCCTCTTTTGCTTTTAGAAGATTATATATCCTTATTTGTAAGACTTCATTCTCCGACCCTCTAGAATCTTGAGCTATTATGGAAGAGGGTAGCATGATATTGGGGGGCAGAATGAATTCTTTACCATACACCAGGGTATACAGAGACACTCCTATTGAAGACTTGGGGGTGACTCTATCGGCCCAAAGGGAATTTGGCAGCGCTGAGTGCCAACTCCTCTGGTTTTCTATCATGGTCTTCTTTAAAATTCTAATCAGATTTTTGTTAGTAGACTCAGCCAGGCCATTCCCTTGTGGATAGTAATTGGCAGAATAATGAAATTTTATCCCTTTATCATGAGCAAAAGCAGTTAATTTAATTGATGAAAATTAAGTAGCATTATCAAAGACTAATGAAACTGGAACTCCAAACCTGGTCATGATATGATCTTGTAGGAAGCTGATGACCGCATCCTCATTTATTTTGTGTAGCGGGATGGCTTCAACCCAGCGAGTGAAGTAATCGGTTGCAGTCAGAATGTACTTATTTTGTAGGGAATAATTTGGCTTTATTTCCCCAATAATATCCAATCCCCATTGTTCAAATGGCTCCGTGATCATTACAGGCTTTAGTGGTGCGGCTGCTTTAGGTTGTCTTCCACTACACCTTTGACAAATATTGCACTTCCTGACATGGGCATGTGCATCCCTGAAAAGCGTGGGCTAATAGTAACCGGCTCTGAGAACTTTGTGAGCTGTGGTATCTCCTGAAAAATGTCCCCCAGTGGGCCCATCATGTAGTTCTACGATTAATTTCTTTGCATCTTCTTTCTCCAAGCATCTGAGCAGGACTCCATCGTAGTTTTTTCTAAATAATATTCCTTCAATGATTTGGTAGGATTTTGATTTGAGACGCAGCGCTCTTATTTGCTTAGAATTCCAATGATCTGGAAACAACCCTGCCTGAAGGTAATGTACGAGGTCTCTATACTAGGACTCAGGGGTTGTGAACAAAGGACATCCATCCATCAGATGTAACTCAGCTTCATCTTCCCATGCATGTCCTTCATTGCTTCCATTTTCAGTCATCAGCTTGCACAAACCTTTCCCTTTAACAATAGAAGCTGGCTTGAATTCGAGGTCATACTCTTGAAGGGATGTTACCCAATTGCCCCTTCTTTCTCCTAATTATTTCTGTACAAAGAGTGACCTTACAGCTGGATATGGGACGATCACCTTGGTTCGATTTTTAGTATGTAGGGCCTGAATTGTTTCACTGCTTTGAAGACTACGTAGGCTTGTTTATCAATAGCCAGGTAATTTAATTCGGCCCCTTGTAGACCAGTGCTCATGAAAGATATTGGGCATTCATCTCCCCCATCTTCTTTTTGAGTAAGCACAGCTGCTAGCGAATCATCGGATGCAAAGGTATACAGAATAAAATATTTATCGAAATATGGGATTTTTAGGGAGGGTGCATGTGCAACAGCAGTTTTAATTTTGTTGAACGCGTTCTTCTCAATCTCAGTCCATTTAAATTGTGCGCTTTGCTTCACCATTTGCTACAGTGGTTTGACAATCTGGGCGAAATTTGGCACAAATATTTGTACAAAATTTATGGTTCCCATAAATGATTGCATCCCTTTTTTATTATGGGGCAAGGGGATTTGTTCAATGGCATTAATTCTCTCTGGATCTATAGAGATTCCCTTTTTTGAGACTATGTGACCCAACAACTTTCTCTCTATGACCACGAACACACACTTCTTGGGGTTGAGTGATATGCCATATTTTCGACAGCGTTCAAAAATATGCCTCAAATGAAACACGTGCTCTTCTCTCCTCTTTGAGAATATTGTAATATCATCAAGGTACACTACAACACTACGGCCAATCCTACTGCAGAAATCTATGTCCATAGCCCTCTGAAATATAGCTCCAGCGTTTATAAGCCCTAAGGGCATTATTCTGTAAGCGAAAGTCCCCCATTTGGTCCTGAATGTGGTCTTCAACCTGTATTCTTCAGCTACTAATAATTGATTGTAGCCTGAGAAACCGTCTAATAAAGAAAATAGTTCAGAACCTGAGACCATTTGAAGTAATTGCTCCATGGGTGGAACATGGTAGTAATCTTTATCTGAAGCGCGGTTCAAATTCCTGAAATCCATGCATAGCTTGATTTCTCTAGATTTTTTCCTCTCTGGTACCAGATTTGATACCCACTCAGAGTGACTGACCTTGAAAATGATTCTAGCATCCAATAATTTCTTCACTTCACTCTGAATCAGCGGTTCCAATTTTGGATGCATTTTTCTTAAAGGTTGCTGATAAGGTTTGACCCCAGCTTTAATGGGAATAACATGCTGGATGATGCTAATGTCATATGTCTTCAAATATTCATATGTCCAGGCAAAAACATCTTTATATTGCTTAAAAAGGCTGATGAACTTATCTCTTTCTGTTGGTGAACAACATTTGCCTAGATTGACATATCTAGGATTTGTTTCAGTCCCTAAATTTATCAGCTCAAACTGTAGAGATGAGCTGTGAGTTTTCACGTTTGTAGGTCTTCTAAACTTTTCATTCAGATCGAACATTCTTTCTAAGGTTATGACTCATTTAGGGATGAAGTTGTCATATTTCAGTTCAGCCTGATGCTCCTCATCATCTATGATCGCTCCTTTAAATACTTCATCATTGGTTAAGCATTCTATTATCTGCTGATTATCATCGAACACTTGCAGGTTGGTGATCATATCAGGGACCAAGGGCCTGAAAAGAAATTCAACGGAGCATTGATTATTAGTAGGTACAAGCCTAGCAGCCGATGTGGCTAACAAGTCAGCTGCTACATTTTTAAGTTTTGGAATTGAAATAATATTAAACTCATTGAAACATTTGAGTAGGTCCCATACCTCATTTTGATAGGCCTTTAAGTGAGGAGAAACATAATGCATTTGATTTCGGATCTGTTTTACAATTATTTCAGAATATCCAAAAACTTTTAGATTACTTACCTTTAATTCGATTGCTTTCCTTAAACCCTGCACCAGTGCTTCATACTCAGCTGTATTATTCATACATTCAAACTCTAACCTATATGAAAGAAAATGTTTATTCTTTTGGGGGTCGATCAGGACACAGCTGGCCCCTAAACCTTCTAACATCTTAGAGCCATCAAAAAACAAAGTCCAGAAATCACTAACTACTACATGCGAATCTACTCCTACTGCTAAGTTTACTATGTTACAGTCGATTTCATCAGCCTGTGAGAATCGAAGGAGATCAGGCTGGGTGTCTAACGTGTTGTTGGCTTCTTCTGATTGGTAATTTCCTGGTTCCAACTCAATAAAATAATTTCTCAATACAAACTCCACTGGTTCATTCTTCTCTTCAAGTCTAGTAACGTTGTACTTCATCTGAGGCTCCCTCAAAACCTTAATCTGGTTTGGACTTCCTTTATATGGTAGCCACAGGTGTGACCAATCAGAGGCAAAATATCCATCTAGTTTCACTGACCAGTCTCTGCTAAGGACAAGCCCATAAGCGTCTGGTATATCAGCCACCACGATATTAATGACTTGGCACACCTTATCATTTGACGACAGATGGATCAGGACGTCCTCCATCTCACCAATTACTTTTACATCCGTCCTGTCCAACTGGACAACTCTCCAAGTGGATGGCTTAGGCTGCCCATTTATCTTTTTACAGACTGATATTGGCATGAGTCTACCAGACAATTATGTACGTTGTGATTAAAAATTTCAAAAGTGAGGAGGAAGGGTGGATGTTTGCTCTTAGACTTACCTCCAATGCTAGTTTCTCCGATTTCTTCCTCCTCTTTAGGCCAATTGTCAGTGGGCAGCCTCTCGTCCACCACTTCAAGTGCTTTCAATAGTATTTCTTTTTGCTGCGACACTTTGCACATTTCAAATAGTGAAACATTTTCCTTCACCTTCTTTAAATCTTCCACAATGTCATAACCCCTCGGCGGTTCAATGGGGTGCGGTTTATCAGCATTCGTCTTTTCTTCATTGGGCTTGGTCAGTGCATCATTCTACCTGGGATCTTAACTGGTAATGGTGAATTCAGGAATTTTATTAGCTGCGGAATTATTTCAAAATTTCTTAACATTTTTCTGCAGCCTTTTGATCTTTGGGAGTATGAGACTATCTTCTTTAACTGAGCCTTGGCTCCTTGTTGTTACGTTGGTTTCCATGATGTCCTTGTACTCTCGATTCTTTTCCTCTTCAGTATCAAATAACGAAACAAAATTCCACAAGACCATGGTTTCTTCTTCTTGTTCCTTCGTCGCGATGGTACTCTCTTTTCTTTCTTCATCTCCATCTTCTATTAATTTAGAATCCAATAGCTGATTCATGACCAACGTCATTGAGTTTATCCATTGCGGACAATTCTTTTTAGAGTGGGGTTGTTGGTGGAAAGTGCAAAAAATTTCCATTCCTACCTCTGTTAAATTCATAGATGCTGAATTGTGCAGAGGAGGTTGGGACTGATTGTTGTCCTCTCTTTTCTTGTAATAGGGCTTGTAGAACTTTTGAGTTTCCTTCTCTTTTTCCAAGTCTATGATTTTATTAGAAAGCTTCTGCATCATTTTCGCCATACTTTCATAATCTGGTGATTTCTCTTCCTTAGGCTTAGTGAACAATAAGGCTTTCCTTCCCCCACCTTTCTCTCCTGACTGTTCGGGATAATCTTTGATACTTTCTCTTTCAGCCTCCACTATTTCCGCTTCTTCATAGGTCTCCGTCAAAGTAGGCTTGGCCGTACTTTTGGAAAACATGGCCAAATCAGGGCCTAAAGCTGAGGTATAATATTCAATCAGGACCTTGTCCGAAGGTTTGTCAGTTTCAAAAAAATTCTTGAGGTATGTTGCAAATCTTTGAGTAAAACTGTGCACCTTCTCCTTTCTCTCTTTCTTCAAGGTGCATAGTCCCTTCATGAGGGTTGCATGAGTCTTTTGAGTCATGTACTTACTTCTGAAAATTCTTTCGAAGGTATCCTAATCAGGGATAGAGTTAGCAGGCAACCCAAAATACCATGATGCTGTAGCTCCTTTAAGGGTATGCGAGAATAGTCTGCAAACTACATATTCATACTCCTCAGCTCTCAACCCTTCTGTCGCCAAGTAAAACTTTGCAGGTGGTCATCTACTAGTATCTTCTCACTTGGGTTGAATTTGGGCAGCATCTTTTCAAAGGATTGAGGTAAATCATGTAGCGGAGGTGTTAGATTTAAAGGTGATCTGGCTATCTAGGCTGGTGGTGGATTTGGTGGGTTGGGTGGTTGATTGGCGTTGACGCCTGCCATGAGTCTGGGTGGAGAGTGAGGAGGTGAGCCAACAGGAGTGTGAGCAGGAGAACTGTGAGGAGTATCCGGGCCTTCTTGATTCAAAGGCAGTATAACTTCCTGTAAGGTTGTTTCTACTAGCTCTTCCCAATCACCAACCAGTACTGAGTCTTCCAATATAGGATGATATTTCCTTTTATATTCTCTTCTGGGCAATTCAGGGATGATCGGAAATCCTCCAATCTTCTTCACGTATGCCCTAGTGTGTCTTCTCAAATTATTAACAACCTCGTTGTCAATAGAAAAAAAATGTTCTCTACTCCTTTCTTATAGAATTGGATTATGAAGTCCACTGCTTTCAGAACTGTTACCGGTGGAAAAGTCTCAGGAAAACAGGTTTCCTCGGCCAGCCATGCACTGGCTTCCCTCCTTCTAGCGCCAGAAATTGTTGAGGCCTGGAAATTCACAAGCAACAATAGCAAGGGATTCTCCCCAATCAACGTTCCCAACTAGCCCGTGACTGTTTGGTATAGGGAATCCGTCCGGTTTGCAGTCCGGCTACTGTAGGTCAAAAAAGAACAAAGGGGGTTTACCGATTACGGCCCAGTCCACCGTATATATTTTTGTATTTTTTACTTAAAGTATGATATGCATGTTCCTATTTAACGATGCAGGGTGACAAAGAATGCAAGGAGCAGTCACAACGTGATGCGTAGGTTCTTACCTCTCATCTTAGGACTCACAAGCATCTAAATCACATATGTAGCAATAAAATAAAACTAACTAAACTATCTCTAGAGAGTTGGATATTAATTCATGAGTAATGCACTACTGTTCATGTGTTATGGCAAATCGCAGATAGCTTTTCTTATAACCAAACATATGAACAAAAGTAAAAGTATACATGACAAGATAGCTCATCAATAATTAAAACATTTCATTACTCATAGTGGAAGAACATCGTAAAGATACTGAAGAATATTCAGACAAGAACATAGGTTCAATAAGTTAGAATATTCTCATAGCTAATGAAACACAGTTGAAAATGAAATAGTTCCCATTCAACATTTCTCATTTAAATGCATTGATCCATTCCACATAGCACTTTCTCCAACAGGTAAAATTTTCACTGTCTGGTTTGTAAAATGAAATAGTTCCTCTTACAAGCAAAAGTTTACAAGTTTGCTAGGGAAAAAGCCCTTTCTAAGTTCTAACTTTCAAATATTTAAACTCAAACAGTAGATTGTTTGGGTTACACCCAAACGTGTGACCCTTCCGTTTTTCAAATGTTTCCTATCCCTCTTTTTCATCCTTTCTGCGTGTGCTCATGATCTACTAAGTAACTGACATACCTTTCAAGTCCGCGCCTTTGTCACTATTGGCTTCACCTCCCACTTTCGCTTGTCCTTCTGGCGACCCTGTCTCCCGGGTGAATCCACGGACCTGGGTAACACTTTTTGGCAAGGGCATGTGGGTAAAAACAAAAAAACGCACCTCGGTCGAGGGCTTGTTAAACCCTCGACCGAGGTTTTATCAAGCCCTTGACCGAGGTTCTATTCAGCCTTGGTCGAGGTATTTAGTAACCCTCGGTCGTGGTATTAAAACCTCGACCGAGGGTTAATAAATACCTCGACTGAGGTATTAACTCGGTCGAGGTACATACCTCGACCGAGGTACCTATGTCAAAAAAACCATGACACTCCCCGAAGTCCTTGGTACAAAATGAAATTGAGCCATTTTTGAGTAGTGGGATGCAACTGCAAGCAATGAAAGCTTTTCACATATTGAAAATAGAACTCTCCACAAAAAAATTTGCCTTGATCTCCATACAACTCTCTCCAAATCTCTTTTGTGGTTCGCCATTTTCAATATGTGAAAAGCTTTCACTGTGTAGTTGCATCCCACTACTCAATAAATGGCTCCATTTTATTTTATACCAGTGGCTTTGGGGAGTGTCATTAATGTTTGAATAGGAGTAGATCTGTAGATATGGGTCGAGGAGTCATAGGAGTCATAGATTTGATCAATCATATCTATAAATCCTAATACTCCAAGACCCATTTCTACAAATATAGATAAATGACCCTTCTTTTCATTTCAGACACCAACTATCAAAAAATGTAATGACCACCTACCCTTTTGTCTTAAGGCGGCTCTCTTTAAATAGAATAACTAATACCTTGACCGAGCCAATACCTCGGTCGAGGTATTAATAAAACCTCGACTGAGGGTTTGTTAAACCCTCGGTCGAGGTATTTACAAACCCTCGGTCGAGGTTTTCTTAATACCTTGACCTAGGTATTTAAATACCTCGGTCGAGGGCTTAAGAAAACAAACTTAGCCCAATTTCAAGCAAATGAAAAATTCCCTGTGCCTTGCAGAGGTGTAAACCCTG
>LPNX010346916.1:140980-238250 GCA_001517045.1 Pseudotsuga menziesii
TCCCCCTATACCTTCACGCCACAATAGTTTGACCAATCTCCCGAAACCACCTGCAATCAACGACGTGCATCATTCCTTTGAATTGCAATCAAATCATATCAATTAAAACGGCTAAGCATTAAGAGAGACCATGCACAATATTATTGCTACGAAGCTTAACAAACGCCGACACTACTACTTCGTCTACATGCGGGTTCGCAAGAAACCACCAACGACAGGAAACAAGAAATCATCGGACACTGAGGGCATTGGCATCGGAAGCTAAAGCTCTGCCCCAGCTACAACAACAGAAGAAAAAGACGTTACGAACACGCGACCGGAGGGCGGGAGAATTCTCAATCAGAAATCGACAGGACATTGACGTCAGAAGCCAAATGAATTTCCTAGCCGCAACGACGAAAGGGTAAAGGCTACGGGTACATGACTAAAAGGTCAACATGCATCGACAGTCAGAGCACTTTTATACTTCGGGTGCCAAGCCGCTTTGGGAGCCGCAACGACGAAAGAGAAAAATACTACAGCTTTCGATTAAACAAAAATGATGCCCGATCAATAGAAAATATTAAGGGTTCGGAACAGCTTTGACATTCAGCAATGATCACCAGCCTATTTCACCTTCGAAACAACGATTTCTTCAAAAAACGATTAGCAAAACCGAAAACAACTTCAAACACACGCAACTTCCATAAATCGAGACGAGAGTTAACCTCCAAAAGAAAAATCACTCAAAATTAAAGCATGACCAAAACAGTTCACGGATCCAAATGATTCAACGTAGCATTAAAGTCATAAAGGGGGGTCCAAAATTTTAAAAATTTGGGGAGAATAGTTGCAGCTGCAACAACTCTCAGTTGGTATGGATTAGTCTCTATTTTTTGTTGTATGTTTGTAAAATTGTAGAGTTGTAGAGAAGAGAGAATCGATCCAGGCTGTGTGTGCATTGTTAGTAGGGTGAAGGAGGGGAAAATTCAAAGACCCGAGACTAGAGAGCATGAGAGGAGAGAGAAGTCTGTATAGATTGTAGAGAATATATAGAACAAAGTATGCAAGCTAAGTGCGTAGACAAAAGTTGCCATATATTTCTCATGCTAGATGAAGAGATCCTTTGTGGTTTTTCCCAGATGGCTTTCCACGTTAAATGTTGTCTATGTGTATATTTGATGAATGTGCTTATGTTGAATGATTGTATGTTGTGAATAAATGTATGTATATTTTATTATGAATGAGTCCTTATATGCACATGTCGGATTGTTGTTAGTTGGAATCACGAATAAGGAATTATATTAAATGTTGTAATCTTTGTCGATGGATGAGGAGAGTAATATCTTGAATGCACATAATAAGAGTAAGGAATATAAACAACATCTTCATTCAAGCAAGATAGTAAGGTGCCAAGGAAGAGGAAATCCCCACACAACTGTAGAAACATGGTTTTGGCAATTACCAATAAGAGATATCTCAGGTGAGACTGCATCTGCGTCGCAGGTGCTGTCAATTGAGCCCTACTTTGTTGGGATGATATCTTAGGATTTGTGGATGAACAAACAAGGTTCTAAACCTAGTTCGAAGGTATAAATACCAATAAGTGGTTCCATTCCTGGGACTGGGAATCATTTTGTGAGGGATATGTTTTGGCATCCGATGAAGCCAAAAATTCAAGAGTGGGTGGATTTTAGAGCATTAGAGTTTGCATAAGAAGAAAGTGAAGTATCACAGTTGAATCCAAAAAAGTGGTTGGAGTGATACCTCTATATGGATATTCATGAAATTTTCTTTTGCGAGTTCCCTTTTGTTGTATGAGTGGTTGTTGAAGCTAGCGACCCAACAAAAAATTTCCAAGGAGGATAACTGACATAGTGGAGTCCTCAGTTGATCCAATGTCTGAAAAGAACTAGAAACCCTGTATCTAGGGCTGTTGACTTCTAGGTTGATACTGTTTTCGGTGGATATATCAGAGAAATAATCATTGACACTATAAGGTCATATAGTGAAGTAGAAAGAGAATTTTTCCAAGGAGATAGAGGTAGGCATTTTACACCTTTGAAAATATGGATCAAAATGATCGTACGTGAGAAAGGGATATTGAAAATGGAATCCAATGAGTAAATAAATTTGTATAAAGATCTGGGTTATGTCATAGAAGAAGTGTAAGAAAAATGGGGCAAAGTAGAGATGTTCCCCAATGATAGTGGAACTGCACTAGAGGATGGATGTCTAAGAAGTGTAAGGAGATTTCGGTAGGGAAAAAGAAGAAGAACTCTGAGAAGAAGAGGAAGTTGCAGTATGACTAGAGTATAAGACTACAAGTTGACGTCGCACTTTGACAGAGGTTCTTATGACGAGGAATAGGAATACCAACCTATCCCTGAAAGGAATGAAGAAGAAGAAGAATCCCCAGATCCAAAGTATGAATATGTCACACCTACTACCTTACATATAGCTTCAGAGGTAAGGTCAAAAAATGCATCTCTTAGTAGGTTTGTCGATACAAGAAATACTAAGTGCGGGAATAATGGAAAAGGGAGTCCTGCTAGCCAAACAGTTTATCAAGTAGCACCAAGGACCAATATAATGGATGGGAATAATATTAAGATACTTATATTAAAAAGAAATGGGTTAGAATACCTAGAGAAACATTGGTTTCTATGTGAATCCTTATGGACCATGCGACAGGTCCAAGATGAAGTGATAAAGAAGGCACAGATGATCACAACCTTGAGGGGTCATGCACTGGACTCGTATATGAAGTTATCTGTGGTTTCAACACTAGTCACACATAAAACACTCGACCAAATTTGAATGAGGCTTTGACCATAGATTTAAGATGTTGATGGATAAAGTAAGCTTCCATATGTCAGACATACAACACAAAGAATGGTTCATTGCAGTGTTTCTACCACACATCCAAATTCCCTTGCTGCAACAAAATTATGCATTGCAGAATGAAGCGTTGGAGTTGGACATGAAGATCAAATCCTCACGTGTAGGAGAGACTGGTGCAGGAATGATGGCAATTTAGTCACAACTATCCAATATTATGCTCCAACTTCAATATATTAAGAAAGGGAAGGAATTCCAAGAAGAACTCTTGTGTACTAGATGCAGAACTGAATGACACCTTAAGGACAATTACCTAGAGTTCATGAACTATGTCACATTGGGAGCACTGAATCCAATAAATACACAAGGGATGCCTTGGTGTAGAATATGCCAAACTAAAGGTCGTCGATCAGAAGAGTGTTTATACTTACATAATATTGTAAGTGCACCAACTAGTATATATATATATTAAAAATATTTCAATTAGTGTCAAGCAACATCTAACTTATGGCATTTTGGTGTTAGATATCCTTTTTATATATTAAAATTTTCAAAATATTAATACAATTAACCATAAATTTATTACTCTTATAATTATTTTAATGTTTTTATTAAAATATTAATAAATATTAATAATATTTTAAAATTTATTCAATTAAAAAATTTAAATTTCAAATGGAATCTTGGACATTCATTTAATTTAATATATCATTAAATTATAATTTTAAAATATCATTAAATTTAATTTATAATTTGATATATTAAATTAAATATCATAATAATATATTTTAATATATATATTTTAATTATATGGAGTTTTTAATTTTTCACAATTTTTTAATTTGAATTATTTAGTTTCATCATTTTAATGAGGATTTCTTATTTAAAATCTTCCAAAAAATTTATGGGAAAAGTTCCCATCCATAAGGCATATCTATAACTTTCAACAAAAATGGTTGAGTTTGTCCACTTATTAACTTCTCATTTTGATGGAGTTTCCTTATAATATGGAATCTAGAAACACAATTTTGTGATGTTCTAAAATTTGAAGTATTTGAATTTGTCCATTTTAGTTAAAGGATACTTTAATTGATGAATCTCATAGATGGATGAAGAGTAAAGGATGATAGAAATAAGGTTCTATAGGTGTTAAAGATGGAATAGGAGATGATAGATTATTTTTCAAACCATTTGAAGATTGATCCATCTTCACCATAGGATTGTTGTTGGATATGACACTAGGGCAAGGACCAGTGACCAAGCCTTAAAAATATCGGGTGCTAAGGGAATTATAAAATTGTTGTCACATATTTGATCATATATATGTTTAATATTAACAACACTTTGAAAAAGTACCAGGAGGATAATTCAACGTGTCGACGAGGTAATCAAGAAAACCAAGTAGAAGATCAATAGATGTGATGAATAGAGCATCGATAAAGTGCACCATGACTAAATTTGGTTGAAGGGCATGTTTTCCCCAAAACCGTCGAAGACACATGGAGTGATTTGATTGTTCCTTCCTCCCTAAGGCACTTCTGCGAAACTATCGAGCTCACTGAACGTTACTACTTATGAAAAAATGGGGTGGTTTCCTCTTGAAGTCATCAAGACATAAGGGAGCCACAGATATAAGAGTGTCATCTAGCATCCACATCAACTTTCCCCAAGGGTACATATGTCAAGTGGGTCCCCATTGACACGTTTCGACGTCAATGGTCATTTTGAAATAAAAAGCCACCAAGTGTCAAGTTTTTAAATTTGATTAACTGTTAAAATGGGAAATTGTCATTTTCAAAGTCATCGTTGATCTATCAAAGAAAGCTCCATCGTCCAACTCTTTTTCACTTGACCAGTCAACACCTATGACTAGAAGTATGGTACACTTCTTCCATAACTACCATGTATTTACTGGTCTAACCACCTTACTCCTTCTACTTGTTAGTAAAATTGTTAAAGTTTTAACCCCCCACCATCTGAGTAAAAATATTTTACCTTAATAGTAAATTAAACACAACAAAATGTCTCAGAATCCTAAGGATAAGCTCACCGAACCCAGGTTGTTCGGAAATGAACACATCTACCATTGAGACATTTTTGATACAATGGTCACAGATAATGACATAACGACTACCATTAAAGAAACCCATGCTCTAGGTTTTATAGATCAAGACCCCATCCATCTATGGGACTCAAACTTAGGCATATATGTTTTCCAATGCATAATGTATTTCCTTGAGTTTCTATCCTGGTGTTTATCCCAATATTATCCCAAGTCAGGAAATCCATCCTATCATTTGATTAATCCATGTTGACCCTAGGGAAGGATAGAAAGAATTCAACCAAAATTCTGCTTGGGAATATGAACATTTCATTCGCATGAAGGAGGAAGCAGCGATATAAGCAACCACAAGGGAAGAGTTCATGACAGAAGGGAAGATGCAATGAGAACAACTGTAATGGAAGGAACCATGATAGAAGAAGACACACAACGATTGAAAAGGGTGGCTCGATAAATCACGGGTAAGCAGATAGTTAGGATAACACATGCTTTGGGGAATGAAGAATGTTTGTATTTTGGGTCAATAGTGCCCATTGACAGTTGTAATTGAATTTATGAGAATAGGAATAATGGCCTAATGGATAACAGAATGGAGTTGGTAAACTATGACATGTAAGAGTCTATAAAAGGGAGAAACCAAGCCGTGTGTGGGTTAGATACATACACTCTCAGTTGGTCTGTATTAGTATTTATTAGATGTTGTCTGTTTGTAGAGTTGTAGACCTGTAGAGAAGAGAGAGTCGATCCAAGTTTTGTTCAGATCGAAACTATGGTGAAGGAGAGGAAACTTCAGAGACATAAGACTAGAGAGCATGAGAGGAGAGAGAAGTCTATAGAGATTGTAGAGAATATTTAGAATAGAGTCTACAAGCTAAGGGTTACAAAAGGTACCATATATTTCTCATTCCAGATGAAGAGCACGTTAAATGTTGTCTATCTGTATATTTGATGAATGTGCTTATGTTGAATGATTGTATGTTCTGAATAAATGTATGTGTATTTGTTTATGGACGATTCCTTATATGCATATGTCGCACAATTTTTTAGTTGGAATCACTAATAATGAATTATATTACATGTTGTAATATCTGTCGATGGATAAATAGAGTAATATATTGAATTCACACTAAGAGTTAGTAATATAACCACTCTATTTCGTCGAGCAAGCTAGTAAGGTGCCAAGGAAGAGGAAATCCCCATACAACTGTAGAAACTTGGTTTTGGAAGTTACCAATAAGAGATATCTTAGGTGAGAAAATAAAGTTGTTGATGCATTAGGTAGGAATGCAAGGCTGAATTTTGCAACAACAATCAACACTTATGTTTCATACTTAGATGAACGGCTTAAAGAAGGAGTAAAACAAGATGAAATTTATCAGAATTTGCAAGCTAAAGCTAAGGAAAACCCAACATAAAATTTAATAAAAGGTTACAGTTTAAATGAAAAAGAATTTTTACTGTATAAAGATAAATTGTATGTACCTAACATATAGTAAGGTCAAGCTGTTAATTCTGGATGAAATCCATAAAACACCATATTCAGGTCATCTAGGTTATCAAAAGACTATAACCATGCTAAGAAAAGAGTATTTTTGGCCAAATATGAAAACTGAAGTAGCTGAATATATTGCAAGGTGTTTAGAATGTCAACAGGTAAAAACCAAACACCAACACCCAGCTGGTTTTCTATAGCCTTTACCTATCCCTAGCTGGAAATGGGAAGTGATTAGTCTAGATTTTATTACTGGAATGCCTAGAAATCAAAATTAGAATGATTATATTATGGTAGCGGTTGATAAGTTAAGCAAGGAAACTCATTTTATACCTATTAAAACTACTTACAAGGCTACCAATATAGATGATATTTTTCTAAAGAAGATTTTTTGATTACATGGAGTACCAAAAGTCATAATCTCAGACAGAGATCCTAAGTTTACAGGAAACTTTTGGAAGTCCTTGTTTAAAGGATTAAATACAACATTGAATTTCAGTACTTTTTTCCATCCTCAAACAGATGGACAAACTGAAAGGGTAAACCAGGTACTGAAAGATTTATTGAGAATGTATGTGAAATATCAACCAAGTAAGTGGGAAGACTATTTACATCTAGTAGAATTTGCATATAATAATAATTATCAGACATAAGCTAGATTTAGTCCATTTGAAATTTTATATGGATGAAAATGTAATACTCCTATCTCTTGGAGTAATCCAATAGATAGATTGGTATTAGGTCCAGAACTGTTGAAAGAAATGGAAGAAATTGTGAAACAAGTGCAGGGAAATATGAAAGTGGCATAGGATCAGCAGAAAATTCAAGCAAACTTGAAACGAACTCCAAAGGAGTTTCAGGTAGGTGAACATGTGTTCATCAAGGTAAGGCCCAAAAATAGCTCTCTAATACTGGGGAGTTGTGCAAAATTGGCACCTCGTTACTGTGCCCCATTTGAAATTTTGTCTAGTATTGGTCAAGTAGCTTATCAATTATCATTACCACCTAACTTAAGAGTACATAATGTTTTTCACATTTCCTTTTTAAATAAATATGTTGATGATGCTACTCATGTTGTTAACTGGAATATTGTACAGGTGGAACCAGAAGGAGAATTTCTGGTGGAACCGGACTGTATCCTCGGGAGGAGGGAAATTACACTTCAGAACCGCACCATTAGATAGGTGAAGGTGCAATGGAAGCACCTTAGTCCATAGGAAGCCACCTGGGAATTGGAAAGTAAAATGTAAGATGCATATCCAATTCTATTCCAGGGGACTTTGGAGGATGAAGAATAAATAACATCGAGGACGATGTTATATTCTAAGGGGGTGTGTATGTCACATGCCCCAATTTTGTAAATTAATGTTATCTTATTTTGATTTTATTCCAAGACATTATGTTAAATTTAATGCTAAGTTGAAACTAATCACTCAGCAGAGTCAAGGATGTGGAATGTAATTCTGAATATTTAATTTTAAATAAATAAAAGTGGAGACAACAACTTGGGAGAGCTGTTAAAAAGAGTGTTATTGGTCAAGTTGGTGAAGGAGACTAGGTGGAGAGAAAAAAGACAAGTGGCACCATCCTTAAACACTTCCTATGTTGCAGGTGGCACCCTCCCTACATTTGGGGTCATGATCCCCCAAGAAAGTGGGCTCAGAGAAGGTGGCTCAATTAATGACAACCAACCCAAAAAGACCTAGGAAATATTAATAAAAGTACCCAATGTAGAGAGCTAAGGCTGCTCATTCCAAGAGAAGAATCATTCAGGTGAATGCACTTCAAGGAATTCATTGGGGAAAGAGAAATTTTGAGGAAAGTGTTGAGGGGTAAACTGCAGCAAGGTGATCTAGTACAACTTTGCAGCTGAAAGGTATTACTGCAGTATCCAGAGTTGGTATTGAGTCTTAGGACTAGTACTCTGTTGTTTGCTCCATCTAGTTGCAGCCAAAAAGACCAGAACAGGCTCAGGGGTCCTGAGGAGTCGCTATTTGAGCGCTCTCCAGGAGTTGGTAGGGAGGAACGACCTCCCATTGCTGTTGTCATCCAACTTTAAAGACATGTTCCTTTATATTTTAATTCATGTGTTATAGTTTATATCTTTGTGTGAGCAATTAATGAATAATTATATGTTATGATGTAAATTATAAAGTTGAAATCTCTTAGTTGTTTCAAGGTTGAATCTGTACTATGATGAAAGATAAATCCTACCTGTGTTTTTCCCCATCTGGAGTAATCCAGGTCATACTCTAGCACAGGTAGTGTGTTTAAATAAATGAGGTATGATAGGAATATAAATGAATAAAATATTTATGTTTTCAGAGTATTGAAATGTTTCCTATCAGTAGATAGTTGTTTTCTAGAAAGTTTATTAATTTGTTTTGTAGAGATGTTGTCAGAACTGGACTGTGTTTAAAATATCATAAAAGAACAAGAATCTTATTATTTACTGACAGTATTTTGTTTAAGTATATAATTCATTTCCTACACAATATTTACTTCTATAAACTATACATTTATACTGAAAAGAAGAACTAGTATTACTAGATGAATGTTTATGTTTATCATCTATGTAAAAATAGTACAAATAGTTTATCTCTTTTCCTTTAGTGCTAACTAATGTTCCTGCAACTATCTGAACTCTAATTAAGTACTTGATAAATATTACAATATTCTTTTCTTAGTATTAATAACTAAAGGATAGTAGTAAATTAGGTTTAAATTGATATTAATAAGAAATTGTTCTTGTACATTTGTAGGCAGTATAGATGTAAAGAATATTGACAGGTAGGAAAGTTCTTATATTCTTTCAGCAAGTCTACAGAAACAATTTAATTAAATAAACACAATCATTATATACTGCATCCAGTCTTATTTATTATACAAATAAATACCAACATAAACTTAAGAAGAGATATTATACATAGATAATAATATTATAAATACAAATAATATTATTATTATCATTAAACAGTGATGTTTATAAACCATTAATTCATAAAAACAAACTGAAGAAAACTGTGTAACAGTAATCAAATTTACAAGATAATGACAGAGGAAATAATACTCTATAAAAATTAAAAAGGGAATAAACCCTAGCTCATATTCTGAGCGTAATCTATAAGTATTTTTAAATACTGTAGTAACTTAGGTTACACATAGGGTAGTTCTTTTAAACCTATTAACTAAAAATGTTATGCACAAAAATAAACTACAATACTCATTAACTTGTATACATGTATTTATAAGAGAAACAGTGCTTTTGTTTTGATAACAACATACATCTATAAAAATAAATGTCGAGTTTAAAACCCTTAAAACTATTACATTTACAAGTATCAAAATACTAAACCTAATTCACATCAAATGTGTAACCATTAATAACGAGTTTAATAATCTACTCACAGTCCTTTAAGGACAAACATAATAAAATAGAAAAACAGTATAATTAGTATAACAAGAATAGTATAAATCAAAACAAGGGTTTTTACAGGTCAAACCCTAACCCATAACTTCAATCAAAACAAACAAGATTTAAGTTATGGCTGTAAGTATCAGCCTTAAAATTTTAAATTATAAAAACCCTTACAAAGTACTCAACTAAGTTTAAAACTTCATTATATTCAAGAAGGGTAAAAACCCTAGAATTACACAGAGTATAGCATAAACTTATGTCAGCCAAAATGAGTTTACAACTGTATTTCCATTACAAAATTTACAAACTTAAACCCGACTGTGAAGCCAAAGCTTCAACTAAGTATAGTGCACAATAAAAATCAAGTCTACCCTAGCAAGGGTTTGGATTTAAGTATTTTCACAACAGCCTGTAAAAACATTAAAATAATAACATAACTCGTGATGAGATGAGAGAGGGTTTTCCAAAACCATGGGTGAGTCCAACGACCACCCTAACACTATCAGAGTGAGAACCCATCATTCGGACCATGGGTCTTACCCGAGTTTGAACCACTAGCCACGGCCTTTGCAAGGGGTTGTCTTTTCTTCCTTGTACAAGCTTCACAGCAGCGAGCACCTACTCTAAAGCATCAAACCACTGTCAGTGAAACAAATTACTTGTCAAAGCATGAAAACAATCTATATATACTTGCAGTAAGTAAAAGAAATTCCAAGTATGATAATCACATGTCAATGGCAGAACAACGAATAGCTTCACAAAACACTGTCACCTACAGGCGGTGCAGTTGAAAACCTAAACAACCCTTAAGAATCTCACACAATGGTGAGCCACGAGAACAAGAGAAGGAAACCAAAGTAGCCATTAAGCTACGCAGGAAAGGGATGAAAGGTTTCATAGGCAGTGAGCCAAGTGTAGCGAAAATACAACTCCACTTGTTGCAGAGAAAGAACCAGCGACTACAAATGGCATTCAAAACCACACTCGGGAGAACAGAAGCAGCACAGAGTCAAGGCACAAGGCAATTGTAACCAAGAGAAACGACGACCGCCATGGGAGACAGGAAAAGCAACCCTAAGAGCCAACGAAAACTACAGGATAAAAATGATATTGGTTAGGTTTCAGTAGCAACATATATTTTCCATGCATGGACAAAAATCAACCACGTAGCAAACAAATTTATCCATGCAGCGAGGGTCATCTCCTATAGTTCCTGCATGGAAACAATACTCCAATTATTGATCATTGAAGCGTGGAGTAAACCCTATTGTCAACCCAAATAATTCACAATCCAAATCGTTAATCATTTGCACAATGTCTTATGTTAGGATAATGACAAGTTTATCAACGTGAGGCTTACGTTGACCAAACTAATAGTGTCATTTATAAATCTTAGTTTAAAGCCCAATTTTGGTTACGCATTAAACCCTTTCTACCAATAAAATTATATTGTTCTATAATAACATCACAATAAATATATAAAGGGTTGCATCACTATTCTCTAAACAATGGTCATGATAAGATAAGAATCATTAATTTATGTCTTGTTTATAGAAGGATCAAAGTTTAAGTCTTTAATATAGATATAAGAGAGTTCATGCTAGATATTAAATGGCTATAGATTCTCTAATAACAAAGATAAACTATAGCTTATACATAGTAAACCTTTTGTAAAGGTGATATTACAAGTCTAAACTTTATAAATAGCACCTTATAATAATGCAAAGGAATATAAAGTCTAGATTACAATAAGTTATAATAACAAACTATTTGTAGATTGAATGTCTATTGAACAAATAGATTATGCATATCTATGAAATTTACATGAAATAATAACTCAAATAGCATCAAAGCTTTGAAGTAGTACAAAGCTGAAGGTAAGAATATTATCACAAAATTCTATCACATAGTTTAAGTGACAATACTTTGATAGAGATTTTTGTATAACTCAACTTGGTTTTATTCTCGTTCAGAATGTCTAGTGGACAGTAAGGTAATTATAGAAGTAAACCTGATAACTGGAATAGGAATGACCCTATCATAATCCAAAAGTTACTAGAACCACAGAGTTAGACTTGGAAATAAAATAGAGGTAACCATGAGCTCATATAGAAGGGCATGATGGTTGTAGTTTTTCAATCGAAGGTTTTTACTATCCAAAAGATAACAAGCTGTAAGTTATCTTGTAGAATCAAAATGAGGGTCAATAATTACATAGGAAAGATAAGATACTATTGCATAAATACTGACAATAACAATGTTTATAAATATAAAAATTACTTAGACTAAAGTAGAATTACTTGTAACTGAGATTCTAATATTTAGAGTCACAAACATGTTGTACTGTCGTTACTTATTTCCAAACTTTTTTACTTGAAAAAATAAAGAAAGCCAAATGGTTTTACCTTACACGAGCTGTCTAGAGTTTAGTAGCTTATTTACTAAGCTTTTTAAATTGCAAATAAAATACTGCTGACACTAAAAATATATTTTAAAATATACTCGATCGATCATGCCTATAAACCTGTAAGAAACAGTATTCATCCGCATTATCACGATTGCTAAGTAAGCCCAGATTCAAAAGGAGATTCCACCTACTTGACATAAGAGAACTAATCAGTAAACTGAAGCAAAGAGCACACAAAAAGATTTTATTCTTGCTACGAAAAATAAACTGTTAAGTTATTAATTTAGAATTTAGTGAAACTAATTACTTGACTGTTTCTTTTATGCAAACTGTTAGCTGATAGTAAACTGCAGGTTTTAGCATTTATTGTTATCTCAAAATTTTAATTTTTTGTGAAAATTTGGGGTTATGACAGGTATGGACTGCACATGGTGGAATCAGGGTTAGTGCCCAGGATTTCCTCTATTTCAAGAACAATGGGAACCTTGTATTGCAAGATGAAAAGGGACAAACCCTATGGTAGACAAATACTGTTAATGGTGGTGTCATTTCTGTTGTTATGAAAGACAATGGTAATTTTTCTTTGAAGAACAATAATTCAAGCACCGTGTGGGACACTTTCACAAACCCTATTGATACTCTGCGTAGGTCACTATTTCTCAAATTCAATTTATCCTCCTCACTCAACACTACAAAATCAAGGTATGTTCCCACTCTTGCACAAATTTCTCACTCAAGCCTTCACCAGCTTACAAGACCCATGTCTACTCTGATCAAATACTAGTCTTTCGTTCATCCATGCAAAATTGAATGACTCCCATCATTCACTAAAACACAACTAGAACATCAATAATTCAATTATGGGCATCACGATAGGCTGAGTAGAATTCATGGAGGAAGGAACAAAAGTCTTATCGATCATGAGGTTGTGATGTGTTACATTAATTACCTGCATTAGGGAATGTGGTACATTTCACACAGTAATGAAATGGTTAAGATGCGGATTTTGGTACATGAACAAATGTGTACAAGAGATTGGATGGAATGGAGAAAGGAGGGGCATCAACCTTCTTCTTCCTAATTAAATTGCATTGTATCCGAGGCTACAAGTAGTGAAATTCGGTATGTGTGTAATATTTCGGTGTGATAATTATTAATACGCCTTGATTTATTATGTTTTTAATGGGATGGAGGCACAATTCACAATTCAAACGTCAACAGTTGGTTGACCAATAAGATGTTTTATAAATTAACAATTTAAAAAGAATAAATTTATTTTTCTTTGATTATAATGTTTAACATTAATTTGAAAGAAAAAATTGACAAAAGTACACATTGATTAATAAGACTCATCTATTCATATCATCACATCACTTTTACATACTTTGAGACAAATTACACAATCCACTCATTCATTACAAAGAGGCTGAACAAGCTAGCATCTCACTTATAAGAATTGAACCTGGGTGGGGAGGGTAACAATCATTCCTTCCAACCATCCAAGCTACAACCAATGGACAAGCACAAGATTGGACACATTTAAAAATGAATCTATAGATTACATTTTCCCCATAATTGTTATACATGAATGACAGTATAACAAGTATAGTTTAGAACACATTTTACAATGAAGCTATACATTATAATTTCCTCATGATGTGTTGTATATGGATTATGTATGACAAGTATAATTTGGAGTTATCTCCTTCATGTGTCCAATTAATAGTTCAATGTGTTTTTTTATAAATATGGTAATTACTTACAACGACTTAATTTTAACTATGTTCCTAGAGCAGCTTGCTAGAGAAAGAAAACATACATTGAAATACAAATTAAGAAACTAAAGACGAGAGTATTACAATTACCTTATGAAAACAAATAAAATGCTCATAGGGAATGCAAATGTGGCTGGATAACATTACTTATTTATTTAGAATAATTTTATATTGGATCATTGTTGAGGGAAACACATTTAAAAGAAAAGAAAAAGGTAATGTTATGGTCTCAATGTTTTAGGGAAATACTACGTTTGAAGGTATTAAATTAATTAATTGATTTTTACTTTCGTCTTTTTTAGCATACATGTATATATATGTGCAACATAAAATTTGTTTTCCAAATAGGCTAAGGCAATGCAATAAAAAGTAACAATTTAAAAATATACCTATGTATGTTAGAAATATGATATATGTATATACACTTAGTGATAGTTGGAAAATTTAAACTTCAACTTCAACTATTTGATTGTTAGATACAACTATTCCATTATTACTCCAATCATGAGTTTTGATTGAATTGCACTTTTAATTGAATTGCAATTACAAGTTATAGTTATATTAGATAACTATTAACTTAACTATTAGATACAATCTATTAGCTTAACTTCAACTCTAATCACACTTATATCGGATAACTATTACATTAAATCCAATAGTGATACAACTATTAAATTAAATTTACATTAGTATGATAATAAATGACTATTAGATGAACTTGTAGTTGTACTTCAATGGCTCCATATCTTACCTCAAAAGTCACCTTCATTGTAGTGAAACCATGTACTGCCCAATAAGCTTTCCATTTGGCAATGTAGCATCATAAGAACAATAAGTTAGTTAGTGTGATCGAAGGGTAATATGTTGAATGCAATCTATAAATCTGATGAAAAAGGGGCGAGGTAAATTGTGTATTAGTAGTTTATACCTCTCGACGTATTCCGAACATATTAATCTTATTAATATTGTTGTTTCTAGTATATTGATAGATAGCCTATTATTATTATGTTTTTTATAATATATTAAAAGGTTTTAATAATTTTAAAATTATTTAATTTTATTATTGAAATTGTTCCTTTATTTTTATAATATTACTTATTAACATAGTAATAAATTATAATATTTTTAACAAGATTTGAATTTATTTATTAGATCTCATATTTGGGATTTGGAGTTCAACTAGCGGATCATCAAGATTCACTAAAACTTGAAAATTGTACAGTTGTGATCAGTTTAATCATCATCTAATATTTTAAAATCATTTGGGGGTGTGTTTAATATCAATTAAATGTTGTGATCAAACTGGAATCCAGGTGGGATGATAGCGAGTGATTGTAGTTTATGTAGCAATGTGGGAGGATGGAGCCCTTCCGGGTGGTGGAGGTTACTAACTATACATATGGAGAAATATCACTGCAGTGCGGTTAGAGGTGGAGGAAATGACAATTGTGAATATGCTACTTATACACTGCCATTTGTACCCAATATGATCAGCACCTATCCCATAATGACTTCAGAGGGACTAGCATCAACAATGTTCGAGGTATTCCAAAGCTATTTATGAATCCATGCCTGCATGGAAACTAGACTATGGACACCAAGCATGTTGTGAGTATTGTGAAAGAGACTGGGAAACATTTTAAATTCCTATGTTCTGGCACTTTGATCCTATTTTTATTGCACTTTGATTGTGTTTAATTTGCAGTGTTTATTTTTCACGAGTGTTTATTTTGCAGGTTTATCGGATGGTTTCCAATAAAGATCACTAAGTTAATCTACGAGAGAAAAATATGACAGAATAGATGTCTCTTCACATCTGATGCTGCACTTCTAACAGACCAAGAAGCCAAGCACATTATGAACAACGAATGAGATTTTGTCTTCATGTTTGAATTGTATATTGGTCACCCAAATCACAATGGATGGGTTTGTTGTTGTATATTACTGACAAATAAATGGTATTTACTTTTTATGTATCCACACAAATGTTATGTTATATTTGGTGACAACCTTTCTTATTTAAATTGCATAGAAGGTGACTTATAATACATGTTGTGCCTTAACAAATCAAAATTATAATTATAAACATTTACCATTCCTTTTTTATGTTTCTTTGCAACTAGACAACAACAAGGGTTCCCTCAACTTTATTTTACTTTCAAGACATCTCCAACAATGGCACTTAGGCTAGGCAAATCATTAGCGCCTTTGCTCCCATGTGTAGGTGATTTGTTTTCTTCAATTTTGGCATTGCATTTGGGTCAATAAACCAATTTCCCTAACCTATTTTTGTAACCCTAACTTGTAGATATTTTAGCAAATTACCTTGCGATGGAATTCCATCCAATATTTAAATTAGAGGTGCGTTCAGTCCAATTTTTTCATACTTTGTAGTTGAAACTAGGGAAATCTCACAAAGTTGGTTCCACTTTTTAGTGCCACTGTAGAAAAAAAAACGCAAGTTCGAAATGAAAATCTATAACACATGTGTTATTGTGGCTAGGTTCGGAAAATGTGATCCGAAAACCGAGGCTAAGCTTAGTTATCCTATATCACATGTGTGATATATCGCACTTGCATTTTGTAAGAGTTACAAATCACAAGTGCGATATATCACACTTGCGATTTGTAATACCAAAACCAAAAAAATAAAACTGAGGCTCGAGGCCTCAATTTCTCATTTCATAGTCAAGGCCGCAAGGAACGGGAGTGCGAAAAACCGAAAGGGTGATTTGAGTTTGAGTGAATTTGGAAGGGCTTATTCACAAGTTGGATACAATGGAAGGTAAGTGGTCATTTCCTTCAAAATTTCTTTCAATTTTCATTTGTGTTTGTTAATTTTATAGTTTTTGTTATTTTTAAAATGAATTTAATAAAAATTGTTGAATTTAATCGAACAATGAAATATTAAAACAATTTTGAATTTGTTGTTTTAATCTTAACAGAGAACACAAATGTTGAAGAAAATGTGAAAAATGAAACCACTGATAATTAATACCCAAACCCAAACCTACATACAGACAAAACCCCAAACACGGAGAGGAAACAAGACTAGAATTCAGAGATTCTGGCTCGTTTGAGTGCATTGAGGCACCTTATATCACTATTTAGAGGGGGTATTTAATACAATTGTTATTCGAGGAATTAGATACCATAATAAACACAATTTCCAATGCCTAGGGAGCACAATTTTCTAATCTAAGTTGAATAAGGGACCACTCTAGTCACGGTTTCCCCATTCTTTCCCATGTTTGTCTCATCATAATGTTGATATCAAATCCCAAGTATAGGATAATATAGTCCATATTGTAATATCCTAGTTGGGCAGTCATCCTTAACTTGAGAATGGTCTTTAATATTTTTCCTGGATGGTTACCTATTTTGTTTGGTCACAACTCTTCTTGAGGTTCTTTTATTAGAGTTATCAATTCTGTGACAACATCTTTATCTTGTATTAGTGATAAGAAACTTTTAAAAAACTCTTTAATATTACTAACCTTTCCCTTTGGTTTATTTTGGAACAATTGGTCAAACCTTTTAGGAATATCCATTATTGCTCTTCTTAGTAATGAAGTACCAAGCGTCGACGCTTCATTCTTTTCGATGAATTTTGGTCATGAGTCCAAGAATACTTCCTTTTATTTTTGGACATTGAATGACACTTTATTTTATGATGTTGGTTGCAAATGCAGTTTTTCATTATGTGTTTCTTGGTCTTCCCTAGTCACACCACCTCCCCTTGTTACGAAAACAATATTTGGTTCCCTCAGATTAGCATAGATTTTTTAAATATTCTGGTCGAGATTTGGGTTTGTATTTGGGTTGGTATTCTCCAGAGGGTTTGTATTTATCAAATTTCAAGCCTTCCACTTTACAATAACCTACAGGTATTGTTCGGTGGTATTATTAAAGGATTTGCAATACGAACACTAGTACATGTGGACAGTTTTCCCATGGAAAATCGTTACTATTGCAACACTTTTTCGTTGCTATTGCAACACTTTTTTTGTGGGAAAACTTTCGTTTCTATAGAAACACTTGCCACAGTTCGTCTCTATAGTGACATAAAATACATAAAATTTTAGGGCCACAGTTCGTTGCTATAGCGACGTAGTTGTATGTTTAAAAAAAAATTAAGCCAACTATAGTCCATCGTTGTTGCGATGATGGTCCATCACTGTAGAGACAAAACATCCTTGAAAGTTTCAATGGACTTTCTAGTTCTTTTTGTTGTTATAGTGACGTCGGTCCGTTGCTATAGCAATGATAAGCCCTTACAAGTTTCGATGGACTTGCTAAACTAGTGACAAAAAATTTTGTCGCTAGTTTAGAAAGTCTGTCGGAACTTGCAAGGGATTTTTGCTGCTATAGAGACAGAGAGGTCTATTTAAAAAAAAAATGTTATATGGATAACATTATGCCAACCAAAATTTTTCTTTATTTTTTCATATATTATCCTTTAAGTCCGAAAACATTTATTTTATATTTTTCCCTAAATAGTATGCTAAGATTGCTCTCCAAACCTTCCAACAAGTTTTTCTTTACAATCCTATCCTACAAGTCTGCATCAAAACTATGCTTTGTTAAGTATTTCAAATCAGCAGCAATGTCTTAATAAGGATTCCCTAAAACTTTTTAATTTCTATCTTTGAATTATGATGGCCTTAAAAAAAATATTTTGTTGGTTATAGATCTGCTCCTTGATTGTTTCTTTGCTACCCTTATTCCTTCAGATTGAAAGTATAGATGGGTTATCTTTAACTAGTACTCATCATGATACTTATAGAGTTTCTCTTCTAGCCCTTAAAAATGCTTTTCAATTTATCTTTATGGTTAAGAAGGTATGTTTTCTCCCCTAGAGCTTGTGCTCTTTACTTCATGATTTTAATGATCATATTTGTGGTGTTTCACAAAGCAACAATTATTGCTAACTTCCTCATATGATGTATGCAATCCTCATTCATTTGTTTTCATGCATATATACTATGTCATATTTTATCCTAGTCCTTACTAGAAAGAAAGCCGCTTATACAATTCTCTTCTAACATATCTTCTCCACTAACTAGCTCAAGTCTTCTTCAATCTCAAGTTTAATTTAGAAGAATTTGATGGCATTTTTGGTAACTCTCTCTAACTGCTCATGCAATTGTCGTGGATGTCATACAACTTGGGTTGAATATGATTGGAATTCAAGATAAGGATCAAATTTCCAATGATTTCTTCTAGTAATTCAACATATTTTAAATATTCCTTATTCCTTCAAGATGCTTCGAAATCACAATTGCTCCCACCGATTTAAGTGTTCATGACAACTTCAATAAATATTCCTCAATACTTTATCACCCAATGTTGATTATAGTCCTAACAAATAGGTGCTTCATTATAAGGTGATCCCAAGCTTAACACATAACCACATAAACCCCATGGAAACTTTTCAAAAGTATTCTTTAAATTTTCCTTAAACCAGTCCACAATCTTGCAAAGTTTTGTCTCATACTCTCATAGTCTTCTTTAAGTCTATGTGTTAGGATATAATTTACTCTTCTTTGTTGAACACAAACAGTACCATTCATCTAATTTGTTCATAATCAAAAGCAATGACAAATTTTTAAATTTTGAACAATCTGACATTCTTGATGTTTCCTTATCTAGGGGTTGCTTGCTACATTTGAAGATTCACTAACATATAAAGGTTGGATCTGGTTTCTCATTTACACTTGTCAAAACTAAAACTACTACTTCATATGCCTTTTCCTTCTTGTCTTCACAATGTACTAATGTTTTTTCATTTTTCTTTTACTTGGATTCTATTTCTTTAGGAGTACAGGTCTCTTTAGTTTTGGTATTTATTTTCCAGGACTTGATTTGCTTGACTGTAGAATTTTCTCTTATTTTTCTATGTAGCGGTAGATGGCATGTATTTTTGCTAATTTTAAAATAATGATGTTGAAAGAGAAGAAATGTGTGCAAAAACTGTGGAGATGATTCTTGTTCAGAAATGCTTAATATTGCTTATTTCTTTGCAGGAAATGTTCAAAGATCTGGGAGAGCTTTTTTGTTCCATAACTAGGTTTGAATCATTCTCTCTACAACCTAATGTTGGCACAGCATGAGAGTATGTTGGACTAATGGTTATTCATGCTTATCATCATGTAGGTGTTCAAAACTCTTGAACCTTATGAATTTGTCTGCATGTGAGGGAACATCACTGTGTGAGGATTATACACTCATCCCTTATCAAATATGGGAAACACACCTTATTAACCCAAAAAATCCCTCAATGAGCTCTACGTAACCTACACCACCCAAAGAGATCTATGTACGACCCTCATTTGACCCCCACATCCTCAGAAAGGCTCAAAAATATGAAGAAGGGCTTAAAAACCCCTAAAAAGAGCCAAAATAGCTCGCATAGGGGCTAAAACCTCAAAAAAGGGGCTAAGCCCCCTCAAAGGATCTTAAAACCCCCAAAGGAGCTAATAATTGGGAAAAGGGCCTAAAAACCCAAAAAAGGGGCTAAAGCCCTAACCAGGGGCTTAAAACCCTAAATCTCTAGAAAAAGCTATAAATAGAGGGGTGGGGGTCACTCTCAAAACACTCCTTCTCTCCCTATTGTTATGCTTCCCATGTGAGTGCCTTGAGACCATTTTCCTCTCAATCCATTCACCCTCCCTCTCCTCCATTGATCCATAATCCAAAGCTTCCATCCCATTGAGAGGTGCTCCCAAAGCTAGGGCATGGTGGCACATTTCCACCTAGAGAAGGTATACTTGTGTTTTATTGCATTTATATTGTAGTTTTATAACATATTTTGCTTCCAAGTTTGTTGCAGATTTCCATTGATTTCTTGCAGCTATTTCATTTTCTAACAGTTTTTTGTAGGGTTTATACAGCTTGACCCTACTCTTGTTTGCATGTTCTCTTCCAAAACCAACAGGAACCCTACCCTTCTGTCCTCATTTTTTTAAGTTATCTGGATTGTCAGTGCGGCTCAGCCACCTCTGTCCAACCATATGTGTTTATTTCATTTCAAGTTGTGTAAATCACTATTAAAATTTAACTGGTTAATAGTTTAATGAATCTTCTTAAGGCTTGAATAAAATTACTTTAGGTTAAGTTTTAGTTCTTAATTGAAAATTAACACCTTCCCTAGAACTTCCTCCTCTACCCAATCATCACCCTTTGGGGTATTCTGGGATAAGACAAAGGGTGAAGCTCGTATAGTAATAGGCACTTCTTCTGTAATTTTTCAAAACCACTAAAAATAGGTGACTTGGAAGGTAGAGGAGGTGGTAGGCCCAGGGGGCCTTATGGCATTCACATCCTCCTTGTTGAATGACCTTGGACTCAGAGAGTGACCTGAGGATCTATGGATGGGATCAGTCCCATTGTGTTGAGATCCCAACACTCTTTCCTAGTTGAGGATAAATACAGGTGTAAGGCAGTCACCTAGTTAGGCTAACATAGTTCAGATTCAGGTATGGCATGTGTTTAAACCATAAACCATACAAGAATCCACAAAGTATAATAGAAATACAATGGACATGCACACAAATCATACCAAATAAAACAACCAAACTCAGTTCATGACGTTGAGCTAGACATTAAAATTTATAATTTACATTAATTCAAACACATGCAGTCTTTGAGGACATAAGTCCCTGACTGCCTTAACCATGGGAAGTACTTGGGCTCATCCCATAAACTCATTGTGAGGAGTACCACGGGAACCCTAGAGTAGCTGGCCACTACGAGGAATTTCCAAGCAAAACGGGCAACGACCCCCACTGATTGACTAGCACTCCCATAAGGAAAAAGATAAGCGTTGTCTCCTGGAAGTCTTGGTGGCCGAGTGACCATTTGAAATCCAATAGGAATCCATTAAAACTGGGGTCCAAAATGTCACTACCATATTTCACCACCTGACATACCAACTAGACACAATTGATCCCTCATGCTCTTCCTCACGCCTAAGAGGCAATCCACCATAGTTCGGGTCCTTGAACCAACATCATTGACACCACTCTTGATGACCCCCTACACCATCAGAAGGCCACACAGCCTCTAACTTAGACTCAAAATCATATCAATTTGAGCTAGATTTACACACTGCACCATCTAGCCCCATGGCTGGTGCAAACTCGGATCCACTTTTCAACTTGGTGATTGGTAGTGGACCCATGTCCATGCCTCACACCACCACAAACACCCATACAGGTGGTCCTAGCATCGTCATGAAGACTGTCATAAGTCAGCTACCTCCAGCCATACTTACTAGTAAAATTGTCTCACCTGTCACGCCTGGGGGCAGTGGCCCGTCCACTCACACTATCCCACATGGAATTCCTCGGGGCAGTGGCCCTTCCACCCACACTACCCCTGCCATCATACCTGGGGATAGTGGCCCATCCACAACTGTGCCACACACACCCCCAGTCATGCAGGTACATCATGTTCATGCAAACCCCACCACAATTGTTGGTCCATCACACATCAACCTTGGGTTTAAACACCCCTTCATGGCACACCTCAACCTTCCTAACTTGGCCAAGTTAACCAATGACCCCATCTATCATCAAACCTTTTGGCCTCCCATGCCAACCAAACTCCCCTCAGACATCCCATGTTTGAAGGGAAGGTATGGGAGTTCCCCCAAAATCATATAATGATGTTTCACCTATGGTGCTCATCAAACATCATCATAGATGATTCGATCAGATTCAAACTATTCCAACACACCCTCACAGGTGTTGCAGCTAAGTGGTACATTGAGCTACCACAAGCCAAGTATCCAGATTTCAACTCCTTGGCCTTTATGTTCCTGCAATATTTCTAACTCCCCGTGAGATATGATGAAGGAGAGGAAATATTTCTATCTTTCTACCAAAACACTACAACCCACATTATCGATCACATCTATGAGTGGAGGCAATGTCACAGCTTGTGCAAGATCAAACTTGATGACAGGATCTTCCTAGACTGGTACTTGAAAACCTTGCTGCCACCTATAGCCAAGGACGTTGCCTTCGAACGTCCCCAAATAGAGGAAGAGGACATCTTCAAGGCCCAATAGTTTGATCTCATTTACACATAGTCTAGATACCTTTACACCATCATTCCATATGCTCTCGGTGCAGGTACCTCCTACTGAGATGCACCGGGGGAATCCCATACTATAGATGGCATTATATGTGCTGTCTCCCATCACTCACAACACCATGAGGCACCACCTATGATGCCACAACACCCAAGCAATTCCCCTAGTGTTTCCCACCCAAATCAAGCTCCCCACTACTCAAGGATGATGTCTCATTCTGGAGCCACAACCTCCTACGCACAACCCATGCCACAACAACATGCCTATGCACCAACTTGGCTGGCACAATAGTATTCGGGACAAATGCCTAGATTTATAGCCCCCCCAGCTCCCCTAGTCAACTATGTATCACTTATGCAAGCCTCTCCAACCCCCGCCCCAGCTCTTCCAGAACTTTTGGGACAAGTGTTTGCTCAGCAGAATCATCCCAACCAAACTACCCCCAACAACCAACAGGGACAAGGTATAAATGAATGAGCTAGGAATCGGGGTAACAACCAACCACAAGGAGGTGGCAAACAATAGAATCCTCCCAAAAAAACTGGAGCAAACTGTCCAAATCAAAATCCCCAACAACCCAACCCACCTAGACGAAATGCTCCATTACGGACAAATCAACCGTGCAAACTATGCGACGTCTATGGGCACTATACGCATGAGTGCCCCTTCATGGGTCACGCCAAGCAGGTTCTTCAGAACGAAGCTCAGTGCGGTACCAATGTGGCATCCCAAACACAACCCAACCCAGCACCACTGGGCCCTCCACCCATGGTGCTCCAGAACCTGTTACCACTCCAAAGGTTGGTAGCAACTGCACCCATGCACCCACTTGACCCCATAGCCCCTGCTGTGGCCCTACCTACAGAAATAAGGGTACATCACCTGCTAGCCATGACAACTAACGAGGTCAACTTGCAGACCAGGAGAAATTAGTACAAATCCAACACCAAACCCGTTGACCCATCATTGACATCCACATCCAAAACAACCAGTACACCCCTTCATTTACCCCCTTTTCCTTCGTGCCCCCCTATATGGCGAGTTGCCAACAACGTCACGGCTAGAGCTGTTGTAAGCTACAACATTGTGGATGACTTGGCCCAAACACCTATGGCTATTTCTGCTCTTGAGGTACTCAAAACCTACCCAACATAGCGAAAAGCCTTACTAGCTTCCCTTGATGCTATAGACCCCTCTGACTCCAAGTTGGTCACATTCGACACTGAGAATGGAGAAACGCGGATGCCATCAACCATTTCCTTCCAAATCTTAGTTTCCATCCAGAATTTGGTCATGTACTGGTGTATCATGGACGAGGGGGCATCCGCGTGCTTTATGTCTACCTTAGTCTAGCAGAAGCTCCGATCCCCAATTATGCAACCATCCTCTACTACTCTGTAGGCTTATGATGGCCACCCCACTAAAGCCCAAGGTATCCTCCCACACGTTCCCATCACATTAGCCGAGAAAACATTATTGATTGACATAGAGGTTGTCAATGCTTAGTTGCACTATAACCTTCTCCTCGAAAGAAGTTATATGTACGCCATGAGAGCCGTAGCATCAACTATTTTCTGTCTCAAGATGTTCCCTCACGAAGGGAAAATCGTGACGGTTGACCAACTAACTTATCACGATGTGCAAGGCCTAACTACACCATCCAATGTTATCCCTACGATCAACACCATTGATCCACAAGGTCTAACCGCAGCCACCAATGTTATCCCTATGGTCAACACCATGTTTGACAACATACCAGCCTCCCATTGTTGAATGTAGGCCCTGGGTTGTTCACCAACACCTCTATGATGACTCCCTTCCCCTTTGTGTCACCCCCACTGACACCAAATGATACTGTGGATTTGTGCATGCTATCATCTAGCACCCTTACACCAAAACCCCAACCGCAGCTGCAGCACCAACCGTAGTCATGGTACCAATGGTAATTACAACTCCATCTGTAGCCGCAACACCAATCGTAGCTGCAACACCAACCACAGTCGTAGCTCAAACCACATCCACAACTGCAGCTCCATTCGCAACCGTAGCCGCAACCCCAGCCACACCCACAACCTCAACCTCAGTTACCAGGGAAACAATGGGGTTCATTCCCACTTAGCATGCTCATTTTACTTTTCCTACCAACTCAAATCGTGAGTAAGTCTATCTTAGCAACCTGCAATTTACAGAATTTCACACTAGGAATTCCTGTGTGGTACCTTGAACCACCTACACTACCTCTAAGACCCCAATATGTGTTGACTCTTGTCCGACCAATTGAGATGATGTTGCGCCTACCTCTAGGTCCATCAAAGACTCCTCTCGTCTCCATGCCTATCCCTCTTCCTGGAATAGAGACTGTGTGCAAGGCCACCAAAACCACAACCAATACCATTTACATGATCGCTATCACCAGTTTCCCTTCCATCTCGTCGATCGTGGAAGATCCACCTGATCTATCCCGACACCATTTAAACGATGACAGAGAGATCTGTAAGACTGCCTCTGGTTTTACCCCATTCCCTTTAAACCATAGTGTGGAATCGATTCTTCCCATAAAATACCAGATCTCGTCACCCCTCCTTGCCAATGACCTCTGTCTCGGCAAGGGGGCATACCTCTTCGCTGACTCAAACGGTCGACTCTTGAAGAAGCCGCGCAATGGGATCCACCTCAAGAGAGTCTATGCCTGATATAACCACTATGAGTCCCTCATAATGTAGTTTTTTTTCCTTTTTTGTTTTACAACGTATTTACCAGAAATCAAAAACCCCCCATTTAGGGGCAGCACCATTAACTGCTAGTTCAGAGTCACCCGGATCCTATTCGAGACATCCCTCACACCTCTGGGTTCAAAATCCTATCTTCTAATGAGACCATCATCTCATGTTTAACAAGCAATTTTTTGGGACCAATTCCTGGAAGTTACCTCGGTTTACATACCACATTGTGATACAAGTGTCTCTGAACCAGTACTTGCATCACACTTGCCTACCACAACTCATGCGGGACTCCAGACCATCTCCCCAGAAGTCACATCATTTTATTTCAACATATAACTATCTAATCCACCCACCACACCTTACGTAGGTCTCCAAACCATCACTCGGAGGATGGATCATGACCTCCTGACCTCTGTCCTAACCTCTCCTAACCTCTGTCCAAGAGCCTCCTCGGTTTGCGTGCCTCTACCGCACCATCTCATGTGCCTCTGCCACGATCTATCCTGTGCATGTATTGGTATGTTTTACAGCCACCTTCTCCATCCATACTACACAAATGAATTTTGGACCACTATCCATTGTCCCAACATGAGGGCACCTTTAGTGCCCCCTCGATCGGTTGACCATACTAGAGTTTTTGTTAAGCTCTTTTCTGACTCCTAAAAGAGTGAAAACATTGCCGAGCACAGCTGCTTCCTTTCTCACTTGTTAAAGTATAAGAAAGGGCGTCTGCATCATCTCGTTTATATCCTTTTGCGGTCAATGTAGACTACCATCTGAAAAGGACCACTTTGGCACATTCAAGCCAAGACTATTCCCCTATGCATGCTTTTATGCTTTCTCAAGCAGAGGGGTCCAACTTTACGAAAAATCTCACCATGGGTTGTCCTTAAGCTCTTTTCCAGCCTTCTCATCAAGAAAAGATCGTCGAGCAAACTTGGTTTCATTCATGCTCATAAAATTAACTAAATGATGGTCTAGTCAATATAGGTTTAACCTTTTCTGGCTTGATTGGACTACCAATGGTAAAGAAGTCTCCTAAAGGATGGGTGAGCTCTCCTATGTACACTTTTAACCTTTTTTGAGCACAGGAGACTATCAACAAAAAATAGACCCCACTGGAGTCTTCTTCATGCTTGAAGACTCTCTAAAATTGAAAGCACCATTGAGCATTTACTTTCTTGGGCTCACCAAAAATCAATGAGATCGTACCAAAATAGTGTCTCTAGACACCACCCCACAAATAACAGTTCGGCAACATTCCCACTTTTGATCACCTTTTTTCAGAGTACTCTGCAATGTGTCTTCCTTGGATCCCATCAATACCAAAAGTGTCTACCTCCCCCAAGCATTTCCCATCCACAATTGCATGCCTAGTATTAGAGCTATGATCCCTTTCCCATGAGTCAGTTTCATTTGCTGTGTGGTCCTCCCTATTGTCATACTCTGAACAAAGGAATTTTGAGTTCCCCGTGATTCCTTGCCCCTGTTCAACTCCTCCCCCCGGTATTCAGTGGGTCAATTCTTAGATTGTCTCACATCTTTTGGCTATCTCCCTCACACTTATGGTCAAGGAAACACCATTTCCTTAGCCATTTGTAGGTCTCCCTATGTCGATGACAACACACATATTCTAAAGGATAGACCCAGAGGTCCCTTTATCTTGGTTTTATCAAACTCATTAATGAGTTCCTTGGAACTCTTGAGAGGAGTCCTTAGTGCCTCTCGGGATGGTTGTTTCTCACGTGCTCGACTCTAGCTACATCATCGCACCATGGAGATTCATACAGGGTATTGGTCTGTGCAATATTTGGTCGAAGACCCCAAATGTCACTTGACTCTAGCACGTTGATGTGTCTATTTGAGGGACCCCAACAGGATCATGTTTCTTGTGATTTTCGGGTTGCATTGGAGACAGTGTTTAGAATCCCCAGAAGTGCTTCTATATAGATTTATGATTGATGCAAGATATTTGTACCATAGAGTCTCTAAATATCCATCAGTGAGTACCTACAACTATGTACCATTCCAGATCCAGCAGACCATCAATCATGAAGATATAACATTCCATGAGAATTCCATGGGTCCAATGTAGCAGTTCTTCATATCAATATTGTATTCAGCCTCTCATTGAGGCAACCACTATTGTAACAACAGTTGCACATGATCCTCTCTTGTATTATAGAGCTTAGATCACATTATTCTTTTGACATCATTACAAGCATGGGGATTCTCGCCTCGTCCATATACATCTCACACATTATTTGTATCTCGCTTATTGATGGGAACCATATTAATACAAAAACCAAAAGCCACCATGCCCCAACCCAGAAAGCACCACCTCTCCCTAGAAAATCCTATGATGTCCACTGGCCATACGATGAGCTCCTACCCTCACACATCAGGGGGCAATCTATTAATCCAAAAAATCCCTCAATGAGCTCTATGTAACCTACACCACCCAAAGACATCTACGTACGACCCTCATTTGACCCCCACGCACTCAGAAATGCTCAAAATATGAAAAAAGGCTTAGAAACCCCTAAAAAGAGCCAAACTAGCTCTCATAGGGGCTGAAACCTCCAAAAAGGGGCTAAAACCCTTCAAATGAGCTTAAAACCCCCAAAGGAGCTAATAATTGGGTGAAAGGGGATAAAGCCCTAACCAGGGGCTTAAAACCCTAAATCTCTATAGAAAGCTATAAATGGAGGTGTCTCCCATCACTCTCAAAACACTCCTTCTATCCCTATCATTATGCTTCCCGTGTGAGTGCCTTGAGACCCTTTGCCTCTCAATACATTCACCCTCCCTCTCCTCCATTCATCCATAAGCCAAAGCATCCATCCCATTGAGAGGTGCCCCCAAATCTAGGGCATGGCGGCCCATTTACACCCAAAGAAGGTATACTTGTGTTTTATTGCATTTATATTGTATTTTTCTAACATGTTTTGCTTGCAGGTTTGTTTCTCATTCTTTGTTGTAGGTTTCCATTGATTTCTTGCACTGATTTCGTTTTCTAATAGGTTTTTGTAGGGTTTCTACAGCTTGACCCTAATCTTGTTTGTAGGTTCTCTTCCAACACCAACAGGAACCCTACCCTTCCATCCTATAGATGGAAGGGAGTTGTTCCTTCCTGTAGCTAGGGTGAAATACCTACTACACACCCATTGCTCTGTGAAGTATGCATATCCCTTTGAAAATAGTATGCTATAGGAGGGTGTATTCTTTGGGAAACTGTACCAGTATTGAAGTTTGCATAAATTCTTCTCCCTAGCCATCTCTTCTAGCCATTATATCATTTCAAAGGACAAAGTGCAGACATCTGAGTACATATATGAGTCTGTCACAACTACAAATATTCATGGTTGAATTGGAATGTAAAGAAAAACATCTACAACATCCATTCACCAATTTGGTAGTTACAAATACTCTCTATTGGGATGAATGAGAGGTACACTTAATACTTCATTCTAGTATGATTTCCATGTCCTAAAAGAAGTCATTGTTCATGATTTTAGTGTCATAAACAACGTACATGAAGCTGATCTATGAAGAACAACTAGGTAATGTGCATGGAGGCAATTAATTGGGACAGTTGTCCCAATTGTGCATTTACCTATGTGAGGACGTCCTAAATTGGGAAGTTTAAGTTGTCCCAATTGTACATAGTTACATGTGAATAGGATATATTAACATTGGGAAACAACTAGCTTCAAGAAGGCTTTCCATTGCTTATTCAATCTCTCCAAAGTTCTATTTGTAAATGGTCAACAATAGTTACTCCAAGGTTGGCCACACTTCTTAATATTTTTGAGACTAAATGCAAGACTATTTTTTAGGGAAATTTAAAGGTTTCCCTTGTGCACTTTTAGTAGACTCATTTACTTAATGATTCTTTGATATGCACTAAATACATTAACTACTTAATTTCAATATTATTTTCTAGCAAATACATTAATTACGCCCTAATATCGTCATGACTATAAAGGTATTATATAAATAGGGTATATACAAGAAAACCATTCTTTAAACAAAAATATAATCAAATGCGCTAGGAAGATAATTAAACAAAAATGAAAAAGGCATTATATGAGTTAAAAACCTTTGAAAAACTATTGATAAGAAAGGTTGTTCTACATTGGAGCAAAAAACATTCAAACATAAGAACATCTCGGAAAAAATTAAAAGATGTTTGTTCTAAGTCCGAGTCAACCAACAAATAATCCATTTTGATAGATGAAAGGAATATGCAAAAGCAATATACTCTTACTATCCATACACACTATAATATGCAATGGATAAATATGAAGCATATTAAAGAAAAACAATCCAAGGAATTTTCCAATATAAAATCCCAAAATAAACCCTAATGGGATTCAAATAACACTTGTTTGTGGAGTAAAATGGTGCATCTATTACAACAATATTTATGAAAAAAATTGTTCCAAACCTACAACAAAAATATGGACTAAATTTCTTTAACATAAGCATATAATTACTACCCATTCAAAGCTGCCAGGATGATAGACACTATTAAATCAATGGCTGATCTACACCTTGCTTGCCACTACAAGAGAAACTGCCCTCTAAAGCCAAGAACACTTCGAAGAAAGTAAGAATGATGTCAAGTGCATCAAAGAGATACTATAAAAATAGAGGGTTATAGTGTGAACCAATGCTATGTAAATTCCAAAGTATGTGAACTTTTCTCAATGGATGTAAGTATCCAATAAAACAACGTAATATGTATACCATAGATAATTACCATGAAGACCATACATATACAAAAGAATTATTGTGAACAAATATATACAATGGGTTGGGGGTTGAGATGGGGGAGGGGTTTTATTAGGTTGTATGTGTGGTTACAAATGTGACAAACCCTATTATATACCATGTTCTTATTAAGAATAAAATTTGTCATTTAAATAAGGGAATATCCTTCTATTAATAATTTTGAATGTATTCAAATGCTTGATCAGCTTATTAAAGAGGTGGACTACACTTGGCATAAATATGATTTGTCTTCAGTGTTCCCTTGTATGAATATTTAGCATTACCTTATTTTCCAATTAATTTTCTTCTTGCTACTCTCTTGACCCTATTTACTGCATCATCAGCCATGTTGGCCTGAAAAAAGAAACAATTGGATTTATGCCATAAGAATGCATAACTATGCGTGCATCATAAGGTCTATGAAACTGTCATCATGCTAGAAAATAAGAAATGAAAACCAATAAAGTTTAATCAACAAAACAACTTAGTTCAGTATACTAAGAATGATAGGTACATGCACAATTGGGACAGCTTAAACTTCCCAATTTAGGACGTTCTCACATAGCTACAACTCAAATTGGGAAAGATTAAACTTTAAGGAATTTCTTACATATTAAATTTTAATCCCACTTTTGGTCTTTCACCACTAGACGCGTAAAATTTACTCGAACGAAAATCAGATTTGAGTTCTAGAAAATTAACAGTTTGACCCTAAAGAAAACAATTTTATCATCAAACTGCATGTTTCAGCCAGCTAAGACATGGATTCAATGCTAGTATATTTTTTGTAGATTTTTTGTGTTATTACATACACAAGGACTCACAAATAAAAATGCTCACAAACAAAAATTTCAAATAAATCTTCAAACTCCATATATTGATTTTTCTATGCCATGGGGGTGTTTTGATGGTTCATGCCAAGGCCATCCTCAGGCATGTGGTGTAGGAGATCTTCTTTATCTTAGAAAATATCAGTTTTTCGCTATTAAATATGGAGCAGGAATGGGTACAAACAGAAGAGATGAACTTTATGCTCTGTGGATATTGCTTAAAGTGGCTCAAGATCAGCAGGTAAAAAATCTACAAGTTCTAGGTGACTTGAAAATGCTCATTGCATGGGAAAATGGAAGGAACCAAATCACAAATCTAGATCTATACCAATAATGGACAAATTTAGATAAAGGAATAATTTGAGGTTGTCTCATTCATTCATATTCATAGAGACTCAGAGAGTTTAATCAAAGATAAGATCTTCAATCAAAAGATTCCCTTGCTCTCATAGAAGGGACCCTGCTCATTCAAGAAACCAGAGCTTTCATCTCAATGGATGTTGTCAAATGAACTCTGTTGTAAAGCCTGTATGGAATATGCTAGATGCTATAGGAGGTTAACAGTGAAGTTCAAACTGTTTCTTAATGGCTGCTGGTACAGAAACTAATATGTCCTTTAGTTAAGTATGGTATGGGGGGATCATGTATAATCTATAAATGTTGATGTATAGGTAGAGTAATGGGTTTTGATTAGCTTACATAAGTGTAAAGGATAGATCAATCAACAAGACTTTCTGAAGCTACTGAGCTAGACAATGTGTATGTTGATTTCTCCTAGAAATATCAAATATATGGATTATTTTCTCGGAAGAAACAATTACTAAAATCTAATAAACTAATAAATAAATTGTAGATGTGTACTTAATTTTCAAATTGTCAAATCATGTACTTACTTACTTATAAAGAAATCACATGAAAAAGGTATAAACCATTTACAAGTTATGGGCGACTCAAAGCTTGTGATAAAGTGGGCCAACCAAAATCATAATATGAACAATTTAGAACTAATACATATTATGAATTGAATTGTAGAGGTAAAATATCATTTTCATGTTATTTCATTTACACGTGTATACCGATAATTCAACACTCAACACCAAAGATGTCAACTTATCCAAGAATGCTCTACTCTTACAGGAGGGAATTTTTATTGAGCAAGTATTCAGGGAAGAAACTATCCTAGCAGCTTCAGAATATCACTTTTACTAATTATGTTTATATTTAGACTATGTTTGAAGTTTATCATGTCATCAGGATGTATTGGAGACAATCAAGTTTATTTTCATATGGGAAATATTTAGAAAAGTTTGTGTATTCAATCTTGGAAGACTATAATATTTCAGAACATGGAGTGTGTATGCAAGCACTCAAAGGGTCAAATTTCTATTTGAAGGAGTCTTTTTTGGACAGAAAGTATATATTTGATTTCAAACTCTGAAACATCAATATAATGTTTTTCTCAAGGTGAAAAAAAAGAAGGGTTTCTTCCAAGCCATATTTGATATGGGATATGGGAAGTGAAATCTAATTTCCAAGTCTTAGACAAATAGTTTAATCTCTCAACAACACATCCATACCTGTATGAAACTTGAATTGGGATGCCTGCATAAAAATGTCGAATTGACCATAGCGAAGTGGTGCAAATTGAAGTTTGCAATGACTTCTAAATTTGTAAATGAAGTGAAATGCGATGCATTACCATTAGATGTGCAAGTGGATTATCTTTGGGAGTACTTGCTTGTGAGATAGGCACTCTGAATACCAATGATGGCCTAACTAATACAAACAAATAAAATTTATTATGGGATGACTAAATGCTCAAAGAAAACATACTCTTGTTGTACACATTTCAACAATGTAGGAAAAAAGACTTATTAATGTTTCCTATAACTTTTTGTTGCCAGTATTGAAATCAATATCACTACCCATATAAAGGAAGTGGTCATTAGAGAAAATTAAAGCAATTATTGGGAACTAAGGGGATATTTTCATGGAACGCTTTCACATCCCCACCCCTCATCCCGGTGATGAAGAGGACGCGACCAACACACTGCTGATGTCAAACTGGGAAATCTAACCTCATGATCATAAACATAAACATTAAATGCATTAATATAAAAACATACATAGATTCATAATGCAATCTATAGTGGAAGAAAACACATTCATTTTACTCATGCATTCATCATGTTCATTTTAATTCATAACAATTCATTGAAGAGATTAAATAAACAAGAATACTTATCTGGAAAAGAAGTTGGCCCACAACTAGCTACGTCACTGCAACATTCCACCCAAACATAGGCCAGCGTGCTCATCAACCTCTTAGCATCACTGCCACCGTCTAGTTGGGCATGATTCCCAAGGCACTAGGGAAATAATCGTCTCACACATATCCCAAACCCAAAACATCCACAGTCAATCCAACACACCGTTGGGTTTCACAGATTGTCCAGCCAAGCCAATAAGAAATTAGATTTTACAGGCTACTAAGGAAACTAGCCAACAAAACATGCGTTCCTTGGACTTATCCAGCCAAGGCACACTTGCATCAAACACACAGTTAACCCATTTAATCAAACACAATCATACACAACTGTTGGGTATGAACAAAACGTTCTTGGGAACCAAACAGAAATGGAAATTGTGGAAAACAACCTAGCATGAGGAAATACATTTTCAGCAAACATTCTTGGGCTTCACAGAGGTAAAAATGGCCCCATCAAACCCTCATACTACATATCTATTCTCCCATCCATTGGGCATTGCCAAAAATGGGATTAGCAATTACAACCGACACAATAAAATGGGGAAAACATCCCTCTGACAACAATTCAATTTTTTAGCACTATTTATGGCCCTAACGTGGCCAAAATGAACTCAACAACACCCAAAATTTGTTGGTCTCTTCTCCCACTCACTGACAACCCAAAAACTAGTTTCCTGGCTTGGAGAAAACATGAAAAATGCATAAAAACGTGGAGGAGAACTCCCATATTTCTCACAGGGGAAAAAAAGGCCTCCTCAAACCCCAAAATCATGGCCCCTTCCTTCCCATTCACCCTAGCAACACCCAAAATGCATTCTGAGTATGGAGAAGGGAAGGAAACAACAGCCAAACTGTGGAGGAGAGAGCTCAGTCTCTCGCTGCTATATGAGGTAGCCAAAACTCCATGAGGATGGGTGAGAAATGAAATCGATGGGTGCATAATGGCTGGGGCATGCCTTCCTAATATTTTGATTTCCCCATAAGTAAAAAATGCACTTTCCAAAAATGGGTGATTTCCCAAATTCGAATTTGAACTCCATTCCTTTTCCATCCCAATGAGATAACTTCTTCAACCACTTTTAGATGACTGGGCACAAAAAGACAAAAAGGGTAGTGGACAACTTTATGGGATTTACCTTAGACATTTGTATTTTCCCCATTGGCTCAAGGTTTGAATAAGTCCCCCTCCCTATTCCTTGTGAAATCATGCCCCCATCTCTTTAACATTGCGGTGCATAGCTAGTTGTGGTATTTTTATTAATTTGCATTTTACATGATGTCTCAAGCATATCGTGTCTAGATAGCACATAAACCATTAGCATCAATTTTAATCGCTGATATATAAGACACTAAATACATGGTGGCGAATTTTCCTTTATCTCCACACCACGATTAAATACAATATTTACATCATATGCAATTCAATACCATGGGGTCAAAATCGGGGTGTTACAAACCCACAAATTTTCTTATTCAACATGTTATATATTGGCGACAAAATGTTGTTTTCCCAAACATGGTATTATGCCATACTTCAATTCTTGAACAGAAGATTAAGAACTAATTGAGAAAGGACATATCCATCCTATTTCCTCTACATAAGGATTAGATATAGTATTAGAACCCATTGAAGCAGGTAGTTAGTGAATGTGCATGTACTATCACCATGCATTGAAGACAACTACCAAGAAACACTATACAATGCACTTAATTTGAGTTAAACAACTTTAAGGATAGACTATCATAGGTGAATCTGCTCTTTGATTTTTCATTCCTTTCTTAAAGTTGCACACTATTTGACTGATTAATGGAAATTTTGTGGATGAACCATTCCTAACAATTGAAAAAGAAGAGAAATATTTTTGTAGCATTTTAGAATACTTACAAATATCCTATGCGGCTCTAATCTCCAGCACCCAATTAGATAAGGCCCGCTTTTATAAACAAAGCCAATGTGAGTTGTCCGATAGGATAGGCAATCTTTCGATGGCTTGGATCCAACCAGGACAAATTTCCAATTTATTAGCATTCAAAATTTCAGGCATGGAAATGCTAAGAATAGCATACATAATCGAGTTGCAGGTGGAACTAAACAAAACCTTTCTCCTATATTCATAAGTTATATAACTATTTGTGATGTTGATAAACGAAAAGATCAAGACCTTTCTTAATCCATACGAATACATTTACATAGGATGAAACAGGAAGACAAGAAATGTTTAGAAATGGATTTGAGCATCATCATCTTTGAAAGAAACTTCCCCGGAACCTACTTCGCCATATTATTATTTGTTGGAATTTTTTCCCTTTTAAATTGTAACACATACAATATAGCAACTTCATATGACAATTGGAAACCAGAATAAAATAGATAAGATTTACAACATGAAGCACCCTACCAATGACACAAGACACTATTTAAGATGTTCCTAAATAGCACAATGACTCACACTCTCTCACAGAAAAAGGGACACATCATATTAACATGGAACAAAATTGCATTTGTTAAAATTTTGTTAGCACTCAGAAAACATACACTCACACTAACTCGCACACACAAAGACAAGTAGTGATAGTATCATGGAACGAAATTTCAGAAAAACTATTAGCACTTGTAAAATAAAACTAAAATTTAAATTAACCAAGTGGTAGGAAATCAAATTACCTTGCAAGTGTTGCCGAATGAACACCACCAACAACAATAAGGAGAAAGGAAAAATTTGCTCAATCCATCTCGCAAGTTATTGAATATCATATCTTGGATAGGCAGTATCCCTTCCATTTTCATTATTATTACTATTTGTGGCATCAATATCTCCATTTCCCCTAGCATTTATTGTCATCAGGTTCATCGTAGCCGATGATTCTGTACCATCAGCACTATTATCAGCACCCCTTGCAGTTTGTGCAGAATCCAACCCAACAGACGAAGCCTGGAGATGACCATTACTACTAACATTAGCAGATCTTGTTTCTACCCCATTTTTTTGAAGTTGAACAAGCCCTTTATGTTCCTCGACACCAATTATTCTAATCAAAACCTTGGCCCCACCACCATCGTCTCCTCTTTCCCTAACAGAGCCCCCACCTATACCCTCAATTTCATGATAATGTGGTCGACCCCTCAAAATCCATGTATACTCCAACAGAGCATATAATGGCATCTGAATTACATTTGCAGCAAAGAAACGCATCCCATGTCTTCTATATCCATTGTTCATAAAGCCTTCAGTGCTCATACTAGAAGTTTCCATTTAAATTTAAATCACAGGACCTCAAATTGGGGTTTATTTGTTAAAATCAGGGTACATCGAATTAGGGTTTGGTAGATAGAATGTCTAAATCTAAAATGCCTCCTTGGAAGGGTTGAAATATATTATAACTATTCAGTTTTTCCAACTTAGGGTCTAATAGATATAGTTCCCTGGCACAATAAAAATAGATCAAATTTACACCAGTTACTCCATGAAAAATGTAAATTATGGCTAGCTAATGGCTTCTAATTGTGAATTCAATCTAGTAATCGCAGACCCTAAACTTGAATTTTCTTTTAAACCATCAAAATGAAAGGACCAATACTTATCTTTCACATTCTTTGAATGATTATTTTCAAGGAATCGAGGGGGGTCTGGAGTTCCATTGGCATCGAACACGGCACCAATGGTTCTATGCTTCCATCACGTCGATAGTAGGATGGGTTCTGACTTTTATTTCTTTCTTAGCGCCTTCTATCTAAGCATGTTTTGCAGCAGCAAGAGAAATAACAAGACAACGTTGAAGGAGTCACCGATGACTCCATGGATAAAATAAATTTGCACTTTCAAATCTATCTAATACAAATTTCTTAATTCCACCGAGGGTTTTCCAAGATTATGTTATGTTGTTGGTTTCAACCTAAAAATCAATTCCTAATATCATAAGTACATCTACTCAATTTAAAATTATATAACCAAATATAAATCTACTCCATTTTAAATCATAACACATAATTTATCTTAATCATTAAGCATCACATCATTAATTACTAATTCTTAATATATCAAATCTTGTTTTGAATTAGGATCCAAATAATAATGGCTTCATCCCATTCCTTTTTAAAGATTGGAAAAAGGTCATTCTTGTGGTTAAGAATAAGGTAGAAGACATTGTCATGGCATGAAGGCCCCATGTCACTACTAGAAAAGTCCCTTGCATCAATATAACACTTTAATAGTTATTGATAAGATAAGAATGAAATATTTATTTTATTCACTTTCTAATAGATTCGCTTGCATCCATATAACACTCTAATAGTTATTGATAATGTAAGAATGAAATATTTATTTCATTCACTTTCTAATGGAGATATTTTGAATGCATGTGTAATCTTATGTATTAGCTAAATAATATCGGATGTAATAAATGAAGAAAAATAAAAGATAGGAGCGCAACTAGATTTGGGGAAGTGGAAGAATTAATAATTCCTAACCATCCAACTACCCTCAACTGAGCATCCTCATATTTACCCATTCTCCAAAATTATAAAGGGTTATTTGGATAATGATGAACTAGATTATGACTAGATTTGAACATGAAGCTTGAAGGTGGACCAAAGGGCATGTAATTACTCATTGTTGAATAATAAAGAGATCGTCTAAAGCCTTTGAATGTATGTCTTCCCAATTGGTTTCCAAGCTAAAATTTGTTGTTCATGTGTAATGATCCTACTGTGTGATTCTTCTATGTTGAGTTTTAATACTTTTTATTGTATTAATTTTTTGTAATGAGTTCTCATACTAGTTGTATGTTGTGGATATGTTCTTATATGTTTAAATTTCCCAGTAGATGTATTTTAAGGCCTATAGGAAGCAATTTATTTTGGTGCTCAAAAATTCATTTTCTATTGAAATCATGTTAATAGAACAGTCAAACAAGCTTCTTTGTCCATCCCAACTAACCCACAATATATATGACTATGGTTTGAGAGCTGTTGCAATTATTTAGCATGGTTTCTATACTTTAAATAGAGCAATTTAAATAAGGTTTTGATGTGATAGAGTGAGTGAGCATGAAATGATGCTAATCCCAAACATAGTTAGATGTTTGAGAATGATTGATAATTCGAGCACAAATTACTAGTTATTTCACATGTAACATTTTTTCTCAGTCTCAAAGAACTTTCATTAAGTGAATATTTTTTTAAAAAAGTTTTATCAAGTATTCATGTCCAAAAAAACAAATAGGCTATAATCCCATTGGCTATGGATCACATCGTATTAAAACCTATGCTTGTGTACATTTGGTGAGACCTCTATGGTAAATACTTGGAGTGACTATAGAAGAAGTGGAGAATAATTGTTGTCATGCATAGATAGAAGTAGAGCATCAACCATGAAAGGAAATCATCATGAAGGGGATGAAGAAGAAGCCCCAATTGTACATGAGGTCACTCGAAGACAAAGAACCTCATTTGCAACAACAAGAGAGTTAGAGAATAAGCCACTAGTGACTAATAGGTAAGTATTCAAAGACATGATAAAGTAATAATTCTATCTAATTGGTTTTGAGGAGAATCAACAAATTGCACGACACTACTTCAAGAAAAGGAAAGGACAATTGGTGCAAGAGTTCAATATTGAGTTCATCAATTAGGAATATTCTGGAAGAGCCCAAATTTTTTGATTAAATACATGGGTGCATTTCAATAAAAAAAATTGTTGTTATTTAATGTTGTTTGAACCTAAGAAAAAATATAAAGCTAGTATATAATTCCAATATCTTAAGGGAGATAAGTAGAAGCAACAACCTAGTACACACAAGTAAGCATAATATAAAGAAAAAACAAAGGGAGGAACAACAAGAAATGGAATCGAAGGAGAATAAGAATAGTGTGGCATTGGCACAGAATGGAAGCCCTTGTCTCAAACAATGTAAGGATTGTGAAAAGATAGGGCATACAAAGGAGGATTATTGGAAAATAAACCTTGAAAAAAACCCCAAAAAAGTTCATAGAAAAAAGAAGAAGAAGGTTTTAATCATAGTATACTAGACTTGGAAGTAAACGTGAGTTACACTAATATTCAACGAGAAGTAGTAATTGTTGGTTGCAACCAACAAGAAGAAAATGATATGGCATAGATGTTCAGTTTCAAAATACACATGAGACAAGGTATAGTATATTGTTTGTTTTATCCAAGATCGAAATCCAACTTGATTTCTATGGAGTTAGCTGAGAATACTGTCTTAGAGACCCAACACCATCCACAACCATATCTCATGTGTTGGATCAGACAAAATGTGGATCTAAATGTACAAAAGGAATGAATGTTTAGGTTTTCCATTGACTAAAACTCTATAGAAAAATTAGTTGTAAATGAGGTTCCATTGGATGTTTGTGGGGTCATCTTGGGAAGCCCATAATTGTATGTGAGAGATGTAATATTTAGGAGGAGAGAATCCAAATATATGTATATCTAAGATGGGAAAACATATTCCATCAATGAGTACAAGGAAAAAACCAAAATTTCTCTGATCAAATCTCATCATGCCAAGAGAATCACAAGAAAAATAAAGAATTTTTTTATGTTGTTTCTAAGAGAATGAAAAAAGAGAGGAGAAGGAAATGAAGTGGTGATGGACTTATCCTTGAGGGGATGCAAGGAAAGTAGCATCAATAGATATAATAGTTGATTGAATCCTACTAGGATGTGATTTAGGATCCTTAGGGACTACCACTCAAATGAGAAGTAGATCATGAAATCCAATTCTTGATGATGCTAATGAGGATGATGATGATGATGATGCTAATGATGATGCTCATGATTATACTAATGATATCAATGAAGATGATGATGATGGTGGTGAGGATGACTATGATGATGATGATGATGATGATGATGATGGAGATGATGATGATGATGATGATGATGATGATGATGATGATGATGATGATGAGATGATGTCAATGATGATGATGAGGATGATGGTGATGATGACGATGATGATGATGGTGAAAATGATGATGATGGTGATGATGATGATCATGATGGTGATGATGAAAAGGGTTGCGAACGAGATAGGGTTTGTGAATGAGACAGGAGTTGTGAAAGAGACACGAGTTTCAAATGAGATTGATGGGAGCATGGGGTTTGATTTGGGAATTTTAGTTTAATGTTAATATTTTTTATTTGTGTTTTAAAAATAATTTAAGTGTTATATTTTGTTTTTTTATTCTTATATATTTTTTATAATGTAATATATTTTAATTTTTTGTTTTATGTATGTTTTAATATTTTGTAATATATATATATATATATATTATAATAGTTTTTATTATTACATTATATATGATATTATTATTATATTGTAATAGTTTGTTATTATGATGATGATGATGACGATGATAACAATGAGGATGATGACATTGATGATGGACATGATGATGATGATGATGATAACAATGGTGATGATGATGATGATGATGATGTCAATGATTATGATCATAGGTCGATGATGATGGCGACAGCGATGATGATGATTTTGATGAGGGGGATGAAGATGATGATGATGTTGGAGATGATGATGACAATGATGAGGATTGAGCTTCTAGATTTATTGGCCAGTTTTGGATAACATTGCAGGTGGATGGATACAAATTTCAAGCATTCCATTGTCTTTAATCTTCAAACCTATAGGCTGACTGAAGTGTTAACAAAAATTAGGTCCAATTGTTGTGAGGATATAACTATAAGAATCCAAAGACATGGAATGAACAAGTAGTTTATATTCAACACTCTTATAACAAGGAAACTCATTCTTCCACCCATACATTTGACTTTGAGACTTGTTTTTGGTTGTTTGCATTGGATTTATGAACTCATATTTGAGATATAGACCTTTCACACTAATCATCAACATCATCATCATCATTTTCATCATCATCTTCAGCATCATTCTCATCCTCATAAAAATCATCATACTTATCATCAAATTCATATTTATTATCTTCATAATAATCAACATCTTCATCATGATCCTCATCATCAACATCATTTCCCTCTTCCTAATCAACATCATCATCATCATCATCATCATCTTCATCATATTCATATTCATCATCCTCATCCTCATTTTCATCATCATAATCATCCTCATCATCCTCATCGTCATCGGCATCTTCATTATCTTCATAATCATCAACATCTTTGCAATCATGATCCTCATCATCAACATCATCACCCTCTTCCTCATCAACATCACCATATTCATCATCATACTCATACTCCTCATCATCATACTCATACTCCTCATCACCATATTCATCATCATCCTCATCCTCACCATCATCATCATCGTCGTCATTGTCGTCATCGTCATCATCACCGTCATCATTGTCATTTTCATCACCATCTTGGTCATCATCATCATCATCATAATCTTCATTTTCCCCTCCATCATTCCTTCCAAGCCTCAGAACATGGAGCATGTAGAGAAGAGTCAAGATTCATCATTGTAGCCTTAGAACATGGAACTTTTGTTGCTATAGCGATGTTATGGACCTTTCGTTGCTAAAGCTATGAAATTTCATTGCTATAGTGACAAAAGTTCCATAACATCGCTATAGCGATGAAATTTGGGGGCATTTTCAAAATTTTCCAAAAATTTAAACTGTTTTTCCACGAAAACACTGATTTTAACGTTTTCGTGGCAAAATTTCATGGGAATTTTGAGCCATATGTAGTAGTGGAACATGTCTTTGTAGAACCCTCACATTCCCTAGAAAAATTTCCTAGTTTCCCACAATTATAACATATGATTTGGCCTCTTCCACGATGAAATCCTCCTCCTTGTCCTCAACCTCTAAAATTTGCACCCCCCCCCTTTGTTGAGGGTATTATTGTTGCAGGTATTTATTCAGTGGATACCAGGGATGAGGATACTGAGTTTGTGGATATTGAGCTTGATTATGCTCATCTTGCATCTTCTCTTCATTCTTTATTAAATAGGTGTCCACTGTTTTCTCCTGCAACAATTGAAATGCTCTACAGTCCTTTTCATCATGGCCCACTGATTTACAAAATTTACAATATAAACTAGTTGGTGCACTTACAATCTTTTGTAAGTAAAAAAACTATTCCAATCAATGGCCTTTAGTTTGGCATATTCTACACCAAGGAATCCCTTGCATATTTATCAGAATAAGTGATCTCGATGTGACATAGTTCATGAACATCGGGCAATTGTCCTTATGGTGTCCTTTAGTTCTGCATCTAGTACACTAGATCGCTTCTTGGAATTCCTTCCCTTTGTTACTATTTTGAAGTTTGAATGTAATATTAGCTAGTTGCAACTGAATTTGCAGCATTCCTGCACTGGTCTCTCCTATAGGTGAGGAGTCGAGCTTCATGGTAAACTGCAATGCTTTAGTCTACGGCACAATATTTTGTTGCATCAAGGGAATCTGGATGCACAGTAACAACACTGCAATGAAACACTCTTTGTGTTGTACGTCCAACATATGGAATCTTACTTTAGCCATCATTGTATTAAATCTCTAGTCGAAGTCCCACATAGACTCTGTAGACAATTGCTTAATTTATTTAATCTTTGTAATATAGTGAGATTCAGACTTGGGATTTTCTGAATTCATCTAATAGTCCCGTTCAAATTTGGTCAAGTGTTTTTTTGTGTCACTCCTCTTGACACTAAAGAGAACTTCATATACCAATCCAACGCATGACCCCGCAGGGTTGTGATCATCTGCACCTTCTTTATTGCTTCAACTTGTACCTGTCGCATGGTCCATATGAATTCACATAGAAGCCAATGTTGCTCTAGGTCTTCTAACCCATTTTTTTTAATATCGGCATCTTAATATCATTCCTATCCATTATATTAGTCCTTGGTGCTGCTGGATAAAATTTTTGGCTAGCAGGACTCCCTTGTCCACTATTCCCATAGTTATTATTACTTGTATTGACAAACCCACTAGGAGATGAGTTTCTGGACATTACCTTTGGAGACGTACACGGGGTTGTAGGTGTGTCATATTCGTACTCTATATATGGGTATTATTCTTCTTCTTCCCTTTCAGGGATAGGTTGGTATTCCTCTTCCTCGCTACAAGAACCTCCTTTAAAGTGTGAACTCAACTCATAGTTTTCTACTCTAGTCATACTGCAACTTCCTCTTCTTGTTGCAGTTCTTCTTTTTCCCGATGAAAATCTCCTTACACTTCTTAGGAATCCACCCTCTAGTGCAGTTCCATTATCACCAAGGAACATCTCAGCTTGCTTTGCTCCATTTTTCTCTCACTTCTTATGTGACATAACTCAGGTCCTTATACATAGTGCTTTACTCATCGAATTCCATTCTCAGGATCCATTTCTTGCATATGAGCATTTAGATCCATATTTTCAAAGATGTCAAATACCTTCCTATGGGTCCTTGGAAAAATTCTTGTTCTACTTCACTATATGACCTTATAGTGTCAACGGCGACTTCCGTGATATATCTATCCAAAATACTATCAACCCAGAAATCAACAGCCCTAGATATGGGGTTTCTAGTTCTTTTCAGTCGCTGAATTAACTGAGGACTCCACTCTATCAATTGTCCTCCTTGAAAAAAAATTCGTTGGGTTGCTAGCTTCAACAACCACTCATACAACAAAATAGGGAACTCACAAAAGAAATTTTCATGAATATCCATATAGAGGTATCGCTCCAACTACTTTGTCGAATTCAACCGTGATCCTTCACTTTCTTCGTATGCAAACTCTAATGTTTTAAAATCCACCCACTCTTGAATTTCTAACTTCAACGGATGCTAAGAAATACCCCTCACAAAATGATTCTCGTTCCTGGAAATAGAACCATTTGTTGGTGTTTCTCCCTTCGGTCCAGTTTCAGACCCTTGTTTGTCGTTCAACAAAGCCCAAGATATCGGCCCGACAAAGCAAGGCTTAGTCGGTAGCACCTGCACCTGCTGGATTTCAAAATCATACTTGCTTAAGAAAGCTAACTACCTAGCTTGTCTAGCATTTAAATTAGGCTGACCTAAAATATATTTCAATCCTTTAATATCAGTCATTAAAATAAAATTTCTGCCAATTAGGTGATGTCGCCACATCTTTAAGGCATGTATTACAGATGCTAGTTCCAGATCATATGTTCCGTAATTCTTTTCGTGAACTTTTAACTTTCTAGACTCATAGACAATAACATGCCCTTCTTGAGTCAGAACACTGCCTAAGCCTTCATTACATCAGTGCATACTACAAAATATTTATTAGGATCTGCTATTCTTAAAAGAGGTGTGCTGGTTAATAAAGTTTTTAACTTCTTAAAGCTTTCTTCACATTTCTGGTTCCATTCGAACTTCTTTCCTTTCTTTTGCAAGGAAGTTATCAGGTTTACTATCCTTGAGAAGCCTTCAATGAACCTCCGGTATTAACCGGTAATTCCCATGAAATATATAACATCCGTCACATCTTTAGGAATGGGCTAATATTTGATTGCCCGTATATTTTCAGGATCTACGAAAATTCCCTCCTTGGTCACTACGTAACCTAAATACTAAATCTTATCCTTGAAGAAGTCACACTTACTAAACTTTGTGAAGAGTTGATGTTCTCACAACTCTTGCAAAACAATTTTTAGATGTTCTTTATGTTCTTCTTTAGTTTTTGAATAGATTAGAATGTAGTTGATAAAGATGGCCACAAACTTATCTAAATACTTATGCATTATGTTGTTCATTAAACACACGAAGACAGATGGGGCATTAGTAAGCCTGAATGACATTACGACAAATTCGTAATGACCATATCTTGTTCTAAAGGCTGTCTTGAAGATGTCTTCATCCTTGATCCTCACTTGATGATATCGAGACCTTAAATATATTTTTGAAAACACCGTGTCTCCGCGTAGTTGATCAAACAGATCATCTATGCGGGGCAACGGATATCGATTTTTGATAGTCATCTTGTTTAGCTCATGGTAGTCTATGCATAATCGCATAGTTTTATATTTCTTCTTAACGAAGATAACAGGTGCCCCCCAGGGAGACACACTTGGTCGAATATATTTTTTATCAATTAACTCTTTTAATTGCGATTTTAATTCATTAAGTTCCAATGTGTTCATTCAATAAGGGGCCTTTGAGCTAGGTATTGCACCCAGTACCAGCTCAATGGTGAAATCCAATTCCCTTTTCAGAGGTAATCCCATAATTTCTTCTGGGAATACATCAACATATTCTTTTAAAACAGGGATGTCTTCTACTTTTAACTTATCTGCTTTAATTTTACTTTATTCATTTGTAATTGTTACTGCGTATGCTTTACATCCTTTTCTAACAACTCTTTTAAGTTGTAAAGCATAAATATGCCTTATCGTAGTTTTTCTAGGAATACCCTTAACATTTACTAGTTGTTCATCATTGTTTAAGTATGTGAAAGTTTTATCGTAACAGTTTAAAATTACTCTATGCTGTTCTAACCAGTCCATACCAATCAGCAAATCATATGAGCCAAGTGGCAAGACATTAAGTTTAACAATAGTTTCAAATTTATCCATAAGTAAAGCACATCCTTGCACAAGACAAGTTACTTTTCTCTTAGCCCTAGTGGCTAACTGAACTAACCATGAATTTTCAAACTTATTAACAGATAACTTACATTTTCCCACTATCTAAGGTGCAATATAACTAGGACTAGATCCTGGATCAATTAAAATAGTTACAGGGGTCTGATTAATCATACCTTCTACTTCCACCATGGAATTCTAATATTCAGCTTGTCATTTCTCCAAGGTTGCGTTGATTCTAGGCATGCTCCTTGCTAGTTCCCCAACAGTCATCTCTTCCTGTATGGTATGAATGTTTCTAATAGTATTCTTCCAGTTTAGACAGACTGAAGCATATTGTGGGCCATTACATTCCTAGCACTTGACAGGATCTTTACGCTCAAAATTCTTGGTAAAGTTTCCATGATTATTTGCAGTTTCCTTACCTTTAAAATTGTTTTGTTTGTTGGGTGTACTATTCCTATTTCCTTGGAAATTCTTGTTATTAGAATAGTTTTTGGCCTTATTGTTCTTAAAATTTTTGTTAGGCACAAAAACCTTCTTCTTAGATTCAATTTGATTATTATTTTCTTAGCCTTCCAGTTGGCCAAACTTTCTTTCTTCCAATTTTGCTCAAAACAAAAGTTAGCCTTCCTCATAGCTTCCTCCAAGGTCTTTGGGTTATCATATTCAATTCTATCTTTAATATGATACGGTAAACAACTAAGAAATCATTGTAATTTTGGTTTCTCATCTACAAGGTAGGGTACATACCTAAGTAGAATTAAGAACTTGCTGTTCAGATCCTTCATTATCATTGAAACTAACTTCAGCTCATAAAACTCCTTAGCTCTTTCCTCGTAATACTGCTCAGATAGGAATTTATTTTTGAAATACCTTTTAAAGGTATTCTAGTTAACTTCTTTCTCTTTTATACCCTTAACTCTCTTCAAGTCCTGCCACCATATGTCAGCCTTTCCGGAGATGTTATATATAGCCATTCTAGCCTTTAACTGGTTAAAATAATTATATATTCGGAAGTACTTCTTCATCCCGGACAACCAGGATTCAGCTTCCTCCCCCTTCTCAGTCTCTCCATTAAAATTTGGTGGTTTTATCTTTTTGAATTCTCCTGAAATTTCCTCATAAGGTTTGTATTTCCTCTTCTTGGCGTACGGATCATCATCACTACTCTCACTAGTAGTATGGTAACTTTGTCGTTCACCAAACACTTAAGATGATGAACTACTTTCAGAATTTGTATGCTTCATCTTTTTAAATTTTCGTTGATGACTGGCATCTTCAGATTCTTCCCTTCTACCCCTACCCTCATTTTGAAACTTTTCCATTAGGATCTGATTCAACTCTTCTTGAGCCCTCAGAATCCTTTCATTCTCTCTTTTTATAGACTCCATTTCAGTTTTCAAATATTTTACAGCCTGTAACAGCTCTGAGGAATTTGTAGTTAAATCCTTTGGTATAGGATCTCTGGGTAAATTTCCTGTTTCTGTAGCTAGAGACTCCTCCTGTGCATACTCTTCCAGCGTTTCCATACCTGCATGTTAAACTTCAGAAAAAAACAATTCTCCATTGAATAACATTTTAAAAATAAAATGCATTAGCATAATAATTTAATTTACTGTTTTATGAAAGCTAGTTGGGCTGCATCAATGCCTAATGTTTGAACCTTGTGCTCTGATACCACATGTCAGAACCCCAAATTTTCACATAAATTTAAAATTTTGAGATAACAATAAATGCTAAAACATGCGGTTTACTATCAGCTAATAGTTTGCATAAAAGAAACAGTCAAGTAATTAGTTTCACTAAATTCTAAATTAATAACTTAATAGTTTATTTTTTGTAGCAAGAATAAAATCTTTTTGTGTGTTGTTTGCTTCAGTTTATTGATTAGTTCTTTTATGTCAAGTAGGTGGAATCTACTTTTGAATCTAGGGATTACTTAGCAATCGTGCTAACATAGATGAATACTGTTTCTTGCAAGTTTACACGTATGATCGATCGAGTATATTTTAAAAGATCTTTTTAGTGTCAGCAGTATTTTATTTGCAATTGAAAAAGCTTAGTACATAAGCTACTAAACTCTAGACAGCTCCTGTAAGGTAAAAGCATTTGGATTTCTTTAGTTTTTCAAGTAAACAAGTTCGGAAATAAGTAACGATAGTACAACATGTTTGCAACTCTAAATATTAGAATCTCAGTTACAAGTAATTCTACTTTAGTCTAAGTAATTTGTAATATTTATAAACATTGTTATTGTCAGTATTTATGCAATAGTATCTTATCTTGCCTGTGTAATTATTGACCCTCATTTTGTTTCTACAAGATAACTTACATCCTGTTATCTTTTGGACACCAAAAACCTTCGATTGTAAAACTACAACCATCATGCCCTTCTATATGAGCTCATGGTTACCTCTATTTTATTTCCAAGTCTAACTCTGTGGTTCTAGTAACTTTTGGATTCAATAGGGTCATTCCTATTCTGGTTATCAGGTTTACTTCTATAATTACCTTACTGTCCACTAGACATTCTGAACGAGAATAAAACCAAGTTGAGTTATACTCCAAGCTCTATCAAAGTATTGTCACTTAAACTATGTGATAGAATTTCGTGATAATATTCTTACCTTCAACTTTGTACTACTTCAAAGCTTTGATACTATTTGAGTTATCAGTTCATGTAAATTTCATAGATATGCATAATCTATTTGTTTAATAAACATTCAATCTACAAATAGTTTGTTATTTTAACGTATTGTAATCTAGACTTTATATTCCTTTGCATTATTATAAGGTGCTATTTATAAATTTTAGACTTGTAATATCGTTAGTACAAAAGGTTTACTATGTATAAGCTATAGTTTATCTTTGTTACTAGAGAATATATACTCATTTAATATCTAGCATGAACTCTCTTATATCTATATTAAAGACTTAAACTTTGATCCTTCTATAAACAAGACATAAATTAATGATTCTTATCTTATCATGACCATTGTTTAGAGAATAGTGATGCAACCCTTTATATCGTTATTGTGATGTTATTATATAACAATATAATGTTATTGGTAGAAAGGGTTTAATGCATAACCAAAATCGAGCTTTAAACTAAGATTTATAAATGACACTATTAGTTTGGTCAACGTAACCCTCACATTGATAAACTTGTCATTATGCTAACATAAGACATTGTGCAAATGATTAAAGATTTGGATTGTGAATTATTTGGGTTGACAATAGGGTTTACTCCACGCTTCAATGATCAATAATTGGAGTATTGTTTCCACGCAGGAACTATAGGACACGACCCTCACTGCATGGATAAATTTGTTTGCTACATGGTTGATTTCTGTCCACGCATGGAAAACATATCTTGCTATTGAAACCTAACCAATATCATTTTTATCTCGTAGTTTTTTGCTGGCTCTTAGGGTTGCTTTGCCTGTCTCCCATGGAGGTCGTTGTTTCTCCTAGTTACAGTTGCCTTGTGCCTTGACTCCGTGCTGCTTCTGTTCTCCGGAGTGTGGTTTTGAATGCCATTTGTAGTGGCTCGTTATTTCTCTGCAACAAGTGGAGTTGTATTTTTGCTAGTCTTGGCTCGCTACATGTGAAACCTTTAATCCCTTGCCTGTGTAGCTTAATGGCTGCTTTGGTTTCCTTCTCTTGTTCTCGTGGCTCACCATTGTGTGAGATTATTGAGGGTTGTTTGGGTTTTCAACTGCACCACCTGTAGGTGACAGTGTTTCGTGAAGCTATTCGTTGTTCTCCCATTGACATGTGATTATCATACTTGGAATTTCTTTTACTTACTGCAAGTATATATAGACTGTTTTCATGCTTTAACAAGTAATTTGTTTCACTGACACTGCTTTGATGCTTTGATGTAGGTGCTCGCTCCTGTGAAGCTTATACAAGGAAGAAAAGACAGCCCCTTGCAAAAGCCGTGGCACGTGGTTCAAACTCAGGTAAGACCCGTGGTCCGAATGATGGGTTCTCACTTTGTTAGTGTTAGGGTGGTCGTTGGACTTGCCCAGGGTTTTGGAAAACCCTCTTTCGCCTCATCATGAGTTATGCTATTGTTTTAATGTTTTTACAGGCTGTTATGAAAATACTTAAATCCAAACTTTTGCTAGGGTAGACGCGATTTGTATTGTGCACTATACTTAGTTGAAGCTTTGGCTTCATAGCGAGGTTTAAGTTTATAAATTTTGTAATGGCAGTATAGTTGTAAACTCATTTTGGTTGACAAAAGTTTATGCTATACTCTGCGTAATTCTAGGGTTTTTACCCTTCTTGAATATAATGAAGTTTTAAACTCACTTGAGTACTTTGTAAGGGTTTTTATAATTTAAAATTTTAAGGCTAATACTTACAGCCATAACTTAAATCTTGTTTTTTTTTATTGAATTTATGGGTTAGGGTTTGACCTATAAAAACCCTTGTTTTGATTTATACTATTCTTGTTATACTAATTATACTGTTTTTCTATTTTATTATGTTTGTCCTTAAAGGAGTGGGAGTAGATTATTAAACTGGTTATTAATGGTTACACATTTGATGTCAATTTGGTTTAATATTTTGATACGTGTAAATGTAATAGTTTGAATGGTTTTAACACTGACATTTATTTTTATAGATGTATTTTGTTATCAAAAGAAAAGCATTGTTTCTCTTATAAATATATTTATACAAGTTAATCACTATTGTAGTTTATTTTTCTGCATAACATTTTTAGTTAATAGTTTTAAAAGAACTACCCTATGTGTAACCTAAGTTACTACCGTATTTAAAAATACTTATAGATAGATTACGCTTAGAATATGAGCTAGGGTTTATTCCCTTTTTAATTTTTATAGAGTATTATTTCGTGTGTTATTATCTTGTAAAATTGATTCTTGTTACAGAGTTTTCTTCACTTTGTTTTTATGAATTAATGTTTTATAAACATTACTCTTTAATGATAATAATAATATTATTTGTATTTATAATATTATTGTCTATGTATAATATCTCTTCTTAAGTTTATGTTGGTATTTATTTGTATAATAAATAAGACTAAAAGTAGTCTTAAATATTATTTTTATGTATTAAAGTTTTAAAAAAATTAATACAATTAATTATAAATTTATTATTGTTATTATTATTTTAATGTTTTTAATTAAAATATTAATAAATAATAATAATATTTTTAAATTTATTCAATAAAATCATTTTAAATTTCAAATGGAATTTTGGGTATTTATTTAATTTAATATATCACTAGATTAAGATTTTAAAATAAAATTATTATAGTTTGTAATTAGTAATTGGTTTGTATTTTCAAATATCATAATAATAAATTTTAATATATATTTTTTAATTTATATGGAGTTTTGAATTTATCACTAAGTTTTAATTTGAATTATTTAGTTCATTGATATTAATGAAGGCTTCTTATATAAAATCCACAAAAAAAATTATGGACAAAGTTCCCATCCATACGGCATAATTATAACTTTCAACAACAATGGTCGAGTTTGTCCACTTATTAACTTCTCATTTGGATGGAGTTTCCTTATAATATGGGATCTAGGAACAGAATTTTGTGATGTTCTAAAATTTGAAGTATTTGAATTTGTCCATTTTAGTTAAAGGATACTTTAATTGATGAATCTCATGGATGGATGAAGAGTAAATGATGATAGAAATAAGGTTTTATAGGTGTTGAAGATGGAATATGAAATGATAGATTATTTTGCAAAGCCTTTGAAGATTGATTCATCTTCACCATAGGATTGTTGTTGGATATGACACTAGGGGAAGGACCAGTGACCAAGCCTTAAAGAAATCAGATGCTAAGTGCATGATAAAATCATCCTCATATATTTGATCATATATATGTTTAAGATTAGCAACACTTTGATAATGTACCACGAGGATAATTCAGTGTGCCAATGAGATAATCAAGAAAACCAAGTAGAAGATCGATAGATGTGATGAATAGGGCACCGATAAAGTGCACTGTGACTAAATTTGGTTGAAGGGAATGTTTCCCCCAAAATTGTTGAAGGCACATGGAGTGATTTGATTGTTCTCGCCTCCCTAAGGCACTTATGCGAAAACATCGAGCTCACAGAATGTTACAACTTATGGAAAAATGGGGTGGTTTCCTCTCGAAGTCATAAAGGAACAAGGTAGCCACACATACAAGAGTGGCATCTAGCATCCACACCAACCTTCCCCAAGGGTAGATATGTTAGGTGGGTCCCCATTGGCATTTTTTGATGTCAATGGTCATTTTGAAATAAAAAGCCGCCAAGTGTCAAATTTTCAAATTTGATTAACTGTTAAAATGGGAAATTGTCATTTTCAAAGTCATCATTTATCTATCAAAGAAAGCTCCATTGTCCAACTCTTTTGCACTCAACAAGTCAACACCTATGACTAGAAGTCTAGTACACTTCTTCCATAACTGCCATGTATTTACTGGTCTAGCCACATTACTCCTCCTACGTGTTAGTAAAAGTGTTAAAGTTTTAACCCCACACCATCTCAATAATTTTTTTTTACCTTAATAGTAAGTTAAACACAACAAAATGTCTCAGAATCTTAAGGATAAGCTCCCCTAACCTAGGTTGTTCAGAAATGAACACATCTATGACCACCATTGAGACATTTTCGATACAATGGTCACAAATTATGACCTAACAACTGCCATTAAAGAAGTCCACGAGTCTATATTTTGTAGATCAAGACTTGTTCATCTATGGGACTCAAACTTAGACATATATGTTTTCCAATGCATAATGTACTTCCATGAGTTTGTAGCCTAGTGTTTTTCCCAATATTATCCCAAGTCAGAAAATCCATCCTATCATTTGATTAATCCATGTTGGCCCTAGGGAAGGATGGGAAGAATTTAGCCATAATTATGCTCGGAAATATGAAGATTCTCGTTGCATGAAGGAGGAAGCTACAACATAGGAGAAGCTATGACAGAAGCAACCACAAGGGAAGATTTTGTGATAGAAGGGAAGCCGTGACGAGATCAACCGTCGCGTAAGGAACCACGATAGAAGAAAACATGCATGAGTTGAAAAGGAAATCCCAAGAAATTGTGGGTAAGAATTCAGTTGATAACGCATGCTTTGGGGAATAAAACATATTTGTATTTTGGTCTGATAGTGCCTACTAACAGTTGTAACTAAATTTATGAGAATATGAATGATATCCTGTCAACTAACAAAATGGAGTCGATTGACTACAACGTATGAGAGTCTATAAAAGGGAGAACCCAAGCTGTGTGTGTGTTAGATGCATACACTCTCAGTTGGTATGGATTAGTCTCTATTTTTTGTTGTATGTTTGTAAAATTGTAGAGTTGTAGAGAAGAGAGAATCGGTCTAGGCTGTGTGTGCATTGTTAGTAGGGTGAAGGAGGGGAAAATTCAAAGACTCGAGACTAGAGAGCATGAGAGGAGAGAGAAGTCTGTATAGATTGTAGAGAATATATAGAACAAAGTCTGCAAAATGAGTGCGCAGACGAAAGTTGCCATATATTTCTCATGCTAGATGAAGAGATCCTTTGTGGTTTTTCCCATATGGCTTTCCACGTTAAATGTTGTCTATGTGTATATTTGATGAATGTGCTTATGTTGAATGACTGTATGCTGTGAATAACTGTATGTATATTTTATTATGAATGAGTCCTTATATGCACATGTCGCATTGTTGTTAGTTGGAATCACGAATAAGGAATTGTATTAAATGTTGTAATCTTTGTTGATGGATGAGTAGAGTAATATCTTGAATGCACACAATACGAGTAAGGAATATAAACACCAGCTTCAATCAAGCAAGCTAGTAAGGTGCCAAGGAAGAGGAAATCCCCACACAACTGTAGTAACATGGTTTTGGCAATTACCAATAACAGATATCTCAAGTGAGACTACATTTGCGTCGCAGGTGCTATCGACTGAGCCCTGCTCTGTTGGGCCGATATCTTAGGCTTTGTGGACGAACAAACAAGGTTCTAAACCTGGTTCGAAGGCAGAAATACCAATAAATGGTTCCGTTGCTGGGACTGGGAATCATTTTGTGAGAGATATGTTTTAGCATCTGATGAAGCCAAAAATTCAAGAGTGGGTGGATTTTAGAGCATTAGATTTTGCATAAGAAGAAAGTGAAGGATCACGGTTGAATCCAAAAAAGTGGTTGGAGCGATACCTCTATATGGATATTCATGAAATTTTCTTTTGTGAGTTCCCTTTTGTTGTATGAGTGGTTGTTGAAGCTAGTGACCCAACAAAAAAATTTCCAAGGAGGATAACTGACATAGTGGAGTCCTCAGTTGATTCAATGTCTGAAAAGAACTAGAAACCATGTATCTAGGGCTGTTGATTTCTGGGTTGATAGTGTTTTCGATGGATATATCAGAGAAATCATCATCGACACTATAAGGTCATATAGTGAAGTAGAAAGAGAAATTTTCCAAGGACACAAAGGTAGGTATTTTACACCTTTGAAAATATGGATCAAAATGATCATACGCGAGAAAGGGATATTGAAAATGGAATCCAATGAGTAAATAACTTTGTATAAATACATGGGTTATGTCATAGAATAAGTGTGAGAAAAATGGAGCAAAGTAGAGATGTTCCCAAGTGATAGTGGAACTGCAATAGAGGATGGACGTCTAAGAAGTGTAAGGATATTTCGGTAGGGAAAAAGAAGAAGAACTTTGACAAGAAGAGGAAGTTGCAGTACGACCAAAGTATAAGACTACAAGTTGACATCACACTTTTACAGAGGTTCTTATGATGAGGAATAGGAATACCAACCTATCCCTGAAAGGAAAGAAGAAGAAGAAGAATCCCCAGATCCAAAGTATGAATATGTCACACCTAATACCTTACATAAATCTTCAGAGGTAAGGTCCAAAAATGCATCACCTAGTGGGTTTGTTGATACAAGTAATACTAAGTGTGGGAATAATGGAAAAGGGAGTCCTGCTAGCCAAATGGTTTATCAAGTAGCACCAAGGGCCAATATAATGGATGGGAATAATATTAAGATAGTTATATTAAACAGAAATGGGTTAGAATACCTAGAGAAACATTGGTTTCTATGTGAATCCTTATGGATCGTGTGATGCGTCCAATATGAAGCAATAAAGAAGGTGCAGATGATCATAACCTTGAGGGGTCGCGTGCTGGACTGGTATATGAAGTTCTCTGTGGTTTCAACACTAGTCACACATAAATCACTCGACCAAATTTGAGTGAGGCTAATAGATGAATTTAGAAATCCCAAATCTAAATCTTAGTGTATTACATATATTAAAGAAATCAAGAAATTATATATGGATTTTGTGTGGGGATTTAACCATAGATTTAAGATGTTGATGGCTTAAGTAAGCTTCCATATGTCGGATGTACAACACAAAGAATGGTTCATTGTAGTGTTTCTACCACACATCCAAATTCCCTTGCTGCAACAAAATTTTGTGTCGTAGACTGAAGCGTTGGAGTTGGACATGAAGATCGAATCCTCACATGTAGGAGAGACTGGTGTAGGAATGATGGCAATTCAGTCACAACTATCCAGTATTACACTCCAACTTCAATATATTAAGAAAGGGAAGGAATTCCAAGAAGAACTCTTGTGTACCAGATGCAGAACTAAATGACACCTTAAGGACAATTACCTAGTGTTCATGAACTATGTCGCATTGGGAGCACCGAATCCAATAAATACACAAGGGATGCCTTGGTGTAGAATATACCAAACTAAAGGTCATCGATCATAAGAGTGTTTATACTTACAAAAGATTGTAAGTGCACCAACTAGTTTATATTGTAAATGTTGTAAATCAGTAGGCCATGATGAAAATGAAGAGCAGATACAAGGTTATCTTCCTATATTGTAGGAAGGTTATCTTCCTGTATTACAGGAAAATGAAACAAATGTATGATCAAAATTTCTTTTATAGTTATCAAGTACTGAAAATAAATTATATATATATATATATATATATTAAAAATATTTCAATTAGTGTCAAGTAACATCTAACTTATGGAATTTTGGTGTTAGATATCATTTTTATATATTAAAATTTTCAAAAAATTAATACAATTAACCATAAATTTATTACTCTTATAATTATTTTAATGTTTTTATTAAAATATTAATAAATATTAATAATATTTTAAAATTTATTCAATTAAAAAATTTAAATTTCAAATGGAATCTTGCACATTCATTTAATTTAATATATCATTAAATTATAATTTTAAAATAAAATTATTATAGTTTTTAATTAGTAATTGGTTTGCCTTTTTAAATATCATAATAATATATTTTAATATATATTTTTTAATTATATGGAGTTTTTAATTTTTCACGATTTTTTAATTTGAATTATTTAGTTTCATCCATATTAATGAGGATTTTTTATTTAAAATCTTCCAAAAAATGTATGGGAAAAGTTCCCATCCATAAGGCATAACTATAACTTTCAACAAAAAATGGTTGCGTTTGTCCACTTATTAACTTCTCATTTTGATGGAGTTTCCTTATAATATGGAATCTAGAAACACAATTTTGTGATGTTCTAAAATTTGAAGTATTTGAATTTGTCCATTTTAGTTAAAGGATACTTTAATTGATGAATCTCATAGATGGATGAAGAGTAAAGGATGATAGAAATAAGGTTCTATAGGTGTTGAAGATGGAATAGGAGATGCTAGTATATTTTGCAAACCATTTGAAGATTGATCCATCTTCACCATAGGATTGTTGTTGGATGTGACACTAGGGCAAGGACCATTGACCAAGCCTTAAAAAAATCGGGTGCTAAGGGAATGATAAAATCGTCGTCACATATTTGATCATATATATGTTTAATATTAAAAACACTTTGATAATGTACGAGGAGGATAATTCAACGTGTCGACGAGATAATCAAGAAAACCAAGTAGAAGATCAATAGGTGTGATGAATAGAGCAGTGATAAAGTGCACCACAACTAAATTTGGTTGAAGGGCATGTTTCCCCCAAAACCGTCGAAGACACATGGAGTGATTTGGTTGTTCCTTCCTCCCTAAGGCACTTCTGTGAAACTACCGAGCTCACTGAACGTTACTACTTATGGAAAAATGGGGTGGTTTCCTCTTTAAGTCATCAAGGAATAAGGTAGCCACATATATAAGAGTGTCATCTAGCATCCACATGACCTTTCCCCAAGGGTACATATGTCAGGTGGGTCCCCACTAACACTTTTCGACGTCAATGGTCATTTTGAAATAAAAACCACCAAGTGTCAAGTTTTTAAATTTGATTAACTATTAAAATGGGAAATTGTCATTTTCAAAGTCATTGTTGATCTATTAAAGAAAGCTCCATCGTCTAACTCTTTTTCACTCGACTAGTCAACACCTATGACCATAAGTATGGTACACTTCTTCCATAACTACCATGTATTTACTGGTCTAACCACCTTACTCCTTCTACTTGTTAGTAAAATTGTTAAATTTTTAACCCCCCCACCATCTGAGTAAAAAGATTTTACCATAATAGTAAATTAAACACAACAAAATGTCTCAGAATCCTAAGGATAAGCTTGCCGAACCCAGGTTGTTCGGAAATGAACACATCTACCATTGAGACATTTTTGATACAATGGTCACATATAATGACCTAACGATTACCATTAAAGAAACCCATGCTCTAGGTTTTATAGATCAAGACCCCGTCCATCTATGGGGCTAAAACTTAGACATATATGTTTTCCAATGCATAATGTACTTCCTTGAGTTTCTATCCTGGTGTTCATCCCAATATTCTCCCAAGTCAGGAAATCCATCCTATCATTCAATTAATCCATGTTGACCTTAGGGAAGGATAGGAAGAATTCAACCAAAATTCTACTTGGGAATATGAAGATTTTGTTCGCATGAAGGAGGAAGCTGCAATAGAAGCAACCACAAGGGAAGAGTTCATGACATAAGGGAAGCTGCAACGATATCAACCGCTATGGAAGGAACCCCAATAGAAGAAGACACACAACGATTGAAAAGGACGACTCAATAAATCATGGGTAAGTAGATAGTTAGGATAACACACGCTTTGGGGAATGAAGAATCTTTGTATTTTGGGTCAATACTGCCCACTGACAGTTGTAATTGAATTTACCAGAATAGGAATAATAGCCTGATGGATAACAGAATGGAGTTGGTTAACTATGACATGTAAGAGTCTATAAAAAAGAGAACCCAAGTTGTGTGTGGGTTAGATAGATTCACTCTCAGTTCATCTGTATTAGTCTTTATTAGGTGTTGTCTGTTTGTAGAGCTATAGACCTATAGAGAAGAGAGAGTTGATCCAGGTTTTGGTCGGATCAAAAGTAGGGTGAAGGAGAGGAAACTTCAGAGACCCGAGACTAGAGAGCGTGAGAGGAGAGAGAAGTCTATAGATATTGTAGAGAAGATTTAGAATAGAGTTTGCAAGCTAAGGGTGTAAACAAAAGGTACCATATATTTCTCATGCCAGATGAAGAGCACGTTAAATGTTGTCTATGTGTATATTTGATGAATGTGCTTATGTTGAATGATTGTATGTTGTGAATAAATGTATGTGTATTTGCTTATGGATGAGTCCTTATATGCATATGTCGCATTATTTTTAGTTGGAATCACTAATAATGAATTATATTACATGTTGTAATATCTATCGATGGATAAATAGAGTAATATATTGAATTCACACCAAGAGCAAGTAATATAACCACTCACTTTCATCGAGCAAGCTAGTAAGGTGCCAAGGAAGAGGAAATCCCCATACAACTATAGAAACTTGGTTCTGGAAGTTACCAATAAGAGATATCTTGGGTGAGACTGCATACGCGTCACAGGTGCTGCCGACTAAGCCCTACTTTGTCGGGCTGATATCTTGGGATTTGTTGAAGGACAAACAAGGGTTTGAAATTGGGTCAAAGGGAGAAACACCAACAAATGGTTCTATTTTTGGGACCAAGAATCATTTTGTGAGGGGTATTTCTTGGCATCCAACGAAGTCAAAAATTCAAGAGTGGGTGGATTTTAAAGCATTAGAGTTTGCATACGAAGAAAGTGAAGGATCGCGGTTGAATTCGACAAAGTAGTTGGAGCGATACCTCTATATGAATATTCATGAAATTTTCTTTTGTGAGCTCCCTATTTTGTTGTATGGGTGGTTGTTGAAGCTAACAACCCAACGAAATGTTTTTCAAGGAGGACAATCGATAGAGTGGAGTCATCAGTTGATTCAGCGGCTGAAAAGAACTAGAAACCCCATATATAGGGCTGTTGATTTCTGGGTTGATAGTATTTTGGGTGGATATATCACAGAAATCGCCGTTGACACTATAAGGTCATATAGTGAAGTAGAACAAGAATTTTTCCAAGGACCCATATGAAGGTATTTGACATCTTTGAAAATATGGATCAAAATGCTCATATGCAAGAAATGGATCCTGAGAATGGAATTCGATGAGTAAAGAACTATGTATAAGGACTTGAGTTATGTCACATAAGAAGTGAGAGAAAAATGGAGCAAAGAAAGATGAGATGTTCCCTGGTGATAATGGAACTGCACTAGAGGGTGGATTGCTAAGAAGTGTAAGGATATTTCAGTCGGGAAAAAGAAGAACTGTGACAAGAAGAGGAAGTTGCAGTATGACCAAAGTAGAAGACTATGAGTTGAGTTCACACTTTAAAGGAGGTTCTTGTAGTGAGGAAGAGGAATACCAGCCTATCCATGAAAGGGAAGAAGAAGAAGAATCCCCATATATAGAGTACGAATACGACACTCCTACTACCCCATGTACATCTCTAGAGGTAATGTCCAGAAAATCATCTCCTAGTGGGTTTGTCAATACAAGTAATACTAATTATGGGAATAGTGGACAAGGGAGTCCTTCTAGCCAAACGTTTTATCCAACAGCACCAAGGACTAATATAATGGATGGGAATGATATTAAGATGCCGATATTAAAAAAAATGGGTTAGAAGACCTACTAGAGCAACATTGGTTTCTATGTGAAGTCGTATGGACCATGCGACAGGTCCAAGTTGAAGCAATAAAGAAGGTGCAGATGATCACAACCCTGAGGGGTCGTGCGTTGGATTGGTATATGAAGTTCTCTTTAGTTTCAAGAGGAGTGACATAAAAAACATTTGACCAAATTTGAGGGGGACTAATAGATGAATTCAGAAAATCCCAAATCTGAATCTCACTATATTACAAAGATTAAATAAATTAAGCAATTGTCTACGGAGTTTGTGTGGGACTTCGACTAGAGATTTAAGACAATGATGGCTAAAGTAAGCTTCCATATGTTGGATGTACAACACAAAGAGTGTTTCATTGTAGTGTTGTTACTGTGCATCCAGATTCCCTTGATGCAACAAAATATTGTGTCGTAGACTAAAGCGTTGCAGTTGACCATGAAGCTCGAATCCTCACCTGTAGGAGAGACTGGTGCAGGAATGCTGCAAATTCAGTTGCAACTAGCTAATATTACATTCAAAATTCAAAATATTAATAAAGGGAAGGAATTCCAAGAAGTGATCTAGTGTACTAGATGCAGAACTAAAGGACACCACAAGGACAATTGCCCAACGTTCATGAACTATGTCACATAGAGATCACTTATTCTGATAAATATGCAAGGGATTCCTTGGTGTATAATATTCCAAACTAAAGGAGATCGATCAGAATAGTTTTTGTACTTACAAAAGATTGTAAGTGCACCAACTAGTTTATATTGTAAATTTTGTAAATCAGTAGGCCATGATGAAAAGGACTGTAGAGCATTTCAACTGTTGCAGGAGAAAACGGTGGACACCTATTTAATAAAGAATGAAGAGAAGATGCAAGATGAGAGGGATCAAGCTCATCCCCAGTATCAACTGAATAAATACCTGCAACAACAATACCCTCAACAAAGGGGCGGGGGTGCAAATTTTAAAGGTTGAGGACAAGGAGGAGGATTTTGTCATGGAAGAGGCCAAATCATATGTTATAATTGTGGGAAACTAGGACATTTTTCCAGGGACTATGAGGATTCTCCAAAGACATGTTCCACTACTACATATGGCTCAAAATTCCCATGAAATTTTGCCACGAAAACGTTAAAATCACTGTTTTCATGGAAAAACAGTTTAAATTTTTGGAAATTTTTGAAAATGCCCCCAAATTTCGTCACTATAGTGATGTTATGGACCTTTTGTCACTACAGCGTTGAAATTTCATAGCTTTAGTGATGAAAGGTCCATAACATTGCTATAGCAATGAAAGTTCCATGTTCTAAGGCTAGAGTGATGAATCTTGACTCTTCTCTACATGCTCCATGTTTTGAGGCTTGGAAGGAATGATGGAGGGGAAAATGTAGATTATGATGATGATGATGAAGATGATGATGATGAACAAGATGGTGATGACAATGACAATGATGATGGTGATGATGATGATGATGACGACGACGACGACGACGATGATGATGATGGTGGGGATGAGGATGCTGATGAATATGGTGATGGGGAGTATGAGTATGATGATGAATATGGTGATGTTGATGAGGAAGAGGGTGATAACACTGATGATGAGGATCATGATTGCAAAGATGTTGATGATTATGAAGATAATGAAGATACCGATGACGATGAGGATGATGGGGATGATTATGATGATGATGATGAGGATGAGGATGATGAATATGAAGATGATGATGATGATGATGATGATGATGATTATTAGGAAGAGGGATATGACACTGATGATGAGGGTCATGATGAAGATGTTGATGATTATGAAGATAATAAATATGAAGTTGATGATGAGTATGATGATGTTGATGAGGATGACACTGAAGATGATGATGATGTTGATGATTAGTGTGAAAGGTCTATATCTCAAATATGAGTTCATAAATCCAATGTAAACAACCAAAAACAAGTCTCAAAATCAAATGTATGGGTGGAAGAATGAGTTTCCTTGTTATAAGAGTGTTGAATATAAACTACTTTTTCATTCCATGTCTTTGGCTTCTTATTGTTATATCCTCACAACAATTGGACCTAAGTTTTGTTAACACTTCAGTCATCCTATAGGTTTGAAGATTAAAAACAATGGAATGCTTGAAATTTGTATCCATCCTCCTGCAATGCTATCCAAAATTGGCCCATAAATCTAGAAGATCAATCCTCATCATTGTCATCATCATCTTCACCCTCCTCATCAAAATCATTAGCATCATCAACATCATCATCATTATCGCCATCTTAATCATCATCATTGCCATCGTCATCATCATTTCCATCATCATCATCAACCTGTGATCATAATCATTTCCATCGTCATCATCATCATTTCCATCATCATCATCAACCTGTGATCATAATCATTGACATCATCATCATCATCACCACCATTTTTATCATCATCATCATCATTTCCATGATCAAAGTCATCATCCTCATTGTTATCATCGTCATCATCATCATCATAATAACAAACTATTATAATATATCTATATATCTATATATCTATATATATTTAAAACATACATAAAACAAAATATTAAAATATATTACATTATAAAAACTATATAATAATAAAAAAACAAAATATAACATTTAAATTATTTTTAAAACACAAATAAAAAATATTAACATTAAACTAAAATTCCCAAAATCAAACCCCATGCTCCCATTAATCTCATTCGCAACCCCTCTCTCATTCACAACTCCCGTCTCATTCACAAACCTTGTCTCGTTCGCAACCCTTGTCATCATCACCATCATGATCATGATCATCACCATCATCATCATCGTCATCATCACCATCATCCTCATCATCATCATTGACATCATCATCATCATAATCATCATCATCATCATCATCATCATCATCATCTCCATCATCTCCATCATCATCATCATCATCATCATCATCATCATAGTCATCGTCACCACCATCATCATCATCTTCATTGATATCATCAGTATAATCATCAGCGTCATCATTAGCATCATCATCATCATCATCCTCAATAGTATCATCAAGAATTGGATTTCATGATCTACTTCTCATTTGGGTGGCAGTCCCTAAGGATCCTAAAGCACATCCTAGTAGGATTCAATCAACTATTATAGCTATTGATGCTACTTTCCTTGCATCCCTTCAAGGATAAGTCCATCACCACTTCATTTCCTTCTCTCTTTTTGCATTCTCTCAGAAACAACATAACAAAATTCTTTATGTTTATTTTGATTCTCTTGGCATGATGAGATTTGATCAGAGAAAGTTTGGTTTTTTCGTTGTGATCATTGATGGAATATGTTTTCCCATCTTAGATATACATATATTTGGCTTCTCTCCTCCTAAAGATCACATCTCTCACATACAATTATGGGCTTCCCAAGATGACCCCACAAACATCCAATGGAACCTCATTTAAAACTAAATTTTCTATAGAGTTTTTGTCAATGGAAAACCTAAACATTCATTCCTTTTTTACATTTAGATCCACATCTTGTCTGATCCAACACATGAGATATGGTTGTGGATGGTGTTGGGTCTCTAAGACAATATTCTCAGCCAACTCCATAGACATCAAGTTGGATTTCGATCTTGGATAAAACAAACAATATACTATACCTTGTCTCATGTGTATTTTGGCACTGAAAATATATGCCATATCATTTTCTTCTTGTTGGTTGCAACCAACAATTACTACTTCTCGTTGAATATTAGTGTAACTCACCTTTACTTCCAAGTCTAATATACTATGATTAAAACCTTCTTCTTCTTTTTTCTATGAAATTTTTTGGGGTGGTTTTCAAGGTTTATTTTCCAATAATCCTCCTTTGTATGCCCTATATTTTCACAATCCTTACATTGTTTGAAACAAGGGCTTCCATTTTGTGCCAATGCCACACTATGCTTATTCTCCTTCCATTCCATTTCTTGTTGTTCCTCCCTTTCTTATTTTCTTTATATTATGCTTGCTTGTGTGTACTAGGTCGTTGCTTCTACTTATCTCCCTTAAGATATTGGAATTATATACTAGCTTTATATTTTGTCTTAGGTTCGAACAACATTAAATAACAACAATTTTTTTTATTGAAATGCACCCATGTATTTAATAAAAAAATTTAGACTCTTCCAGAATATTCCTAGTTGATGAACTCAATATTGAACTCTTGCACCAATTGTCCTTTCCTTTTCTTGAAGTAGTGTCATGCAATTTGTTGATTCTCCTCACAACCAATTAGATAGAATTATTACTTTATCATGTCTTTGCATACTTACCTATTAGTCACTAGTGGCTTATTCTCTAACTCTCTTGAGTACCAAAATAAATTGCTTCCTATAAGCCTTAAAATACATCTACTGGGAAATTTAAACATATAAGAACATATCTGCAACATACAACTAGTATGAGAATTCATTACAAAAAAATCATACAATAAAAAGTATTAAAACTCAACATAGAAGAATCACACAGTAGGATCATGACACATGAACAAAAATTTTTACCTTAGAAACCAATTGGGAAAACATGCATTCAAAGGCTTTAGACAATCTCTTTATTATTCAACAATGGGCAATTACATGCCCTTTGGTCCACCTTCAAGCTTCATGTTCAAATCTAGTCATAATCTATTTCATCGTTATCCAAATAACCTTTTATAATTTTGGAGAATGGGTAAATATGAGGATGCTCAGTTGAGGGTAGTTGGATGGTTAGGAATTCTTATTCTTCCACTTCCCCAAATCTCATTGTGCTCCTCTCTTTTATTTTTCTTCATTTATTACATCCGATATTATTTAGCTAATATATAAGATTACACATGCATTCAAAATATCTCCATTAGAAAGTGAATGAAATAAATATTTCATTCTTACATTATCAATAACTATTAGAGTGTTATATGGATGCAAGGGAATCTATTTAGAAAGTGAATAAAATAAATATTTCATTCTTACATTATCAATAACTATTAAAGTGTTATATTGATGTAAGGGACTTTTCTAGTAGTGACATGGGGCCTTCATGCCATGACAATGTCTTTTGCCTTATTCTTAACCATGAGAATGACCTTTTTCCAATCTTTAAAAAGGATTGGGATGAAGCCATTATTATTTGGATCCTAATTCGAAACAAGATTTGATATATTAATAATGAGTAATTAACGATGTGATGCTTAATGATTAAGCTAAATTATGTGTTACAATTTAAAATGGAGTAGATTTATATTTGGTTATATAATTTTAAATTGAGTAGATGTACTTATGATATTAGGAATTGATTTTTAGGATGAAACCAACAACATAACATAATCTTGGAAAAATCTCGGTGGAATTAGGAAATATGTATTAGACAGATTTGAAAGTGCAAATTGATTTTATCCATGGAGTCATTGGTGCCTCCTTCAACGTTGTCTTGTTCTTTCTCTTGCTGCTTCAAAACACGCTCAGATAGAAGGCGCTAAGAAAGATAGAAAAGTCAGAACCCATCCTACTATCGACGTGATGGAAGCATAGAACCTTTGGTGCTGTGTTTGATCCCAATGGAACTCCAGTCCCCCCTCAATTCACTGAAAAGAATCATTCAAAGAATGCTAAAGATAATTATTGGTCCTTTCATTTTGATGGTTTAAAAGAAAATTCAAGTTTAGGGTCTACGATTACTAGATTGAATTCACAATTAGAAGCCATTAGCTAGCCATAATTTACATTTTCATGGAGTAACTGGTGTAAATTTGATCTATTTTTATTGTGCCGGGGCACTGTATCTATTAGACCCTAAGTTGGAAAAACTGAGTAGTTATAATATATTTCAACCCTTCCACGGAGGCATTTTAGATTTAGACATTGTATCTACCAAACCCTAAGTCGATGTCCCCTGATTTTAACAAATAAACCCCAATTTGAGGTTTTGTGATTTAAATTTAAATGGAAACTTCTAGTACAAGCACCGAAGGGTTTAGGAACAATGGATATAGAAGATATGGGATGTGTTTCTCCGTTGCAAATGTAATTCAGATGCCATTATCTACTCTGCTGGAGTATACATGGATTTTGAGGGGTCGACCACATTATCATGAAATTGAGGGTATAGGTGGGGGCTCTATTAGGGAAAGAGGAGATGATGGTGGTGGGGCTGAGGTTTCGATTAGAATAATTGGTGTCAAGGAACATAAAGGGGTTGTTCAACTTCAAACAAATGGGGTAGAAACAATATCTTCTAATGTTAGCAGTAATGGTCATCTTCAGGCTTCGTTTGTTGGGTTGGATTCTGCACAAACTGCAAGGGGTGCCGATAATAGTGCTGATGGTATAGAATCGTCGGCTACGATGGCCCCGCTAACAATAAATGCCAGGGGAAATGGAGATACTAATGCCACAAACAATAATAATAATGAAAATGGAAGGGATACTACCTATCCGAGATATGATATTCAATAACTTGCAAGATGGATTGAGCAAGTTTTTCCTTTCTCCTTATTGCTATTGGTGGTGTTCATTCGGAAACACTTGCAAGGTAATTTGCTTTCCTACCACTTAGTTAATTTAAATTTTAGTTTTATTTTACAAGTGCTAATAGTTTTTCTGAAATTTCGTTCCATGATACTATCACTACTTGTGTTTGTGTGTGTGAGTTAGTGTGAGTGTATGTTTTCTGAGTGCTAACAAAATTTTAACAAATGCAATTTTGTTCCATGTTAATATGACATGTCCCTTTGTCTATGAGAGAGTGTGAGCCATTGTGCTATTTAGGAACATCTTAAATAGTGTCTAGTGTCATTGGTAGGGTGCTTCATGTTGTAAATCTTATCTATTTTCTTTTGGTTACCAATTGTCATCTGAAGTTGCTATAGTGTATGTGTTACAATTTAAAGGACAAAAATTCCAACAAATAATAATATGGTGAAGTAGGTTCCAGGGCAGTTTCTTTCAAAGATGACGATGCTCAAATCCATTTCTAAACATTTATTGTCTTCCTGTTTCATCATATTTAAATGTATTCGTATGGATTAAGAAAGGTCTTGATCTTTTCGTTTATCAACATCACAGACAGTTATATAACTTATGAATATAGGAGAAAGGTTTTGTTTTGTTCCACCTGCAACTCTATTTTGTATGCTATTCTTAGCATTTCCTTGCCTGAAATTTGAATTCTAAGAAATTGGAAATTTGTCCTGGTTGGATCCAATCCTATCGAAATATTGCCTATCCTATCAGACAACTCACATTGGATTTGTTTATAAAAGCGGGCCTTAGCTAATTGGGTGTTGGAGACCAGAGCCTCATAGGATATTTGTAAGTATTCTAACATGCTATAAAAATATTTCTCTTCTTTTTCAATTGTCAGGAATGGTTGATCTACAAAATTGCCATTAATCAGTCAACTAGTGTGAAACTTTAAGAAACGAATGAAAAATCGGAGAGCAGATTCACCTCTGATAGTCTATCCTTAAAGTTGTTTAACTCAAATTGAGTGCATTGTATAGTGTTTCTTGGTAGTTGTCTTCAATGCATGGTGATAGTACATGCACATTCACTAACTAACTCCTTCAATGGGTTCTAATACTATATCTAATCCTTATGCAAAGGAAATAGGATGGATATGTTCTTTTTCAATTAGTTCTTAATCTTGTGTTCAGGAATTGAAGTATGACATAATACCATGTTTGGGAAAACAACATTTCGTCACTGATATATAACATGTTGAATAGGAAAATTTATGGGTTTGTAACACCCCGATTTTGACCCCATGGTATTGAATTCCATATGATGTAAATATTATATTTAATCATGGCGTGGAGATAAAGGAAAATTCGCCACCATGGATTTAGTGTCTTATGTATCAGCGATTAAAATTAATGTCGATGGTTTATGTGCTATCTAGGCACGATATGCGTTAGACATCATGTAAAATCCAAATTAATAAAAATACCACAAATAGCTATGCGCCGCAACGTTAAGAAATGGGGGCATCATTTCACAAGGAATAGGGAGGGGGACTTATTCAAACCTTGAGCCAATGGGGAAAATCCAAATGTCTAAGGTAAATCCCATAAAGTTGTCCACTATCCTTTTTGTCTTTTTGTGCCCAATCATCTAAAAGTGGTTGAAGAAGTTATCTCATTGGGATGGGAAAGGAATGGAGGTCAAATTCGAATTTGGGAGGTCACCCATTTTTGGAAAGTGTGTTTTTGACTTATGGGGAAAGTAAAATATTAGGAAGGCATGCCCAAGCCATTATGCACCCATGGATTTCATTTCTCACCCATCCTCATGGAGTTTTGGTTTCCTCACGTAGCAGGGAGAGACTGAGCTCTCTCCTCCACAGTTTGGCTGTTGCTTCCTTCCCTTCTCCATACGCAGAATGCATTTTGGGTGTTGCTGGGGAAAATGGGAAGGAAGGGGCCATGATTTTTGGGTTTGAGGGGGCCATTTTTTCCCCTGTGAGAAATATGGGAGTTCTCCTCCATGTTTTTCTGCATTTTTCCTGTTTTCTCCAAGCCGGGAAACTAGTTTTTCGGGTTTCCAGCGAGTGGGAGAAGAGACCCACGAATTTTGGGTGTTGTTGAGTTCATTTTGGCCATGTTAGGGCCATAAACAGCTCTCAAAAATTGAATTGTTGTCAGAGGGATGTTTTCCCCATTTTATTGTGTCGGTTGTAATTGCCAATCCCATTTTTGGTAATGCCCAATGGATGGGAGAATAGATCCGTAGTATGAGGGTTTGATGGGGCCGTTTTTACCTCTGTGAAGACCAAGAATGTTTCTTGAAAATGTATTTCCTCATGCTAGGTTGTTTTACCCAATTTCCATTTATGTTTTGGTTCCCAAGAACATTTTGTTCATACCCAACAATTGTGTATGACTGTGTTTGATTAAATGGGTTAATTGTGTGTTTGATGCAAGTGTGGCTTAGATGGATAAGTCCAAGGAACCCATGTGTTGTTGGCTAGTTTCCTTAGAAGCCTGTAAAACCCAATTTCTTATTGGATTGGCTGGACAATTTGTGAAACCCAACAGTGTGTTGGCTTGACTGTGGATGTTTTGGGTTTGGGCTATGTGTGAGATGGTTATTTCCCTAGTGCCTTGGGAATCATGCCCAGCTCGACGGTGCCATTGATGCTAAGAGATTGATGAGCACGTTGTCTTATGGTTGGGTGGAATGTTGCAGTGATGTAGCTAGTTGCGGGCCAACTTTTTTTCCAGATAAGTATTCTTGTGTATTTAATCTCTTCAATGAATTGTTATGAATTAAAATGAACATGATGAATGCACGAGTAAAATGAATGTGTTTTCTTCTGCTATAGATTGCATTATGCATCTATGTATGTTTTTATATTAATGCATTTAATGTTTATGTTTATGATCATGAGGTTAGATTTCCTAGTTTGACAGCAACAGTGTGTTGGTCGCGTCCTCTTCATTACCGGGATGAGGGGTGGGGACGTGAAAGGGTTCCATGAAAATATCCCCATAGTTCCCAATAATTACTTTAATTTTCTCTGATGACCACTTCCTTTATATGGGTAGTGATATTGATTTTAGTACTGGCAGCAAAAACTTTTGGGAAACATTAATAAGTCTTTTTTTCTACATTGTTGAAATGTGTACAACAAGAGTATGTTTTCTTTGAGCATTTAGTCATCCCATAATAAATTTTATTTGTTTGTATTAGTTAGGCCATCGTTAGTATTCAGAGTGCCTATCTCACAAGCAAGTACTCCCAAAGATAATCCACACACATCTAATGGTAATGCATCACATTTCACTTCATTTACAAATTTAGAAGTCATTGCAAACTTCAATTTGCACCACTTCGTTATGGTCAATTCGACTTTTTTATGCAGGCATCCCAATTCAAGTTTCATACAGGTATGGATGTGTTGTTGAGAGATTAAACTATTTGTCCAAGACTTGGAAATTAAAATTCACTTCCCATATCCCATATCAAATATGGCTTGGACCAAACCATTCTTTTTTTTTACCTTGAAAAAAAACATTATATTGATGTTTCAGAGTTTGAAATCAAATATATATTTTATGTCCAAAAAGGACTCCTTCAAATAGAAAATCTACCCTTTGAGTGCTTGCATACACACTCCATGTTCTAAAATATTATAGTCTTCCAAGATCGAATACATAAACTTTTCTAAATCTTTCCCATATGAAAATAAACTTGATTGTCTCCAATACATCCCGATGACATGATAAACTTCGAACATATTCTAAATATAAACACAATTAGTAAAATTGATATTCTGAAGTTTCTAGGATAGTTCCTTCCCTGAAGACTTGCTCAATAAAGGTACCCTCCTATAAGAGTAGAGAATTCTTGGATAAGTTGACATCTTTAGTGTTGAGTGTTGAATTATATGTATACATGTGTAAAAGAAATAACATGAAAACTATATTTTACCTCTACAATTCGATTCATAATATGTATTAGTTCTAAATTTTTATATTATGATTCTGGTTGGCCCACTTTATCACAAGATTTGAGTCACCCATAAATTGTAAATGGTTTATACCTTTTTCATGCGATTTATTTAGAAGTAAGTAAGTACATGATTTGACAATTTGAAAAGTAAGTACACATCTACAATTTATTTATTAGTTTATTAGTTTTTAGTATTTGTTTCTTCTGAGAAAATAATCCATGTATTTGATATTTCTAGGAGAAATCAACATACACATTGTCTAGCCCAGTAGCTTCATAAAATCTTGTTGATTGATCTATCCTTTACATTTATGTAAGATAATCACAACCCATTACCCTACCTGTACATCAACATTTACAGATTATACATGATCCCCCCATACCATACTTAACTAAAGGACATATTAATTTCTGTACCAGCAACCATTAAGAACTAGTCTGAACTTCAACTTAACCTCCTATAGCATCTAGCATATTCCATACAAGCTTTACAACAGAGTTCATTTGACAACATCCATTGAGATTAAAGCTCTGGTTTCTTGAATGAGTAGGGTCCCTTCTATGAGAGCAAGGGAATCTTTTGATTGAAGATCTTATCTTTGATTAAACTCTCCGAGTCTCTATGAATAAGACTGAATGAGACAATTTCAAATTATTCCTTTATCTAAATTTGTCCATTATCGGTATTAGCTCTAAATTTGTGATTTGGTTCCTTCCATTTTCCCATTCAATGAGCATTTTCGAGTCACCTAGAACCTATAGATTTTTTACCTGCTGATCTTGAGCCACTTTAAGCAATATCCACAGGTCATAAAGTTCATCTCTTCTGTTTGTAACCATTCCTGCTCCATATTTAATAGATAAAAAATGATATTTTCTACGATAAAGAAGAGCTCCTACACCACATGCCTGAGGATGGCCTTGGCATGAACCATCAAAACACCCCCATGGCCTAGAAAAATCAATATATGGAGTTTGAAGATTTATTTGAAATTTTTGTTTGTGATCATTTTTATTTGTGAGTCCTTGTGTATGTAATAACACAAAAAATCTACAAAATATATAATAGCATTGAATCCATGTCTTAGCTGGCTAAAACATGCAGTTTGATGATAAAACTGCTTTTCTTTAGGGTCAAACTGTTAATTTTCCAGAACTCAAATCTGATTTTCGTTTGAGTAAATTTTATGCGTCTAGTGGTGAAAGACCAAAAGTGGGATTAAAAGTTAATTTGTGATAAATTCCTAAAAGTTTAAGCAGTCTCAATTTGAGCTGTAGCTATGTGATAACGTCCTAAATTGGGAAGTTTAAGCTGTCCCAATTGTGCATGTACCTATAATTCTTAGTATATTGAATTAAGTTGTTTTGTTAATTAAACTTTATTGGTTTTCATTTCTTATTTTCTAGCATGATGACAGTTTCATAGACCTTATGATGCATCCATGGTTATGCATTCTTATGGAATAAATCCAATTGTTTCTTTTTTCAGGCCAACATGGCTGATGATGCAGTAAAATAGGATCAAGAGAGTAGCAAAAAGAAAATTAATTGGAAAATAAGGTAATGCTAAATATTCATACAAGGGAACACTGAAGACAAATCATATTTATGCCAAGTGTAGTCCACCTCTATTATAAGCTGATCAAGCATTTGAATACATTCAAAATTATTCATAGAAGGATATTCCCTTAGTTAAATGACAAATTTTATTCTTAATAAGAGCATGGGATATAAGAGGGTTTGTCACATTTGTAACCACACCTACAACCTAAGAAAACCCCTCCCCCATCTCAACCCTCAACCAACTGTATATATTTGTTCACAATCATTCTTTTGTATATGTATGGTATTCATGGTATTATCTATGGCATACATATTATGTCATTTGATTGGATACTTACATCCATTGAGAAAAGTTCACATACTTCGGAATTTCCATAGCATTGGTTCACATTATAACCCTCTATTTTTATAGTATCTCTTTGATGCACTTGACATTGTTCTTCCTTTCTTGGAAGTGTTCTTGGCTTTAGAGGGCAGTTTCTCTTGTAGTGGTGAGCAAGGTGTAGATCAGCCATTGATTTAATAGTGTCTATCATCCTGGCAACTTTGAATGGGTAGTAATTATATGCTTATTTTAAAGAACTTTAGTCCATATTTTTGTTGTAGGTTTGGAACAAATTTTTTAATAAATATTGTTGTAATAGATGCACCATTTTACTCTGCAAACAAGTGTTATTTGAAATCCCATTAGGGTTTATTTTGGGATTTTATATTGGAAAATTCCTTTCGGGAAGGGTTTGGAAGAGCATCAGAAGGAGTTCGGAGAAGCATCGGAAGGGCAGGAGGACAAGCCAAGCTGAGTGGCTATGCGAGTAGCTTCTGGGACATGGCTCAGGCTGGTCAGCTGGCTTCTGGCTTCATAGCTGTTAAAGGCTATGTGAGTGGTTGATAGGGCTACAACTGGCATCATAGCTGGTAGGGCTACTAGCATCGACAGCTGAGTGATAGGGATACAACGGGCATATGGATGATAGGGCCACAAAAGGTTGAATGGAAGGGGGCTGGCTAGAGGCTGGCGACTTCGAGGCGATGGAAGGGGGCTGACTGCTGGAGGCGATGGAACCTGACTGCTGGAGGCTGGCTAACTGGGGGATGGATTCTGGTGACTGAAGGGAGGTATCCATCATCTAAATGGGGTGACTTGGGTAGGGGTGGTTATTGTTTTTCTTTAATAGGCTTCATATTTATCCATTAAATATTATAGTGTGTATGGGTAGTAAGAGTATATTGCTTTTGCATATTCCTTTCATCTATCAAAATGGATTATTTGTTGGTTGACTCAGACTTAGAACAAACATCTTTTAATTTTTTCCCAGATGTTCTTATGTTTGAATGTTTTTTGCTCCAATGTAGAACGAACTTTCTTATCAATAGTTTTTGAAAGGTTTTTAACTCATATAATGCCTTTTTCATTTTTGTTTAATTATCTTCCTAGCGCATTTGATTATATTTTTGTTTAAAGAATGGTTTTCTTGTATATACCCTATTTATATAATACCTTTATAGTCATGATGGTATTAGGGCATAATTACTGTATTTGCTAGAAAATAATATTGAAATTAAGTAGTTAATGTATTTAGCGCATATCAAAGAAACATTAAGTAATTTAGTCTACTAAAAGTGCACAAGGGAAATCTTTAAATTTCCCTAAAAAATAGTCTTGCATTTAGTCTCAAAAATATTAAGAAGTGTGGCCAACCTTGGAGTAACTATTGTTGACCATTTACAAATAGAACTTTGGAGAGATTGAATAAACAGTGGAAATCCTTCTTGAAGCTAGTTGTTTCCAAATGTTAATATATCCTATTCACATGTAACTATATACAATTGGGACAACTTCAAATTCCCAATTTAGGACGTCCTTACATAGGTAAATGCACAATTGGGACAACTATCACAATTAATTGCCTCCATGCACATTAACTAGTTGTTCTTCATAGATCAGCTTCATATATGTTTCTTATGACACTAAACTTATGAACAATGACTTCCTTTAGGACATGGAAATCATACTAGAATGAAGTATTAAGTGTACCTGTCATTCATCCCAATAGAGAGTATTTGTAACTACCAAATTGGTGAATGGATGTTGTAGATGTTTGTCTTTAAATTCCAATTCAACCATGAATATTTGTAGTTGTGACAGATTGATATATGTACTCAGATGTCTACACTTTGTCCTTTGACATGATATAATGGCTGGAAGAGATGGCTAGGGAGAAGAATTTATGCAAACTTCAATACTAGTACAATTTCCCAAAGAATACACCCTCCTATAGCATACTCTTTTCAAAGGGATACTCGTACTTCACAGAGAAATGGGTGTGTAGTAGGGCTTTCACCCTAGCTACATGAAGGAACCGCTCCCTTTCATCTATAGGATGGAAGGGTAGTGTTCCTATTGGTGTTGGAAGAGAACCTGCAAACAAGATTAGGGTAAAGCTATAGAAACCCTGCAAAAAACTGTTAGAAAACGAAATAGCTGCAAGAAATCAATGGAAACCTGCAACAAAGCATGAGCAACAAACCTGCAAGAAAATATGTTATAAAGCTACAATATAAATGCAATAAAACACAAGTATACCTTCTCTGGGTGGAAATGGGCCACCATGCCCTATCTTTGGGAACACCTCTCAATGGGATGGACGCTTTGGCTTATGGATCAATGGAGGAGAGGGAGGGTGAATGGATTGAGAGGCAAAGGGTCTCAAGGCACTCACATGGAAGCATAACAATAGGGAGAGAAGGAGTGTTTTGAGAGTGACGGGACACCCCTCTATTTATAGCTTTTTATAGAGATTTAGGGTTTTAAGCCCCTAGTTAGGGATTTAGCCCCTTTTTCGGGGTTTTAACCCCTTTTACCCAATTATTAGCTCCTTTGGGGGTTTTAAGCTCCTTTGAGTGGTTTTAGCCCATTTTTGGAGGTTTTAGCCCCTATGAGAGCTATTTTGGCTCTTTTTAAGGGTTTCTAAGCCCTTTTTCATATTTTGAGCTTTTCTGAGGGTGTGGGGGTCAAATGAGGGTCGTACGTAGATGTCTTTGGGTGGTGTAGGTTAAGTAGAGCTCATTGAGGGATTTTTTGGGTTAACAGATTTCCCTTGATGTGTGAGGGCAGGAGATCATCGTATGGCCAATGAACATCATAGGATTTTCTAGGGAGAGGTGGTGCTTTTTGGGATGGGGCATGGTGGCTTTTGGTTTTTGTATTAATATGGTTCCCATCAATGGGTGAGATATAAATAATGTGTGACATGTATATGGATGAGGCAGGAATCCCCATGCTCGTAACGATGTCAAAAGAATAATGTGATCTAAGCTCTATAATACAAGAGCCGATCATGTACAACTGTTGTTACAATAGTGGTTGCCTCAATGAGAGGCTGAATACAATACTGATCTAAAGAACTGCTACATTGGACCCATGGAATTCTCATGGAATGTTATATCTTCATGATTGATGGTCTGCTGGATCCAGAATGGTACATAGCTGTAGGTACTTACTGAAGGAGATTCAGAGTCTCTATGGTACAAATATGCTGAATCAATCATAAATCTATATAGAAGCACTTATGGGGCTTCTAAACACTGTCTCCAATGAAACCTGAAAATCACAATGGACATGATCTTGTTGGGGCCCCTCAAATAGACACATAAATGTGCTAGAGTCAGGTGACATCTAGGGTCTTCAACCAAATATTGCATAGACCAATACCCTGTACGAATCTCAATGGGGCGATGATGTAGCTAGAGTCGAGCACGTGAGAAACAACCATCCCGAGAGGCACTAAGGAATCCTCTCAAGTGGTCCAAGGAACTCATCAATGAGTTTAATGAAACCAGGATAAAGGGACCTCTGGGTCTATCCTCTGGAATATGTGTGTTTTTATCGACATTGGGAGACCTACAACTGGCCAAGGAAATGGTGTTTCCTTGACCAGAAGCGTGAGGGAGCTAACTGAAAGATGTGAGACAATATAAGGACTAACCCACTGAATGGGGGGGGGAGGGGGAGGAGTTGAACAGGGAAAGGAATCACGAGGAACTCAAACTTCCTTTGTTCAGAGTATGACAACAGGGTAGACTAGGCAGCAAATGAAATTGACTCATGGGAAAGGGATCATAGCTGTAATACCGGGCATGTAATTGTGGATGGGAAATGCTTGGGGGAGGTAGACACTTTTGGTATTGATGGGATCCAAGGAAGACACATCGCAGAGTACTCTGAACAAAGGCAATCCAAAGTGGGAATGTTTCCAAACTGTTATCTATGGGGTGGTGTCTAGAGACACCATTTTGGTACGATCTCGTGGATTTTTGGCGAGCCCAAGAAAGTAAATGCTCGATGGTGCTTTCAATTTTAGAGAGTCTAAAATCATGAAGAACAATCCATTGGGGTCTCTTTTTCGTTGATAGTCTCCTATGCCTGAAAAAGGTTAAAAGTGTACATAGGAGAGCTCGCCCATCCTTTAGGAGACTTCTTTACTGTTGGTAGTCCAATCAGGCTGTAAAAGGTTAAAGCTGTACTAACTAGACAGTCATTTAGATAATTTTATGAGCATGAACGAAACCAAGTTTGCTCGACAATATTTTCTTGATGAGAAGGTTGGAAAAGAGCTTAATGACAACCCATGGTTAGATTTTTCGTAAAGTTCGACCCCTCTTCCTGAGAAAGCATAAAAGGATGCATAGGGGAACGGTCTTGGCTTGAATGTGCCAAAGTGGTCCTTTTCAGATGGTAGTCTACATTGTTCACAAAAATATATAAACGAGACAATGTAGACGCCCTTTCTTATACTTTAATGAGTGAGAAAGGAAGCAGTTGTGCTCGGCAATATTTTCATTCTTTTAGGAGTCAGAAAAGAGCTTAATAAAAACTCTATAATGGTCAACCGATCGATGGGGCACTAAAGGTGCCCTCATGTTGGGACAATGGACAGTGGTCCAAAATTCATTCGTGCAGTATGGATGGAGTAGGTGGCTCTTAAACATACCAATACATGCATGGGATAGATCGTGGTAGAGGCACATGAGACGGTGCGGAAGAGGCATGCAAATCGAGGAGGCTCTCTGAATCGGACTAAAACTCTAAAACCCACATGAATTATGGAAATTAACCTCAGTAAAATTGAATATTGATTGATGATTTAATTACAATGATGAGAAAACATTTTATAGGTAAAAAATACACTGTTTCACTGAAAGGGTGTGATCCTATGTTTTAATTAATACTACATTAATATTAAAATAATTGCTCATAATATTAGATACATAACATTGTCGTCATATTTTAGAATGCTTTGTCCTCAAAGCGAGGGTAATGACGGGTATTGTTGATGAAATTTTTCTATCTCCCATGATGCGTCTTCATTTGGAAAATTCTTCCACTTAATGAGATATTCCTTGAGTGTTCTAGAACAGAGTTTTCTTTCTCGGATTGCAATGATTGCCTCAGGTTCCCAAATGACCCTTCCTTCTTCATCTAACATAGGAAGTATTGTTTGTACTATTTGATGTTTACCCAACATTTTTTTGAGACATGATACATGCAAGACATTGTGGATACGACTTTTATCAGGTAACTATAATTTATATGCCACTTGACTAATCTTCTGGATAATCTGGTACGGTCCATAGAAATTTGAAGCCAACTTGTGTTTCCCTCCACTTTTAAGGGATACTTGTTTGTAGGGTTGGAGTCTTATGAATACCCAATCTCCTACCTCAAATTCTCTTCTGGTTCTACGTTGATCTGCTTGTTGCCTCATGCGATTCTGTGCCATGATTAAGTTATCCTTTAGTAATTCAATTGTTTTTTGGGTTTCTCTAGTTGGTTCCTTACTTCTGGAACATTACTATCGTTCAGAACAAACTCCTTCCAATTTGGAGGTTCATACCCATATAACGCTTGGAAAGGGGTCATTTTTGCAGAGGTGTGGTATGTTGAATTGTACCACCATTCTGCTAAGTGTAACCATTGAGACCAATGGTTTTGTTTATCTGTTACGAAACAACGTAGATATGCTTCTAAGCATTTATTTACGACTTCAGTCTGACATCTGTTTGGGGGTGGTAAGTTGAGCTCATATTGAGTGATGTACCCATTTGTTTAAAGAATTCCCTCCAAAATTTTCCATTAAATTTTGCATCTCTGTCGCTGACGATGACTTTTGGGAATCCATGCAATTTGTAGACATTTTTGCAAAATATTTCTGCAATTTGTTTTGCTGTGTCTATTTTTTTAATTGCCATGAAGTGAGCAAATTTGGTTAATCGATCGACCACTACAAGGATCTTGTACTTTCCTTCTAACAGAGGTAACCCATCGATGAAATCCATTGATATCTCTTCCCATTTCTGGTTTGGAATGTGTAGGGGTTGGAGTAACCCTGGGGTTAAAACATTTTCACTTTTGTTTCTCTGGAAATTGTCACATTCTGCCACATATTGCTAGATATCTTTCTGCATTCCCTTCCAGAAAAATGACCTTCTTGCATTATAATAAGATTTGAAGAATCCTACATGTCTGGCAGCTGGTGAATCATGGGATTCTTTTATTGCTTTAACCTTGAATTTAGAGTTTGAGTTCAAATAAATCCTCCCCTTATACCAAAGAATATCATTTTTCCATTCAAACTTGGGGTCACGGTTGGAGTTGTTAATTATAGTGCTTGTTTATGGGTCCTTGGCATATTCACTTTGTATTTCATTCAGCCATTCTGGAATTGCAACCAATATGGAGTAAGAGGTAATATCCTCATCTTTTCTAGAGAGTGCATCTGTGACTACATTTTCCTTCCCTTTTTTGTGTATTATTTCCATGTCGAAAGCAAGAATTTTTTCTATCCACTTCTGTTGTTCTGTGGAAAATGTTTTCTGTTGAAGTAGGTATTGAAGACTATTATGGTCTGTGCGGATCATGAATTTGCTCCCTAAGAGGTATTGTCACCACTTTACCAATGCGTGCATAATTGCCAGCATTTCTTTATCATATGTAGACTTCAATTGTTCTCACTTGTTTAATTTCCTGCTCTCAAAAGCTATCGGGTGTTCATCTTGCATTAGTATTGCTCCCAACCCATAACCTGAAGCGTCACATTCTATCACAAATGGTTTTGAGAAGTCTAGGGTAGCTAATACAGGTGTGGAGGACATAATTCCTTTTAAGGCTTCAAAACATTTTTCCGCTTCTTCATTCCAATGGAATGCATTCCTTTTTTGAAGGTTGGATAAGGGTGCAGTTCTATGCGCATAATTCCTAATGAATCTTCTGTAGTATCTTGTTAGCCCAAGGAATCCTATTAACTTGGAGATGTTAGTAGGGTTGGGCCATTCGGTGATGGATTTGATTTTTTCTGGATCAACCTTGACCCCTTCTTTAGATATTACGTGTCCAAGATAGCTCACTTCTTCTTTACCGAACGTGCATTTGGACATCTTGGCGTAGAACTAATTTTCTTTTAAAATAGAGAGCACTTGTTCTAGGTGTGTGAGATGATCCTTCCATGTCTTACTGTATATAAGGATGTCATCGAAAAACACTAATACAGACTTCCTTAGGAATGACTGGAATAGGTTATTCATGGTTGCTTGAAATGTTGTTGGGGCGTTAGTTAGCCCAAAAGGCATTACCTTAAATTCATAATGTCCCTCATGGGTTCAGAAAGCTGTCTTCGCCACATCTTCTAGCCTTACTCTGATTTGGTAATATCCCGACCTTAAGTCTAATTTTGAAAAGTACCTTGCGCCATGCAGTTTGTCCAACATATCATTGATAAATGGAATGGGGAATTTGTCTTTAATAGTTATTTTGTTTAGTCCTCTGTAATCGATGCATAGCCTAAATGATCCATCCTTCTTTCGTACCAGTACTACTGGTGCAGCATAAGGACTTCGACTTTCTGTAATCACTCCACATTTCAATAAATCATGGATTAATATTTCAATCTCTGTCTTATGGTGGTGTGGATACCTATAGGGTTTAACATTGACAGGGCTAGATCCTGACTTGATCTCGATGACATGCTCGATCTTCCTTTTTGGTGGTAACTCCATGGGGAGGTCTTCAAATACTTTTTTGTATTTTTGGATTAATCCTTGGATCTCTGGATGATCTTGTTTAACTACTTCTGAAGTTAATAATTCCATCTCCTGGCATTGTACAACATATGCTGGTGCTCCTTTTCGAATTAGCTTCTCCATTTTGTGGGATGACACAATTTGCATGCGAGGGGGTTGGAACCCATATAATTTGTATCTTTCTCCTTGCCATTTAAACTTTATAAAGTGTTCTTGGTGGTTTGCTGAGTAGGTACCTAGTGTTTGCAACCACTGAATTCCTAATACTGCATCAACTCCTCCTAAGGGCACTGCATAAAATTCTGACTCAAGGTTATAGTCTTGTATTTGTAGCTTAACTTTGTGGCATTTCCCTACTTTTTCGATCTTCTTTCCATCTGCTACCATTACTTTCATGTTGGGTACTAGATATATGAAAAGGTTAAGCCTCTTTGCAACACTTACGTCAATGAAATTATGGGTGCTTCCTGTGTCGAATAGGACTACAACATTGTTATTTTTTATATGCCCTTTTAATTTTAATGTTTGTCGTTGGTGTATTCCTATTATGGCTGCAATTGATATTTTGGGAGTTTCTTCATCTTCTGGATCTGACAAGGGATTTTCAATGTCACGAGTTTCTTCTATGTCGGATTCATCACTATCTGACTTGTCTTCTTCTTCTACTTCACATTGATATAAGTTCTTGGTGGTCTCTTTTTTTAAACATCTGTGTCTTGGATCCCACTTCTCTCCGCAATACTTACACTTTCCTTCTTTCATCCGCTGGGCTTCTAAGGTGGTTTTGTTATCATTCCTCGGATGTGGTGGCTGGTATTTGGTGTCGGTTTTCGTATTTGGAATAGACCTTCTATCTTTGTCATGGTTTTTGTTCCATGCTCTTTTTAATTTTTCTTCAATGATTTTTTCCTTGTGTCTCACCTTGTCCAAGGTTGATACATTTAGTAGCTCTAGTTCATCTCTTATATAGGGTTTTAGTCCGTACACATAAGTCTATAGGCATTTACTATCTGTGAGTTTTGGAACACGTGTTGCCAGGGCTTCCCATTCGTCAGTGTATTCATCGACATCGCCTTTTTTCTATAGTCTGGTAAGTTTTGTGAAGAAGTCTTTTTCTTTTAAGTCTTCAAACCTCTTAAAGAAATAGTTTTTGAATGTTCTCCACTTGCGCTTAGTTTCCTGTGTTGTAACCTTCCACCACATGTACCAGTTGTAAGCTCACTCTTCTAGTTGCATTGAGGCATATTTTATCATTTCCTCGTCAGCTGTGACATTGTGTATGGAAAAAAATTCTTCTGCCTTGTTGATCCACGCACACTCCATTTTGTGTCTCCATTGAATTTTGACAATTCTAACTTGGGTTTCATTTGATATCCATTCCTTTTTGGAGGAGAAAGTGACTGCTGATGATTTGGAGAGAGATCATGATCGAACTCTTCTTGTGGACTTCCTCTTTTGGGAGGAATTGTCTTATGGTGCCTTGAATTTGAGGATGGTTGGTCTTCCTTTGACATATTGCACACTAGTGTAGTAATTGTGTTTTCCAAATGATGCTCGAGTTTGCTTAACCCGGATTCAAACAATACTGTGATGTTTCTTTTTACACCTTCCATCTCCCAAGATACTGCTTCGTTGAATTCTTTTTTGACAGTCTCTGATAATTCTTTTTTGGTTTTGTGTAGTTCTCCTTCGATTTGGTTGAGTCTTGAGTGTAAACCCTCAATATTTTTAGAACGTTGGGCTTGGTTAAGCTCTAATTTCGCCATTCTTTCTTTAATTTCATTCATTTCTGCCATTTTTCTTGTGCAGGGAGGAATTTTGTTTTATTAAGAATGGTGAGATTTAAGGAATAATAATTAATTATTATATAATAAAATATTTATTTTCCCTTAAGTTTTGTAAAATGTGAGTAGATTGGGTGGTTGGGAGGGATGAGTGTTACATTCCCCACCTAAGTTCAAATCTCACTTTCTCTTTACAAGTAATTATTTTGTACTTTATTTTCAAACCCAACCCCACTTATTCAGAAACCATGTGTGGTTTCACTTTTACCCTTTTTTTTGTTTTATTTTTTTGGGGGGGTTACTTTTACCTTTTATTTTTTTAAGGACAAGGTCCTATTTTTTTGGGAAACCCTAGAAGCTTGAATAGTAACCTCTCTCTGATACCACTTGAAGCGGACTAAAACTCTAAAACCCACATGAATTCCAGAAATTAACCACAGTAAAATTGAATATTGATTGATGATTTAATTACAATGATGAGAAAACCTTTTATAGGTAAAAAATACACCGTTTCACTGAAAGAGTGTGATCCTATGTTTTAATTAATACTACATTAATATTAAAATAATTGCTCATAATATTAGATACATAACACTCTCAGACAGAGGTCACGAGAGGTCAGGACAGAGGTCAGGAGGTCATGATCCATCCTCCGGGTGATGGTCTCGAGACCCGCGTAAGGTGCAGTGGGCAGATTAGACAGTTGTATGTTGAAATAAAATGATGTGCCTTCCGGGGAGATGGTTCGGAGTCTCGCATGAGTTACGGTAGGCAAGTGTGATGCAAGTACTAGTTCGAAGACACTTGTATCACAATGTGGTACGTAAACCGAGGTAACTTCCAAGAATTGGTCCCAAAAAATTACTTGTTAAACATGAGATGATGGTATCATTAGAAGATAGGATTTTGAGCCCAGAGGTGTGAGGGATGTCTCGAATAGGATCTGAGTGACTCTGATCTAGCAGCTAATGGTGCTGCCCCTAAATGGGGGGTTTCTGATTTCTGGTAAATACGTTGTAAAACAAAAAAGGAAAAAAAAACTATGCTATGAGGGACTCATAGTGGTTATATCAGGCATAGACTTTCTTGAGGTGGAGCCCGTTGGGCAGCTTCTTTAAGAGTCGACCATTTGAGTCAGTGAAGAGGTATGCCCGCTTGCCGAGATGGAGGTCATTGGCAAGGTGGGGTGATGGAATATGGTATTTTATGGGAAGAACCGATTCCACACTATGGTTTAAAGGGAATAGGGTAAAACTAGAGGCGGTCTTACAGATCTCTTTGTCATCACTTAAGTGGTGTCGAGATAGATTAGGTGGATCTTCCACATTTGACGAGATGGAAGGGAAACTGGTGCTAATGATCATGTAAATGGTGATGGTTGTGGTTTTGGTGGCCTTGCCCCCAGTCTTTGTTGGAGGAAGAGGGGTAGGCGTGGAGATGGGAGGAGTCTTTGATGGACCCGGAGGTAGGTGCAACATCATCTCAATTGGCTGGACAAGAGTCAACACATCTTGGTGCCTTAGAGGTAGCGTATGTGGTTTAAGGTACCACACAAGAACTCCCAGTGTGAAATCTTGTAAATTGTAGGTTGCCAAGACAGACTTACTCACGATACTGGATGGTAGGAAAAGGAAAAGGAAAATGAGCATGTTGAGTGGGAATGAACCCCATTGTTTCCCTGGTAACTGAGGTTGAGGTTGCAAATGAGGTTGTGGCTGTGGCTGGGGTTGCAACTATGGATGGAGCTGCAGTTGCGGATGGAGCTGCTGCTGTGGATGCAGATGGAGCTACGATTGTGGTTGGTGCTGCAGCTGCGGTTGGTGTTGCGGCTGCGGATGGAGTTGCAATTGCAGTTGGTGCCGCGACTGCGGTTGGTGCTGCGGCTGCGGTTGGGGTTTGGGTGTAAGGGTGCTAGATGATAACATGCACAAATCCGCAGTATCATTTGGTGTCAGTGGAGGTGACACAAAGGGGAAGGGAGCTGTCATAGAGGTGTTGGTGAACAACCCAGGGCCTACATTCAACAATGGGGAGGCTGGTATGTTGTCAACCATGGTGTTGACTGTAGGGATAACATTGGCGGGTGTGGTTAGCCCTTGTGGATCAATGGTGTTGATCATAGGGATAACATTGGATGGTACAGTTAGCCCTTGTGGATCATGATAAGTCAGTTGGTCAACCGTCACAATTTTCCTCTCGTGAGGGAATATCATGAGACAGAAAATAGTTGATGCTATGGCTCTCATGGTGTACATATAACTTCTTCCAAGGAGAAGGCTATAGTCTAACAAAGCATTGACAACCTCTATGTCAATAAATACTTCTTTCCTAGCTAATGTGATGGGAGCATGTGAGAGGATACCTTGGGCTTTAGTCGGGTGGCCATCATAAGCCCATAGAGTAGTAGAGGATGGTTACAGAATTGGGGAGTCCAAGATTCTACTAGACTAAGGTAGACATAACACACGTGGATGCCCCCTTGTCCATGATACACTGGTGCACGACCAAATTATGGATGGAAACCGAGATTTGGAAGGAAATGGTTGATGGCATCCATGGTTCTCCATTCTCCATGTCGAATGGGACCAACTTAGAGTCGAAGGGATCTATAGCATCGAGGGAAGCTGGTAAGGATTTTCACTGTGTTGGGTAGGTTTTGAGTACCTCAGGAGCGGACATGGTCGTAGGTGTTTGGTCCAAGTCATCCATAATGTTGTAGCTTACAGCAGCTCTAGTTGTGACATTGTTGGAAACCTACCATATGGGGGGGCATGAAGGAAAAGGGGGTAAATGAAGGGGTGTACTAGTTGTTTTGGACGTGGATGTCACTGATGGGTTAGCGGGTTTAGTGTTGGATCCATACTAATTTCTCTTGGTCTGCAAGTTGACCTCATCAGTTGTCATGGTTAGCAGGTGATGAACCCCTATCTCTATAGGCGGGGCTGTAGTAGGGGCTACGGGGGCAGGTGGGTCCATGGGTGCAATTGCTACCAACCCTTGGAGTGGCAACAAGTTCTGGAGCACCATGGGTGGAGGGCCCGATGGTGCTAGGTTGGGTTGTGTTCGGGCTGCCGCATTGGTACCGTGCTGAGCTTCGTTCTGAAGAACCTGCTTGGTGCGACCCATGAAGGGGCACTCATGCGTATAGTGCCCATAGATTTCGCATAGTTTGCACGGTTGATTTGTTTGTAATGGATCATTTTGTCTCGGTGGGTTGGGTTGTTGGGGATTTTGAGTTGGACAGTTTTCTCCGGTGTTGTTGGGAGGATTCGGTTGTTGGCCGCCTCCTTGCAGTTGGTTGTTACCCCAATTCCTAGCTCAGTTATTTCTACCTTATCCTTGTTGGTTGTTGGGGGCAGGTTGGTTGGGATGATTCTGCTAAGAAAAAACTTGTCCCAAAGGTTCTGACAGAGCTGGGGTGGGGGTTGGAGAGGCTTGCACAAGTGATACATAGTAGACTGGGGGAGTTGGGGGGGCTATAAATCTGGGCATTTGTCTTAAATACTGTTGTGCCGGCCAAGTCGATGCATAGGAATGTTGTTGTGGCACGGGTTGTGTGTAATATGTTGTGGCTCTGGAATGAGACATCATCCTTGAATAGTGGGGAGCTTGATTTGGGTGGGAAACAATAGGGGCATTGCTTGGGTGGGTGGCATCATAGGTGGTGCCACATGGTGTTGTGAGTGATGGGAGACATAGCATATAATACCATCTGCAACATGGGATGCCCCCAATGCATCTTGGTAGTAGGTGCCTGCACAGGGAGCATCTGGAATGATGGTGTAAATGTATCCATACTATGTGTAAATGAGATCAAACTATTGGGCCTTGAAGATGTCCTCTTCCTCTATTTGGGGACGTTCGAAGGCAACGTCCTTGGCTATAGGTGGCAGCAAGGTTTTCAAGAACCAGTCTAGGAAGATCCTGTCATTAAGATTAATCTTGCATAAGCTACGATGTTGCCTCCACTCATGGATGCCATTAGTGATGTGGGTCACAGTGTTTTGGCAAAAAGATAGCAAGATTTCCACTCCTTCATCATATCTGATGGGGAGTTGGAAATATTGCAGGAACATAAAGGCCAAGGAGTTGAAATTTGGAATCTTGGCTTGTGGTAGCTCAATGTACCACTTAGCTGCAGCACCTGTAAGGGTGTGTTGAAAAAGTCTAAGTCTAATCAAATCATCTACAATGATGTTTGATGAGCACCATAGGTGAAACGCCATTATATGATTTTGGGGGAACTCCCCTGCCTTTCCTTCAAACTTGGGGATGTATGAGGGGAGTTTGGTTGGCATGGGAGGCCAAAAGGTTTGATGACAAATGGGGTCATTGGTTAACCTGGCTAATTCAACCAGGTTGAGGCATGCCATGAAGGGGAAGTTTAACCCAAGGTTGATGTGTGATGGACCAGCAATGGTGGTGGGGTTTGTAGGAACATGATGTACCTACATGACTGGGGGTACGTGTGGCACAGATGGGCCACTATCCCCAGGTATGATGGGAGGGGTAGTGTGGGTGGAAGGGCCACTGCCCCCAGGCATGCCAAGTGGGATAGTGTGAGTGGACGGGCCACTGCCCCTAGGCATGAAAGGTGGGACTGTTTGACTGGTAAGTATGGGTGGAGGTAGATGAATTATGACAGTCTACATGACAGTGCTAGGATCACCCGCATGGGTATTTGTGGTGGTGTGAGGCATGGACATGGGTCCACTGCCAATCACCAAGTCGAAAAGTGGATCCGGGTTTGAACCAGCCATGGGGCTAGATGGTGCAGTGTGTAAATCTGGCTCAGATTGATATGATTCTGAGTCTGAGTTAGAGGTTGTGTGGCCTTCTGATGGTGTAGAGGGTTGTTGAGAGTGGTCTCAACGATGTTGGTTGAAGGACCCGAACTATGGTGGATTGCCTCTTAGGCATGAGGAAGAGCATGGGGGACAATTGTGTCTGGTTGGTATGTTAGGTGGTGAAATATGGTAGTAACATTTTGGACCCCGGTTTTAATGGCTTCCTATTGGATTTCAGATGGTCACTCGGCCACCAAGAATGCTAGGAGACAATGCTTGGATTTTTCCTCATGGGAGTGCTAGTCAATCGGTGGGGGTCGTTGCCCGTTTCGCTTGGAAATTCCTCGCAATGGCCAGCTACTTTAGGGTTCTCTTGGTACTCCTCACAATGAGTTTATAAGTTAAGCCCAAGTACTTCCCATGGTTAAGGTAGTTAGGGACTTATGTCCTCAAAGACTACAAGTGTTTGAATTAATGTAAATTATAAATTTTAATGTCTAGCTCAACGTCATGAACTGAGTTTGGTTGTTTTATTTGGTATGATTTGTGGGCATGTCCATTGTATTTATGTTATACTTTGTGGCTTCTTGTATGGTTTATGAATATTTCACAGAGATGGTTTGGTTTATTGCAGCACTTATAACATGGATAAGTTGTTTATGAAAGCAGTAAATTGTGAACATAAATTTAAACACATGCCATACCTGAATCTGAACTATGTTAGCCTGACTAGGTGACTACCTTACACATGTATTTATCTTCAACCAAGAAAGAGTGCTGGGCTCTCAAGACAATGGGGCTGAGCCCATCCATAGATCCTCAGGTCACTCTCTGAGTGCAAGGTCGGTCAACAGGGAGGATGAAAATGCCGTGAGGCCCCCTGGGTTTACCACCCCCTCTACCTTCCAAGTCACCTATTTTTAGTGGTTTTGAAAAGTTACAGATGAAGTGCCTATTAATGTACGAGCTTCACCCTTCATCTTATCCTAGAATACCCCGAAGGGTGATGACTGGGTAGAGGAGGAAGTGCTAGGAAAGGTGTTAATTTTCAATTAAGAACTGAAACTTAACCTACAGTAATTTTATTCAAGCCTTAAGTAGATTCATTAAACCATTAACTAGTTAAATTTTAACAATGATTTACACAACCTGAAATGAAATAAACACAGATGGCTGGATAGAGGCGGCTGAGCCACACTGACAGTCCATATAACTTAAAAAATCGAGGACGGAAGGGTAGGGTTCCTGTTGGTGTTGGAAGAGAACATGCAAACAAGATTAGGGTCAAGCTGTAGAAACCCTACAAAAAACTGTTAGAAAATGAAATAGATGCAAGAAATCAATGGAAACCTACAACAAAGCATGAGCAACAAACTTGTAAGCAAAATATGTTAGAAAACTACAATATAAATGCAATAAAAGACAAGTATACCATCTCTGGGTGGAAATGTGCCACCATGCCCTAGCTTTGGGAGCACCTCTAAATGGGATGGAAGCTTTGGATTATGGATCAATGGAGGAGAGTGAGGGTGAATGGATTGAGAGGAAAAGGGTCTCAAGGCACTCACATGGGTAGCATAACGATAGGGAGAAAAGGAGTGTTTTGAGAGTGACCCCGACCCCTCTATTTATAGCTTTTTCTAGAGATTTAGGGTTTTAAGCCCCTGGTTAGGGATTTAGCTTCTTTTTGGGGATTTTAGGCCCTTTCACCCAATTATTAGCTCCTTTGGGGGTTTTAATCTCTGTTGAGGGGTTTTAGCCCCTTTTTGGAGGTTTTAGCCCCTATGAGAGCTATTTTGGCTCTTTTTAGGGGTTTTTAAGCCCTTTTTCATATTTTTGAGCCTTTTTGAGGGTGTGGGGGTCAAATGAGGGTCGTACATTGATGTGTTTGGGTGGTGTAGGTTACATAGAGCTCATTGAGGGATTTTTTGGGTTAACAAGGTGTGATTCCTAGATTTTATAAGGGATGAGTGTATAATCCTCACACATAGACAAATTCATAAGCTTCAAGAGTTTTGAACACCTACATGATGATAAGCACGAATAACCATTAGTCCAACATACTCTCCTGTTGTGCCAACATTAGGTTGTAGAGAGAATGATTCAAACCCAGTTATGGAACAAAGAAGCTCTCCCAAATATTTGAACATTTCTTGCAAAGGATTATGCAATATTAAGCATTTCTGAACATGAATCATCTCCACAGTTTCTGCACACGTTTCTTCTCTTTCAACATCATTTTTTTAAAAATTAGCAAAAGTACATGCCATCTACCGCTACATAGAAAAATAAGAGAAAATTCTGCAGTCAAGCAAATCAAGTCCTGGAAAATAAATACCAAAACTAAAGAGAGCTGTACTCCTGAAGAAATAGAATCCAAGTAAAAGAAAACTGAAAAAACATTAGTACATTGTGAAGACAAGAAGGAAAAGGCATATGAAGCAGTAGTTTCATTTTTGACAAGTGTAGATGAGAAACCAGACCCAACCTTGATATGTTAGTGAATCTTCAAATGTAGCAAGAAACCCCTAGATAAGGAAACATCAATAATGTCAGATTGTTCAAAATTTAAAAATTTGTCATTGATTTTTATTATGAACAAATTAGATGAATGGTACTGTTTGTGTTCAACAAAGAAGAGTAAATTATATCCTAAAACATAGACTTAAAGAAGACTATGAGAGTATGAGGAAAAACTTTGCAAGATTGTGGACTGGTTTAAGGAAAATTTAAAGAATACTTTTGAAAAGTTTCCATGGGGTTTATGTGGTTATGTGTTAAGCTTGGGATCACCTTATAATGAAGCACCTGTTTGTTAGGACTAGGATCAACATTGGGTGATAAATTATTGAGGAATATTTATTGAAGTTTTCATGAACACTTAAATCGGTGGGAGCAATTGTGATTTCGAAGCATCTTGAAGGAATGAGGAATATTTAAAATATGTTGAATTACTAGAAGAAATCATTGGAAAGTTGATCCTTATGTTGAATTCCAATCATATTCAACCCAAGTTTTATGACATCCATGACAATTGCATGAGCAGCTAGAGAGAGCTACCAGAAGTGCCATCAAATTCTTCTAAATTAAGCTTGAGATTGAAGAAGACTTGAGCTAGTTGGTGGAGAAGATATGTTAGAAGAAAATTGTATACGCGACTTGCTTTCTAGTAAGGACTAGGATAAAATATGACATAGTATATATGCATGAAAACAAATGAATGAGGACTGCATACATCATACGAGGAAGTTAGCAATAATTGTTGCTTTGTGAAACACCACAAATATGATCATTAAAATCATGAAGTAAAGAGCAAAAGCTATAGGGGAGAAAACATACCTTCTTAACCACAAAGATAAATTGAAAAGTAGTTTTAAGGGCTAGAAGAGAAACTCTATAAGTATCATGATGAGTACCAATTAAAGATATTCCATGTATACTTTCAATCTGAAGGAATAAGGGTAGCAAAGAAACAATCAAGGAGCAAATCTGTAACCAACAAAATAAATTTTTTTAAGGCCATCATAATTCAAGGCTAGAAATTAAAAAATTTGAGGGAATCCTTATTAAGACATTGCTGCTGATTTGAAATACTTTACAAAGAAGAGTTTTGATGCAGACTTGTAGGATAGGATTGTAAAGGAATACTTGTTGGAAGGTTTGGAGAGCTATCTTAGCACACTATTTAGGGAAAAATATAAAATAATTGTTTTCAGACTTAAAGGATAATATATGACAAAATAAAGGAAACTTTTGGTTGGCATAATGTTATCCATATAACGTTTTTTTTTTAAAATAGACCTCTCTGTCTCTATAGTGGCAAGAATCCCTTGCAAGTTCTGATGGACTTTCTAAACTAGCGACACAAATTTTCGTCACTAGTTTAGCAAGTCCGTCGAAACTTGCAAGGGCTTGTCATTGCTATAGCAACGGACCAGTGTCACTATAACAAAAAACAGACCTAGAAAGTCCATTGAAACTTTCAAGGACATTTTGTCTCTACAGTGATGGACCATCATCACAACAGCGACAGAGTATAGTTGGCTTAATTTGTTTTAAAACATACAACTGCGTCGCTATAGCAACGAACTGTGGCCCTAAAATTTTATGTATTTTATGTCACTATAGAGATGAACTGTGGCAAGTGTTTCTACATCAACGAAAGTTTTCCCACAAAAAAAGGGGCCAGGTTCATCACTATAGCAATCAAAAAGTGTTGCAATAGCAACGAAGAAGTGTTGCAATAGTAACAATTTTCCATGGGAAAAATGTCCACATGTACTAGTGTTCGTATTGCAAATACTTTAATAATATTTTCGAACAATTCTTGCAGGTTATTGTAAAGTGGAAGGATTGAAATTTGATAAATACAAATCCTCTGGAGAATCCCAACCCAAATACAAACCCAAATCTCGACCAGAATATTCAAAAGATCTATGCTAATCCAAGGGAACCAAATATTGTTTTCGAAACAAGGGGAGGTGTTGCAACTAGAGAAGACCAAGAAACATAGAATGAACAACTGCATTTGTGACCAACATCATAAAATAAAGTGTCATTTAACGTCCAAAAAGAAAAGGAAGTATTCTTGGACTGATGACCAGAATTCATCGAAAAGAATGAAGTGTTGACGTCTAGTACTTCATTACCAAGAAGAGTAATAATGGATATTCCGGAGAGGTTTGACTAATTGTTCCAAAAGAAACCAAAGGGAAAGGTTACTAAGATTAAAGAGTTTTTAAAAGTTTCTTATCGCTAATACAAGATAAAGATGTCGCGGAATTGACAACTCTAATAAAAGAACCTCAAGAAGAGTTGTGACCAAACAAAATAGGTAACTGTCCAGGAAAAATATTAAAGACCAGTCTCGAGTTAAGGATGACTTCCCAACTAGGATATTATAATATGGACTATATTATCCTATACTCGAGATCTGATATCAACATTCTGATGAGACAAACATGGGAAAGCATGGGGAAACCATGACTAGAGTGGTCCCTTATTTAACTTAGATTAGAAAATTGTGATCCCTAGGCATTGGAAATTTTCTTTGTTATGGTAGCTAATTCCTCGAATAATAATTGTATTAAATCCCCCCTCTAAATAGTGATATAAGGTGCCTCAATGCACCTAAATGATCCAGAATCTATGAATTCCAGTATTGTTTCCTCTCCGTGTTTGGGTTTTTGTTTGTATTTAGGTTTGGGTTTGGGTATTGGTTATTAGTGGTTTCATTTTTCACCTTTTCTTCAACATTTGTGTTCTCTCTTAAGATTAAAACAACAAATTCAAAATTGTTTTAATATTTCATTGTTTGATTTAATTCAACAATTTTTATTAAATTCGTTTTAAAAATAACAAAAACTATAAAATTAACAAACACAAATGAAAATTGAAAGCAATTTTGAAGGAAATGACCACTTACCTTCCATTGTATCCAACTTGTGAATCGGCCCTTCCAAATTCGCCTCCAAATTCACTCAAACTCAAATCGCCCTTCTGATTTTTCGCACTCTCGTTCCTTGCGACCTTGATTGTGAAATGAGAAATTGAGGCCGCGAGCCTCAGTTTTTTTTTTTTGGTTTTGGTATTACAATCGCAAGTGCGATATATCACACTTGCAATTTGTAACTCTTACAAAATTCAAGTGCGATATATCACACATGTGATATAGGATAAATAAGCTTAGCCTCGGTTTTGGGATCACATTTTCTGAACCTAGCCACAATAACACATATGCATTATAGATTTACATTTCAGACTCGCGTTTTCGATTTCTAAAGTGGCACTAAAAAGTGGAACCAACTTCGTGAGATTTCCCTAGTTTCAACTACAAAGTATGAAAAAATTGGAGTGTACCCACCTCTAATTTAAATATTGGATGGAATTCCATCGCAAGGTAATTTGCTAAAATATCTACAAGTTAGGGTTACAAAAATAGGTTAGGGAAATTGGTTTATTGACCTGAATGCAATGCCAAAATTGAAGAAAACAAATCACCTACACATGGGAGCAAAGCTAATGATTTTCCTAGTCTAAGTGCCATTGTTGGAGATGTCTTGAAAGTAAAAGAAAGGTGAGGTAACCCTTGTTGTTGTCTAGTTGCAAAGAAACATAAAAAAGGAATGGTAAATGTTTATAATTATAACTTTGATTTGTTAAGGCGTAGCATGTATTAGAAGTCACCTTCTATGCAATTTAAATGAGGAAGGTTGTCACCAAATATAACATAACATTTGTGTGGATAAATAAAAATTAAATACCATTCATTTGTCAGTAATATGCAACAAAAAACCCATCCATTGTGATTTGGGTGAGCAATATACAATTCAAACATGAAGACAAAATCTCATTCGTTGTTCATAACGTGCTTGGCTTCTTGGTCTGTTAGAAGTGCAGCATCAGATGTGAAGAGACATATGTTCTCTCATAGTTTTCTCTCGTAGATTAAATTAGTGATCTTTATTGGAAACCATCTGGTAAGCCTACAAAATAAACACTCGTGAAAAATAAACACTGCAAATTAAACACAATCAAAGTGCTATAAAAATAGGATCAAAGTGCTTGAACATAGGAATTTAGAATGTTTCCCAGTCTCTTTCACAATACTCACAAAATGCTTGGTGTCCATTGTCCAGTTTCCATGCAGGCATGGATTCATAAATAGCTTTGGAATACCTCGAATGTCGTTGATTCTAGCCCCTCTGAAGTCGTTATGGGATAGGTGCCGATCAGATTGGGTACACATGGCAGTGTATAAGTAGCATATTCACAATTGTCATTTCCTCCACCTCTAACCGCACCACAATGATAGTTCTCCATATGTATAGTTAGTAACCTCCACCACTCGGAAGGGCTCCATCCTCCCACATTGCAAAATAAACTACAATCACTCACGATCATCCCACCTGGATTCCAGTTCGATCACAACATTTAACTCATATTAAGCACACCCCTAAATAAATTTAAAATATTAGATGACGATCAAACTGATCACAACTATACAATTGTCAAGTTTTAGTGAATCTTGATGATTTACTTGCTGAACTTGAAATCCCAAATATGAGATCTCATAAATAAATTCAAATCTTCTTAAAAATATTATAATTTATTACTATATTAATAAGTAATATTATAAAAATAAAGGAACGATTTCAATAATAAAATTAAATAATTTTTAAATTATTAAAACCTTTTAATATAGTATAAATAAACATAATAATAATAGTCTATCTATCAATATACTAGCAACAACCATATTAATAAGATTAATATGTTCAGAATATGTCGAGAGGTATAAACTACTAATACACAATTTACCTCACCCCTTTTTAATCATATTTATATATTGCATTCAACATATTACCCTTCGAGCACACTAACTAACTTATTGTTCTTATGATGCTATGTTGCCAAATGGAAAGCTTATTGGGAAGTACATGGTTTCACTACAATGAAGGTGACTTTTCAGGTAAGATATGGAGCCATTGAAGTACAACTACAAGTTCATCTAATAATCATTTATTATCACACTAATGTAAATTTAATTTAATAGTTGTATCACTATTGGAGTTAATGTAATAGTTATCCAATATAAGTGTGATTAGAGTTGAAGTTAAGCTAATAGATTGTATCTAATAGTTAAGTTTTAATAGTTATCTAATATAACTATAACTTGTAATTGCAATTCAATTAAAAGTGCAATTCAATCAAAACTCATGATTGGAGTAATAATGGAATAGTTGTATCTAACAATCAAATAGTTGAAGTTGAAGTTTAATTTTTCCAACTATCACTAAATGTATATACATATATCATATTTCTAACATACATAGGTATATTTTTAAATTGTTACTTTTTATTGCATTGCCTTAGCCTATTTGGAAAACAAATTTTATATTGCACATATATATACATGTATGCAAAACAAGATTAAAGTAAAAATCAATTAATTAATTTAATACCTTCAAACGTAGTATTTCCCTAAAACATTGAGACCATAACATTACCTTTTTCTTTTCTTTTAAATGTGTTTCCCTCAACAATGATCCAATCTAAAATTATTCTAAATAAATAAGTAATGTTATCCAGCCACATTTGCATTCCCTCTCAGCATTTTATTTGTTTTCATAAGGTAATTGTAATACTGTCGTCTTTAGTTTCTTAATTTGTATTTCAATGTATGTTTTCTTTCTCCAGCAAGCTCTAGGAACATAGTTAAAATTAAGGCCTTGTAAGTAATTACCATATTTATAAAAAAAAACACATTGAACTATTAATTGGACACATGAAGGAGATAACTCCAAATTATACTTGTCATACATCATCTATATACAACATATTATGAGGAAATTGTAATGTATAGCATCATTGTAAAATGTGTTCCAAAATATACTTGTTATACTATCATTCATGTATAACAATTATGGGGAAAATGTAATCTATAGCTTCATTTTTAAATGTGTACAATCTCGTGCTTGTCCATTGGTTGTAGCTTGGATGGTTGGAAGGAATGATTGTTACCCTCCCCACCCAGGTTCAATTCTTATAAGTGACATGCTAGCTCTCGTTGAGCCTCTTTGTAATGAATGAGTGGATTGTGTAATTTGTCTCGAAGTATGTAAAAGTGATGTGATGATATGAATAGACGAGTCTTATTAATCAATGTGTACTTTTGTCAATTTTTTCTTTCAACTTAATGTTAAACATTATAATCAAAGAAAAATAAATTTATGTTTTTTAAATTGTTAATTTATAAAACATCTTATTGGCCAACCAACTATTGATGTTTGAATTGTGAATTATGCCTCCATCCCATTAAAAGCATAGTAAATCAAGCCGTATTAATAATTATCACACCAAAATCTTACACACATACCGAATTTCACTACTTGTACTGCTAACCTCAGATACAATGCAATTTAATTGGGAAGAACAAGGTTGATGCCCCTCCTTTCTCCATTCCATGAAATCTCTTGTACACATTTGTTCATGTACCAAAATCCGCATCTTAACCGTTTCATTACTGTGTGAAATTTACCACATGCCCTAACGCAGGTAATTAATGTAACACATCACAGCCTCACGATCGACAAGACTTTTGTTCCTTCCTCCATGAATTCTACTCATCCTATCATGATGCCCATCATTGAATTATTATTGTTTTAGTTTTGTTTTAGTGAATGATGGGAGTCATTCAATTTTGCATGGAGGAACGAAAGACTAGTATTTTATTAGAGTAGACATGGGTCTTGTAAGCTGGTGAATGTTTGAGTGAGAAATTTGTGCGAGAGTAGGAACATACCTTGATTTTGTAGTGTTGAGTGAGGAGGAGAAATTGAATTTGAGCAATGGTGACCTGCGGAGAGTATCAATAGGGTTTGTGAAAGTGTCCCACACAGTGCTTGAATTCTTTTTCTTCAAAGAAAATTTACCATTGTCTTCCATAACAACATAAATGACACCACCATTAATAGTATTTGTCTACCATAGGGTTTGTCCCTTTTCATCCCGCAATACAAGGTTCCCATTGTTCTTGAAATAGAGGAAATCATGGGCACTAATTCTGATTCCACCATGTGTAGTCCATACGAGTGTGGAGAATTTAATGCTACTATATGTAATTCCCACAACGTACATTCCATTAATTTCACTCGGTCCGAACTCCAAGTTGAACTTATTCCTAGAAGAATGCGAGAGCCGTTGATCTGAAGGTCTTGGGATCGATCCTGGTTCCATCTTTCCATTGTATCCCTGTGAAAATATAGTACTGAAAACCAAATATGATAGTAAAAGAATATAAATTATTGTGGGTACGGTTTGACCTGAAGATAAATCCATATGAACTGATTTTTTCACAGCTTGGCATTGATTAATGGCATCTCATGATAATGACATGAATGGTTTCAGTTTTCAGAGTATAAGGGTATGTGAAAGAAGTTGAGGGACCTTTAAATGCAACGGTAGAATGAATTCAATCACTCTTGATCCATAAAATAGAAATCATCCCAAGCAATCCCGACCCTACCAAGCCTAATCCCAAGGCTGCCAACATGCATGCCAATTAGGATAGTACACAAAAACACGCTCCTATTTTACCTTGCAAAAACACGCTCCCGTTTTGCTTCAATGAAACGCGCTTTTGTTTTGCTTCATTAAAACACACTCCCGTTTTGCTTCAATAAAACGTGCTCCCATTTTGCTTCACTAAAACGCTCTCCTGTTTTGCTTTAATAAAACGTGCAAAATGGGGGGGGGTCCTTAGTGGTAAGGGGAGACATAGGGATGTGTGTGTGAGAGAGAGAGAGACAAAGATAGAGTGGACGGGGGGGTCCTTA
>LPNX010346916.1:240307-291797 GCA_001517045.1 Pseudotsuga menziesii
ATTATAGTATTTAAAAATGCGTGCACGTTTTGCTTCATTAAAACACACACGTGTTTTGCTTCACTAAAACGCGCTCCCGTTTTGCTTCACTAAAATATGCTCCCATTTTGTTTAAATTAAAAAATGTGTTCCCTCCAAATGATAAGGCCGAGCCTCGACCCATGCTTGCATGGAATTCTTATGCCTATGTGTATGCTTCATACTTTGCTTCGGATTCAACATGCCTATGCCTTGGAGTATGATAAACCATGGCTAATTCAACATTATATCCAAATTTTCAATATGCTCGTGTTTAGCCGTTCATCTGATTATGCTGCACACCTCCATTTTTTATGAGATTTTAGTAACAGATATGGTTTTTTTTGCAGATTCCAAATATGTAAATTTTAACAAGAATACATTATTTTTTCTATTTTTTTCTTATTTATCTTCTATCATCACTCCTCAACTCAAAAAACACACTGTTAGTGTTTCGTCCATATCTCTTTCATTTCTCAACCATTTAAAAAACAATTTGTATGGTGCACTAAAGAACACCGAGCTATACATGCTATAAAAAACCCATTTCCAAATAATTGCATTAATACATTCAAACGCTGCACCCACAATTGATTTACCATTTTTGAGGTTTGATCTCTTAGATAATAAATAAAAAATAAAAAATATTATTTTTATTATTGGAAAAATAGTCGTGCACTAGTACTATATTTTCTCTATATGTATATCGATTTTTGTAAGTTTATTCCATCATTTAGTCACTCAGACACTGCACCCACAAAAACATATACCTTATAATTTGTCCAAAAAATAAAAAGTGCCCATTAAAAAATATCTAACTTCAGATAGTTAACAACATTTTCAATAGAAAAAAATTATATATTTGGAAAGGTCATTCAATTTCCTATATTTCTTGTGTTTTACTCATCACAAGATTCATTGTATAAGTGTCTCAAAATATCCATGCAAGTTGATGGATGTCTGTTTTTTCAATTTTCTATTGCATCTAACGCGCCAAAAGAGACCCTCATCTTTGTGCACTCACCCATAAGCCACACCAAATATTTGACCAACCAAAAGAGTATCAGTAGGGTTTGTGAAAGTGTCCAGTGATGAAGAGGGGTTCAAAGGGGCCTAGTTCTGTGCACAACTTGTAAAAAAGAAGGGGGTAGTGTACTTGGTGGAGTACAGAGACCTTGTGAACGATGAGGATGACACAAAACAACTAAGGGAGAGAGTAGATGAGATTCACATAAGTGAGGAAGTTGATCCTTATGAGAATGATGGGTGTGGTCAAGAAGGTCCTTAACAATCATGAGTATACAATTTACTCTTCTTGTAGACAAAAGAAGAGATGGCATTTAATCATGCAAAATTGCACCTCCATCTCGAATTCATGGATAACAAATGGGTTGAAGCTTCCAAGGTATGCACATTACTTCTCTTCTTTCAGTTCATGGGAATTGGTAGTTTTTTTTAATGAATGATGGGATTTTTTCCCTTGGCTTAGTCCTCAAATGGATAAAGAGTTTTTAAGTTTGTTGTTTTCCCATTATTTTTTGATTTTTCTGTAATGTTTATTTATTATTCCTTTCGCTGTCCAGGATACCCTATTGATGTCCTAAGATTTTTTTTTTAACAGATTAGGTCCAAGCATCCTGTTCTAGGGTGACATACTTTTAGGTTTGTTCGTGGAATTCTAAGCGGATTTTACTGTGTTGGGACCTCTCTCAATCAGGATGCTGAGGTTTAGATGTTTTCATTTATAACGACTATTATTGGTAATCTAGCCAGTGTTATAAATATGATATTGTTAATGAGTTGTGAATATTAGACAGAGCAGCAGTCAAGGGGCGGGTTAAGGATGAGTTTAATGATTGTCATGATGCTTTATATTAAATTCCTAGAGACCTTAAAGTTCTTGAGAACAATAAATGACGAATTTTTACTTTTATTAGAAGTGCGAGTGTTCTAGAATAACTTAACATGCTAGATAGTTTTATTGATATTATATTACATTCCTTGTTTATTCTAGCTAATAACCAACATTAATGGGCCTTGATTATATTCTTCTCTGAATTCCTCTTATTTCTCCTTGGTTGATTTTCTTTTAAATTGATAGAGTTAGGGATCAATGGATGCATCTTACATTTTAGATGCCCATGTTCTACTGTGGCTTAGATGATATGCATAAGTATAAAGGTTGACAAGTAACATCCCAATCTTCTAATGATGTGGGGTTTTCTTGAAACTAGTCACTTTGTGGTGCTAGGCAAGTATATGAATAAAATCACTTACAAAAAATTGTAAATCCTTTGGTCAAATTCTAGAAATAAGGCACACCTTAGTTAAAAAGGATTCAACTCAATGGAACCCAAGATAATCACTTTCTGCAATGTGTAGAATTCACGACTGAACAAACATTTCCTGTGACATCTCAGAAGAAAGCAAAATTAACGAATACCCAAGTTGGACAACTAGGCCTTTTGATGTAAGGTATAGCTTATTGTTGATTGTTAGAATACCAAAAAACATTTACATCATTAAAACATGACTCCAAGTTCCAATTTTATTTTGGGAAGATATCAAATGCTATTTGATGTCTTATGATGAATTCACATTCTTATAACAATATACAAATTTTCATGCTCTATACCATATGCCACCAGCTTCATTTTTGAGCTAAAATATGCAACCATTTTAAAGTACCATGTTGATGCATTCACTAAGCATTTAGTTCCACCTTAGACTACTTGGTCTTGGAACACTAATTGTTGATGAGATATGGGCTCTGTCCTAATATTGGCAAAATAATTCAGATCTTTTTATTTTCTCAAAATTTCATAATTAAAAAACGATTTTGAAGAAATTGAATCCATTTATATATTAAAAATACAAATTCAAAAAATAAAAAATTTGCAATTTAACTAAAAATTATTTAAACTACTTTTCATCCCAAATATGAAAATAGATTTTCTTTTTCATTTGAAATGTGAAAATCTATATCCATGTAGTTTGACTTTTTTCATTTTTTTCTACACTTATTTAAGTTATATAATTAACTTTATGTCTTTAAACTTTAAGTAGGCTAAAAGTATCTATAATGTATATTTTAAATAGCACAAAGTCAAAATATGAATAGGAAAACAATTACTTTTTATTGTAAAATTTATTGTGAAAATCAATAATATGTTCATATAATAATCAATTTTAATTTTATTTTTTCATAAAATATTTATAAGTTTGTACTATGTATATCAATGTATACTATTTTATAATATCAATAAAAAAATTATTTTCACAACTTAACTTATTACAAAAACCTTGTTAAAAATAAATAGATTTCTAAAAAGAAAATAATTTCATTATGATTATAGTATATTTTATAGATAATAATCAATTTGTTGGTTATTGTTATGTTTATTTTTAATGTAAAAACCAATAAGAAATAATCACACTCATAGTGAAAGGATATTTCTTCTAATTTAATAAGACAAGTGAAAAAAATGACAGTTATTCATACCCATTTGTAATACAATAATGATTTACATTTTTTTTTGTTTTTAGTACCTCAGTCAAACAACAAAGGTTTCCTAGAAGAACTTGTGAAAATTGTGTAGTAAAATAAATGTTTTAATACCTTTATTAAATAACTAAAGGATTGAGAGAAGAGTTATAGAAAATTGTGTACTAAACTAATTGTTTTAAATACCTTAATCAAATAACTAAATTATGTTAAGTGTGCAGTTGGGTAAAATTATTAAAGGAAAAGTGTCATTTGCAAAATTCCTATCTATCAAATGTAATTCTGACTTGTGAGAAGAATGTAATAAGTCTAACTTGTCACAAGAATGTAAGAAGGACATTGTCATGAATATACTCTCATATTTATTTACAAGTTATCTATCAAAACCCAAAATGTAACTCTCACCTGTAATGTAACTCTCACTTGTCATAAGAATGTAATAAGTCTGACTTGTCACAAGAATGTAATAAGTCTGACTTGTCACAAGAATGTAAGGACATTGTCATGAATATACTCTCATATTTATTTACAAGTTTTCTATCAAAACCCAAAAAGCAAAGAATGTAATAAGTTTGACTTGTCACAAAAATGTAAGAAAGACATTGTCATAAATATACTCTCATATTTATTTACAAGTTATGTATCAAAACATAAAGAGTAAAGACATTGCCACCTCATAACTCTTGTTTTCAAATATAAAGTTTTGCTCTCTTTTGGCCCACCCGAGATAAAGTGATTCTTGATCTCTCTTTGATTTATTTAGAAATAACCAGAATTCCTGTACTTAATCAGTTTCTCAATGCGGATGTTGCCTACAGTAAGGGAAAAACTAAGCTGCATACGTTTTGATTATTCGACAGGTTCAAAGCTCTTAGCCTTGCTGCATGTTTTGTAACTGCATGCCCTTGTGCGTTCCAGACAACAGCAGAACAGTGCAGCCCTCCATTCTCAATTGACAAGGACGTTGGTTGTTCATGTTACACAGACATACCTGGAGCGGAAAGAGTTGAATGGCAAGAACATGAAATTACTTCCCAGCCAACAAGCAACAATTTTAAAATACTGGTTCCATGCAATAGTTCTGGATATCTGCATCTATCTGTTGTCACGCTTTTGCAGATTTGGCAGCGTGCACATGACCAATTCTAGAAGGTAGATAGGCGGTAGATTGCCAATTTCTATTAATTCCTTACCTATAATTAGCATTAACAGTTTTTAACCTCAGTCAGATGTCCAACTATTAGATTTAGAGGTTATTAGGAGTTTGAACTATTTTATTAGGAGTTCAACTAGTGCATATTCTACATGCAAAATGCACTTGGATTAATAATTTAATAATCCAATAATTTAACATTAATTTTAATTTTTACAACTATCACTAAATATAATTATGACATGTTAATTAAGTTTTTTTATTTTTTATTATTAATTATTAATTTTAGAGTGTCCTTATAAAATCAATATAAACAGTACACTTGTCTCATATTTATTTAATTTTGGATGACTCCCACATAATCTGAAAAAGTACAATTCACCCCAAAATTCTAAGACATATGTACTTAATTATAGAAAACATAATAATGATAAAACTATTATTAACCTTATTAACTAATCAAAAACTTATATATATATATATATATATATATATATATATAAATAATCCCAAGCCCTATGCCTCCCCATTTCTTGCTGTGGTTATTAAAAGAGTTATCTTAGTTTAACGGATCATCGTCAGAAATATGTTCTCCACTTTATGGTTTTATTGGCTCGCAAAACCTGTTCTCCTGCAATTTCTGGTTTTATTGGCTCGCAGAACCTGTTTTCCTGCAATTTCTGGTTTTATTGGGTAGCAGAACATGTTCTCCAATTTCTGGTTTTATTGGCTTGCTTTTCTTTTCTTGCATAAGAGTTAACTCTCCTTCATTAAGCTATCATGGCGCCTGTTTCAGATTTATTCTGCAAGCTTCCAGATGAGTTGTTGTGCTTCATCCTTTCTTATCTCCCAATTAAAGAGGCAGTTAGATCTTCGGTTCTCGCGATGAGATGGAAATATCTCTACAACCAGCTTCCCAAGCTTACTCTCTCCCCAGATCTTCTTATCAGCCCGGCCAACCCCAATCGACTAGCCATTGCACAAGTGGAGAATATAATCTCCAACATTCTGCTCTTACATTCCTGAGATCTTCAAACCTTCGATCTCTATACGAGAAACAACTGGGTGCATTTTAACTACCAGAATTTGTGTAAATGGTTGCGCTGTGTAGCGTCCAAGAATGTCCAAGACTTCTGTCTTCTCCATTTCTCACCCGCTAATACTTTCTATCGAAGGGAAATTTTACCTCCCTCAGTTTTCTTATGTAATAGACTTAGTAGCCTCAGACTCTTCGACTACATTGTCTCCAAAATTCCAACCGATTTTGGTGGATTCAAGCATCTGACTGATTGTTTCTTCAGCAATGTGGAATTGAGAGACGAAACTTTAGCCCTATTTCTTTCTTATTGCCCACTACTTGATCTACACCATTGCTTTGTGCCGCAGAAGATCACCATTTCTGCTCCTCACATTGAACATTTATGTGTCAAGAGTCCTGATAACCGGGTGGAGATTTTAACTGTCAACTGCCCTAAGCTTAGACATCTCTGGTTATCAGATTGTATAAATGATTTGAGAGTGAATGGGCTCTTGTTTCAGGAACTCTCTTTCGCAGTTACGCACCTTTCGATCAGAAATGGAACTGTAATAGATATGTCATTGGAACCGAGCATAGGTGAAACAAACAATTTATGGGCAGTGAGATGTGCTGAGATAACAGGTTCATTCAAATTCCTAGCAAAATTATATATTGGTCACCTGCTACAGTATCTAATTCCTGACAAGATGGTTATTACTATAACGAACCTGCTCCAAGGGCTTCCTTATCTTGAAACTCTCTTCATAGATGGCGCGATTTCTTTGGTAATATTATTTTTTAATTATATTATATGTTAGTGTTGAGTAATAAAAAATTTTGGTATGGGGTATTGATTGGTTTTGGGTTTGCAATTTAATGCAGACTTTAACGAAAGATCCAGCCATTCCAACAAATTTAGAATCTCCACTGCTCAATCTCCGGATGGTTGACCCATATCTGCGCAATCATGGTGAGAAAGAGATCGATGTGTTGGTATGGTTGCTTGGTAACTCCCCTGCTCTTGAAACCATGGCTGTCACTGTACCACCCCCACGACGATATGGGAAGGACGAAAAGCACATACAGCATTTACGTTGGAGATTGTTTGATTCCAAATCCAGGAGACCTTCGGCTTCATCAAGAGTTCGTGTAATTCAAGATGATTCTCCAGTATAATTAGAAATGGTGATGAGCATAGCATTTTATGGCAGGGGTTTTGGTGATTGTTGGATCTTAATTTGTTACTTCATGTTTTTCGATAAGTAATGTTACTTCATTCTGTTTAAAGAAACCTACACTACAAATGAGCATAGCATTTTATGGCAGGTGTTTTGGTGATTGTTGGATCTTAATTTGTTACTTCATGTTTTTCGATAAGTAATGTTACTTCATTCTGTTTAAAGAAACCTACACTACAAATAAAGAGGTAAATACAGGTATATGATGCAGTTACATACAAAATTTATAAATGAATATACATCTTGTGTCATTCAGGCAAGGTTCAATATTGTTTGAAATCTTTAGCTCCTGCCATGGATTTTACCTTCCATATCTTCTTCTCTGGCTGGCCTGAATGGATTTATGCATATAGGCCTTTCTTTCAGGACCTGGTCTTATCTGAGCTAGCTCTGCTCAGGCTTTTGGGGAAATAAATAGGACGTTTTCACCTACTCTATTGAAAACCCATTTTATGTGATACCTCGTAATTACATATATGAAAGAATTACTAGAATCAATACGTAAGGGGGTTATACCTTACCTATAATTACTCTCATTTTCACTCGGTAAGTGATGACTGACCTTACCTTCTAGTTAGCTAGCTCTTTGAGGGATTTTTGGAAGTTATGAGATTGAAGATGGAAAAAATTAAGATACAATCTGAGTCAATCTCTGTCGTGGAATTAAAATACTGCGTTTTACATTTTAGACACTTTAAAAGGCAGACCACAAGACATTGAGGTTTCGGCTTGGTGTGGATTAAATTTTAAACTCCAATAGTTGTTTATTGTTAATGGAAGATGTGTTACCGGATTTATGAATGCTATCTATATAAATATGGATTCTGCTAAACCAAGAATCATAAGAATCTTTGTTGTATTGTGTAGTTCACTACGTTCTTGATTGCAGAAGTGCATGAGTACTTATCTTGCATCTGTGAATGCATATAGGCATCAAAGATGAGAGACGCATTTGAGGCTAACAGACGTGTGGTAAGATTTGCATGTAACTAATATGTATGTTCTCTATATTGTCGACGATGGGTTATTACCAATTTCTTTTGGAATTCAGTTTACTTGGAGCCTTAAAAAAGCCATTGACCTTTCTCTTATATTACAAAGGATCAAAGGACCAAAACCTTCCAACATATAAAATGATATCCAAGAAAAAAAAGTTCAGTCGAATTTCGTAGGATCTTTCCCTAAGAGAAGAATAGAATGTAAGCACAGTGGAATCTTGCACTTTAGTATCACACGCCTTGACAACAACACACAGGGCGGAAAGTAAGAAGGTCAAATAATAACCAGTACCTAAAAAAGGAAGAATCGAATAAAAACATAACCAGGGGATGTAGATATAGTAAACCAGGGGATGTTTGTATTGTAAAATTGGTTGCACCTGCACATGTAACATAGTTTGAAATTGTTTAGAACCTTTGTGGAAATCTCCCCTACACTGCTAATAGGGCGTCACAGCTCAGTTCTTATTGCTGGCTCTGAAGAAGAGAAGTGCGAAAATTATCATAACTCAGTTCTTATTGTTGCTCTGAAGAAGAGACGAAGTTTGGAAATGGTCACAGCTCAGTTCTTATTGCTTTCTCAGACCAATAGGGCGTCCCAGCTCAGTTCTCAGACCAATAGGGTTTGAAATTGTTTAGAACCTTTGTGGAAATCTCCCCTACACTGCTAATAGGGCGTCACAGCTCAGTTCTTATTGCTGGCTCTGAAGAAGAGAAGTGCGAAAATTATCATAACTCAGTTCTTATTGTTGCTCTGAAGAAGAGACGAAGTATGGAAATGGTCACAGCTCAGTTCTTATTGCTTTCTCAGACCAACTATGAAAATGGAAGAGACTTCAAGTCTTCAACCGTAAAAGTTGACATATTAACTAGTTTGCAGGGAGATTCATTTTGTTGAGCAATATGTTATCATATTCATTCATAAAGGAGGTTTCTTAATTGTTAAAATAAAGTCAATATATTGTAAGTATTGGGGTGGGAAGTAGGGTATAGAGGTTTATAGGTTTTGGGGTAATATAAAAAGAGGTTCCTAGTAAAAATATGGAATATATGGTAAACACTTTGTTGAGCAATATCTTATCAGGTTCATTCATAAAGGGGGTTTCTTAATTGTTAAAATAAGGCGAATATGTTGTAGGTATTGAGGATTGGGAAGTAGGGTATGGAAATTTATAGGTATTGGGGTAATATAAAAAAGGGTTTCTAGTAAAAATATGGAATATATCTTAAAAATAAGGTTTTTAAAATTGGAAATATGTATTGGGAGGGATTCTAATGGGATTCACTTGTTGACCAATATTACTTCATATGGAGGGTTTTAAATTTCTTAAAACTCATGCAAATATATTACATGTATTGGGGGGATGAGAAGTTATGGTGGGGGTTATTGGGGTTTATAGGGATTAGGGTATAAAAAGGGGTGGTGAGGAGGTTTCAGGTATTGGGAGGGGTTTCAACAAAAAGATTTTGGACCAATATCTACAGAAGTTAAGGGTATTCTTTAATATTCCAGAACTGCACTTGATATGTGAGAGGTTCATTAAGTGAATCCCCTGTGAACAAAAAGATTTGTGTAGGTAATTACCAATATCTAGTGAAATTATGATATTCTTTAATATGACAAGGTATCCCATGAAGAAAAAGACTCTGACATGGTTTCACTAATTAATTGATGACTAGCGTGAGAGGGAAAGTGACTCAAACCTCAATGGCTATTTCTTTGATGAAAGTCTATCTACCAAATCAGCATTTCCAGTGAATGCGCTGTGTAATCAGTGTTCTCATCGGTTGTAATCACTGTGTATGTGAGGCGTCCAAATCAGCAATACCTATCCCGGTGCATACACGTTTTTTATGCTTATCTGGAGCGATTCCTTCTGGTCTTTCTGTATCCTGAGAGGATTTGTCTGCTTCAGTCCTTGCAGTTCAGCTCGGCCTCCTACTCACGGGTCCTTGTCCTGTGCAGTCGTCCTCCAGCAGCAATTTCTTTTCTCAAGAGTTTGGGCTCTTCGGAATATTGCCTAATACATTATTTTGCCCACATATCAATCTGAAATGTGCCATTAAGAGACTGGTTAAGGTCTTGGGTAATAGACATGAGGAGAAAGTTGAAACCCTTCCGAAGATATCAAATGCATGGACAAACTATACAGTACATTTTTTTCTTTTAAGGGAGGCCAAATAAGTATGTATATGCATTTGATAATCAATCAAATCAGTATGTTACTATCAATTCAAGTTCAAAATAATTTATCTGATCATATCTGTGCAAAGAATAAATCATGAGCACTAAAAGGAAAATTGCAAAAGATGGCTCTTGTATTTTTCACTCAGGACTTGGTTGAGGGCCAGCAGGTGATAGTAGGGATGAGGAAATTTTCTTTTTTATAAATAGGAAACAGACTTGGGTTTTTGCACTTTTTACATCGTTAACTTGAGCAATTGTAGTGTACGTTTCTTTTTATGATGGTTGATTTTAATGATGGGGAGTTTATGAGAACACAATTTATTGTTTCTTTGTACAATGTTAATGATAAATTTTCTAAAATTGTTAATGCTTTTGTGATGGAATAAATTGATTCAATTTTTTCATAGGATTATGTTTCTTGCGAACAAGGAAGCAATCCCATGGACTTAAAAGACAAATGGTGTTTCCCTTCCTCTTTCCTTTTTTGAAGAGAAGCACAAATCCATCAAATTATGCTCTCTTTCCTCTATCCCAAGAGATGCACAAATCCATCCGAGGGCCTATTAAAATAAATAAACAAGCTACAATTTTTGCTTCTTCTACTATTAAGAAGAATGATGATTTTCCTAAGAGTTGTATGTATTGCTTTAATAAGCCTTTTTTTAACGTTAAAAAACCTACATGAAACAACCGAGACCAAAGGAGGAAAAACTAATTGAGACTTTACAAACATACATTCAATCATTTCCAGATACCACTTCTTTTTACGCACTAGTTGGTGCTCATGAAATGTCTTCTCTTCATTTAAGAATCATATTAAAAGGTTTGATTTCAAATTACTTCTTCTATTGTGCATAAGATGAAACCATTACAAGGTCTTAGATAGTTTGAAACTGTATTACCTAATGTAAGTCTAGTTGATCTATCGACCACTATTATTTTGTAAAAACAAATTGGTACACTATCTAATGACCTTGCCAATTGCAAGCAAATATGTCAAAATTTGAATAGGATAATTTGATTCATAAGAACAAGATCCTACACCCTTTATTTATCTTTTACAATAGTATTTTCCATACACGTCTTAGTGGTATATGCATCACACTCACTTTCTTTCCATTTCGATATCAAAATTCTTATGGTCTTCTAACAACTAAGTCTCATGGTTCATGTTTGTATGGGTTGACCATAAAGTTTTCGAAAAAATTGGTGCTCAAAATGATTTGATAAAAAGGAGATAAAATTTGATATTAAATTTAAAAACTATTAAAAAAAGTTTTCTTATTACAAAATTTTAAATTTCCATGGACCATAACATTGAAATGTTTTACATAATTGAAGTTAAAAAGAATAGAACATAAAAGACAAATGTTATTCTTGGTGTCTTACTGGCTTACTTGTTATATGAAAATGCTCTAAACTATCACTAACACTTAGGGGCAATGAAGTCATTACAAACATGAAAACAATTGATTTTGGCACCCATTCTATCACAATCAATATTGAGATCCTTTTGATGCATACATAACATACTCAAACCATACAAACATGACAACAATTGATTTTGACACCCATTCTATCACAATCAATGTTGAGATCTTTCTTATGTATACATAACATACTCAAACCATGGATGAGAAGAATTAGATGAATCTTTACCCACTCTATTTAAAAACAAGTGCAAATTACTATTACTATAAACACACTTATCCATTTTTTTTATATCTAATATCTCATTTATTATCTTGAAATGAATATGAAGATGCTATAATGTCTTTCACAAAGTAATTCAGTTAATCTTTAGATGAATACACAAATTACAAATGCTTATATTTTGATGCTTCTATACCATAAAAATCCCACTATCATTCCTAAAGAAATATTGCTCCTATCATTCACGGCGAATTTTCTTCTCAATAATATTTTCCTAACCTATTATATTTCCCTCTAACTAAACTTGAGATCCAAACTCTTGATATTTGAATAAGTTCATAAATTCTATTGATCATTGTTTCTTTCTAGTTGAGATAGCATCTAATTACATATACAAGGTTATGCATCATATTTCAAACGTACTCGGCCCTAAATTGATGGTTTCGTCCATGTCGTGTAAGTGAAGGTTATCACGTGTCCTCTAGGATATTGACTAGCATTCAAATTTGAACCCTTCCAAAGGGTTTTAGCCTTTATTAACAGTGTAAAAATTAAAATTTTCCTTAAAAAAATAAATTTTGAATTTTACTCTTCAAATTAAGGACATAATTTATATCAACATTTCAAAAGAAGCGCATCATTTTAAATAACCCATCTATATAAAGTTCTCCGTATGTTGGAATTCCTTTGCTATAAATTTGATTAGTCATTCAAAATATTGAAAATATCATAATTATAATCACTCACTCACTCACCCTACAAGGTTCAATGCTTAGCAGTGCAAGATAGTGAGTGATGACTTTCGACTACAAGGAACTGGCCACGAGATGTGGCTCTAACTCTCAAGTCACTTGGGGCTACAATCTAATGGGCGAAAATGTGTCACTGACTACGACTATAAGAACAAATAACAAATACTAGGCCCAAAACAAGCCTAAAACTTTTTGTGTACTACCTATGTAAACCTCACTACCAATGTTCATTTGTTTTTCATCAAAATTAAATTCAAATGGATAGATTAATGAGTCCTCTTCTGCAAGACTTCATTTCTTCATGGATGTCATAGAATAATATGAACTATAAAGAACACTCAATGGCATGCAACTAGGATCACAAACCGTGCAGGGGCCGATTTATGCATTGGTATAGAGAGGTGACACTCCACACACTATATGGAGAAACATTGAGTTAGAAAAACATTTGGACCAAAGCACCACAATCGTTATTAATAAATTTATAAAAACAATTTTTTGTCTCATGAAGACTCTTCAATTTTATAGGTGGCATGATCTTGATGTAATCTCCCTCCATCCTTCCAAATGGCTGTGGTTTCTCACCACACTTGTCTTCAACACTTACCACCAAAATACATATAAAATCACATGTCTTTACATCTTCTTCTCTTTAAATCATCGTCTCATATTAATATAAACTAAGGATTATTAAGCATGGACATCCTCACCTTATAATGTCAATTGGGTCAAGGCACATAGACAACCATAAAATATAAAATGTGTGAGGACACAAGAGTAAGAGACAACTATGAGTAACTATTATATTAAATTTACCACGTAAGTCTTTAATTGACACAATCAATTGGGATGTGACATGTTGGATTGTTGTGATCTTCATATGATTCCTTAGCAATGTGATTGCAAGGCACTCTTTGAAGGTGAAGTACATAATTTTACACCTTCTTCCTCATTCTCGTTCCTTTTGGTATGGAAATAAGCAAGGTAGTGGACTGCATCATTAGCATGGAAAATAGTTTCAACATAGAGGTAGATACATTAATTGTTTTAGATCCGAAAGATCTTACTTACTCACACCTAGAACATTCTCAAGTCCACCATTAACAAACTTCATTGGTGTTCTCGTTTAATTTCAAAGGCAGAATGTCGAAACTCAAACATGCAACAAATTGCAAGGCTCCACTTGAATTAGGATGGATCACATTTCCCCTCCATCACATACATGTATGCTATCATGACAAGTGTAGAACAACAAAATTTTATGACTCATTCTTAGTGATTATAGCGCTGCTAATCTTCTTGGTATGTAGGATTTTAAAAAAAAAAGTTTTATGAGTTGTCTATTATTTTTTCTTAGGTACCCAATACCCATCATTTTACATCTCTTGGGATTGGATAGCTTCCCCCCTCCTTGGTTTGAATTAAGTTTTTGGTTTTTTTAGATATATAAATATATAAAAATTATTTTTACTATAGCCACATTTGCTTCTTTTGGGGTTGATTGGAATCTGGAAACCAAACCTACAGCCTACATTACATCTGGTCTTGTAGTTGTTACATATAATAAACTACCAATCATTTACCTATACATAGTATGATCTACTTCTAAATATTCGTCATCCTTTCTCAATTTACAACGAGTGACCATAGGAGTACTAACAGGTTTGGATTCTTCCATTTTGAATTTTTTGAACATCTCTTTGATATACTTAGTTTGAGGGATGAAGGTCCCTTTTTCTCATTGAGATATCTATAAACCTAGAAAGAATGTTCCTAACATTGACATTTCAAATTTCTTCTTCATTTCTGAACCAAAGTTTACACTCAGAATTTGTAGATCACTACCAAATATGATATCATTTGTGTAGATTCAAATAATGGTCATATTTTTGTTTTCCAACTTTATGCATAGAATATTGTGAGTTTCCCCCTTATAGATCCTTTAAACTTTAAATAATTGTCAAGTCTTGAGAACCATGCTCTTGGAGCTTGTTTAAGACCATAGAGTTTCGTCTTGAGTTTGCAAACATAATTTCAATTTTTCTGATAAGAGAAAACCTTCACGTTGCTCAACATAGACTTATTCTTCAAGTTATCCATTAAGAAAAGCATATTTTACATCCATCTGATATACTCTGAAGTTCTTCTGGTCTACAAAAGACAAAAACATCCTAATAGCTTCAAGTCTTCCCACTTGTGCAAACGTTTCTTCAAATTCAACACCTTCTACTTGAGTATATCGTTTTCATATTAAACTGGCCTTATTTCTTGTGACATTACTATGCTCATTGAACTTATTTTTAAAATTCCATTTGGATTCAATAACATTCATGCTCTTATTTCTTGGGGCATGTTCCCAAGTTTGGTTCTTCTCTATTTGATCAAGTTCATCATTCATAAAATTGATCCAATCCTCACTTTTGCAAGATTCTTTAAATGTTTTGGGTTCTACTATCGAAAGTAGTGATTTTTCTTCATAATAAAGTAAATTTCTTCTTGTTTTAGCTTCTTAATCTTTATCACCAATTATTTCACTTTCATGATGGTTCTTCTAAACCCACCTAGATGGTGTCTTCGTGTCTAATCTTGGAGAGTCTTCCCTCTCATTTTCATGTGATTCTACTTTTCTTTCTTCTTATTCTTCAAAAGCATCCTCTTCTTGTGAACTTTCTTCTTTTTGTTAATCATCTATTTCTTCAACATCCACACTCTCTTGGATTTGTATTCATCTTGACTTAGTATCATCAAAAGTTACATTTTCACTTTCTATGATCTTGTGCAACCTTAGATTATAACATCTATATGATTTTTTGGTGAAGAATACCCAATAAATATGCCTTAATCTGATCTAGAGTCAAACTTCCCTAGATTATCGTATTTTCTTTTTATGTAGCATTTACTTCCAAAAAATCTAAAACATTTAACTAAGGTTGATATTCCAAACCATATCTCATAAGGAGTCTTGTCACTATTCACTCTAAGTTGTCCTCTATTTTGTATATAGAGAGTCATATATACTGCTTCTCTCCAATAGCCATTAGTAAGTTTTTCTTCATTAAGCATAGTTCTAGCTTGTTCTTGGACTGTCTTGTTCTTTCTCTCAACTACTCCATTTTGCTAAGCAGTTTTTGCAGCTAAGAACTGCCTCTTGATTCCATCAATTTCACAAAACTCATTGAATTCATTTGAGGTGAAATCTCCACCATTATCTGACCTTAGACATTTATTTTTATGATTTGCTTCATTTTCAACAAGTGCTTTGAAGGATTTGAAATTCATAAAGGTTTTCGATTTTTCTTCAATAAATGTCACCCAAATCATCCTTGTATAATCATCGAATAATAACATAAAGTAATTTTCACCTTGTTGGTCCACAAAGATGAGTGTGAATTATTTCTTATGGCTGAGAGGTTGTATGTTCTTTGACCTTAAAACTTGTTCTTGCTTGTTTCCCATGAAGACAATGTTTTGAAACATGATTTGGTAGTTTTATGATATTTGGAAGATTTCTTATAGCTCCTTCTTACTAACTTTTACAAGATTGTCAAATTTCAGGTGCCCCATCCTTATATGTCATAACAAACTTTCATCAGTTTGACTCATATAACATTGTTCTTCATTTTCTAGAATACACATTGCTTGGATTTCTTATAGCAGTCCCAACAAGTTTTCCTAAATATTTTCTTCTGATTTTACACTTCTTAGAATCAAATATAGATATGTGTCCTTGATCACATGTTTGGATCACATTTAAAATATTAGGTTTTAAGTTATTTACAAGAAAAACATTTTCAGCTTTCATTTTGTCTCTAATAGCCATTGTACCCTTCCCAATTATTTTATAGGATATATTATCTCCAAAAGTGAATTTTCCCTTTTTATTTCTTTTTAGGTTTATAAACTTATTTGGGTCTCCTGTCTTGTGTTTTGAGAATCCATTCCCCACATGCCATAGATTGTTTTTTTTTTTTTTTGTAGCACATAGAGCTAATGAACATTCCACATTGTCCTTCTTCTTCCAAGCCTTCCTATCCTCTTTGTCTTGATATTTTGAGATGTCATCCATAGGAATCACTAGTTTGTAATTTCTAGCAATGTGTCATTGATTACCACATTTGTACCATTCTATACTATAACTCTGCAGGGGAGAAAACGAATTATAGTTTCTTCCTTTTGGGTTGCTTTTAGTACCATTTTTTTTTATAGAAAGAAGTTTGTGATGTAATTCCTTTCTCAATATGAACCATTAGTTTACGATTTCTACCTATATGTCCAAAATTGTTACATGTATAAAAATTTCGGAAAAAGAGTTGTTGATGTCTACATGTCATTAGTCTTCTAGGAATCATATATGTTCTTTGTAAGAGAGGAGTAGATTTCTTACTTTCTTACATTTTAGTTTGGCTCTTGAGTGCAGCAGCATAACTTCTTTTATTTCCATCTTGGTTTGTGTAAGAAGAATATCTTGGTTTCTTTTCTTTGTCAAATCCTAGTCCATATTTATCGCTTGATGGTCTTTGGACACTTAATATTTCATCTAAAGTATTTGATCTTTTCTCAAAATTTGATTTCATAGATTCTTCAGCCAACTTCTTTCTAAGGCGGATAATATCTTCTGAAGTATTTTAGATTCTTGTATTCTCTCTTTGAACTATTGTTCTAGATCTTTTTCAGCCTTTTTGGCTACTAGAAACTGATTTTTTAAGTCAGGAATAAATCTTTCTGCATCATTGTTTTTCTCTTCAAATTTTGTCATATGAGTTTTTGAATTTTGTACATCCTTTTATACTTACCTAATTCTTCAAGAGCACTTACAATTTTTTCTTCAAGATCTACCAAACCAGACCTTCTATTTCTTCTTCATATATTTCATTCTATAATCCCATGAATAGGACTTCAACATCTTCAGTTATCTCTTCATCTTCACTGTCTTCCTTGGAATAGAGGTTTTTCTTATTTTTATTAAACTTCTTCGTGTACATGGTCTTACTCTTTTGATCTTTCTTGTGAAATAAAGGTTCTTCACCATCAATATCCTTTTTTTTTCGGTAAGGACACTTATTGGAAAAATATCCAATCCTTCCACAGTTAAAACATTTCAAGGGTACCTTTCCTTTGTACTTTCTAGTACCTTTCTCAAGTTTCTTGATAAAAAGAGATTCGTCATCATCTAGGTTCTTAGATTGCTTCTTAGATAAGTCTTTAAATGCTTCTTCTTTCTTTGATGATCCATTTTTTCATATTCTCATCTCATAGGCAGTGAAGGTCCCATGTGGTTCATCTATTTTCATGAGTATAACATCATATCATTCTTCTAGAGTGGACACCTTTGAGTCATACTTGATTGGAAGGGTTCTTAGTACTTTGTTGACCACTTCTTTTTCCTTTATTTATCCTTCAATACCTCTAATAACATTAACAATTTCATCTACTCTCATAATATATTCTGCAATATTTTCTTCCTCTTTCATTTTTAGGCTTTCAAACTATCCTGTGTATGTTTGAAGTTTGGATTCTTTGACTTTGGGTGCTCCTTCATAGACACATTTTAGTTTTTCATAGGCATGTTTGGATGTCTTGCATTGCATGACTTTTAGAAATACTAAATTTTTTTACCCAGTCAAAATTGCTTTCACGGCTTTCGCATTGGCCTCATATTGGTCTAGCTCACTTTTGTTTATAAGTAGGTCGTCTAGTATTTCATATTATTTTTCAACGGACCTCCAGACTTTGTATCCAAGAGACAATAAATGAAAATTCATTCTTACACTACAGTATGCACAATTATCTCCTGTAAATAATAAAGTTCTATTAGTGGCTAACCCTTATTTCTAATACATAGTGGTTTTTAATACGATCTTCCTTCCATTGACTAAGCTATAGTGAAGGATCCCACTCTGATACCAATTGTTGGAATATTGGAAAATACAAAGAAGGGGTTGAGTCAGTATTGATAACTTTTAACAATAAAAGCCACTTCATGATTTATTTATTAACACACATAATCAACAAAAACACATAGAACACAAATTCATTTTGGAATCCCAATTGGGTAAATCACCAATACTTCCTATTACTGCAAAATTAAATTTACAAATAGTTTTTTCCTACTTCTATAGAAAAGGATGGTACTACACCCTATTTACCAGCAACTATTGAAAGGAGGATACGACCCCCTAATTTATAAACTACTACTGAAAGGATGCTACAACAACCTATTTACCAGCTACCACTGGAAGGAGGCTATGACCCCCTTGCAGCACTGTTTCATACCCTAGTGCCTCCCAACCACCCTTATATGATAGTTTGATATATGAGTTCTCTACATCAATCAATATCCAAATTGAATGTATAGAGGCACTTATTTAAAATTTTAAAGCATCGTTTAAATACCATCAAACGTATCTCTTCATCTAATATTCATGTATCTTCATCGTGACTCTTCACAAACAAAAAACTAATTCGAAATTACCTCTTTGTTCGTCATTTTTAACTCTATTTAAATTTAAGTCGCGACCTTCTACAATTTCCTTTCCTCAACAATCTCTCCACAATAGACCTTTCATCATTTGACCTTTCCCCATTTTACCTTCCGCAATTAAATTCCCAAAATTGCGGGTTGTGGATTGTGAAAAATTACCTTTCCACAATTTCCTTTCTGAACAACCCTTTCGCAATTTGTGGGAACTCATTTCTTCTCCAATTGCAGGTTGCAGATGCACATTTTGACTTTTCTAGAAAATTGCTTCTGCAATTTGTCTTCTGCAAATCCTGTGAACCATCGATCGCTTTCCGGGATACTCCTTTTGAGCTGACCAATTATCAAACACAAAAATTCATTTTGGCTCTCTATAATGTTATTTTCCACGCACATTTAATTTGTAGATCCTTTTCCTATCGTCGATCTATTCTCTTGATACAATCTAATCCGTCCAACCTCTTCTAAATAATTTGATTGCAACTCCACCACTTTGTGTTGATTGAACAAAGGATCAATCAATCAAGATCGATCGGAATTGATCCCCTCATTGGATCCTCTCATGTGTCTTTCCATCGTCATCACATATGTCATTGCTTTCCTTTCCATCATGTCATCACTTCCTTTGTTATTCCTTTGTCTTATAGTGAGCTTTCCTTGACATCGTGTATTTTTTTATTCCTTTGTCATTACTAAAATAATTTTGACATCAATGACAACTCCAGTCAACAGGGTGGGGACACAACATTCTACCCTATTCTATAATGTATCCTAAATAAGAAAAAAGTATAGAGAGATGAGCAAAACTGAGAGAAAAATAGAATATTATGGTAATTGTGTTATAAATTTTGATCCCAAAGTCAGATTGGAGCACTCCTAGTACCGTTAGAAAGGTATCGTCGAGGGCTACAACTTTTGTGTTTTGTGCTTTCCGAGATTCATCACGGTTTGGCCATGGAGTAAATTTTTATAAATATGGGCATGAGGAATCTAGAAAAGTATCTTTTCAAAGATGATTTCGCAAAAGAATCTTTGAGAAGATGCTTTAAAAGATTCTTTTTAGAAAGCATCTTTGAAAATATGCTTTTTGAGATTATTCATTCCCATATTTACTAAAATGCACTTGCCGACCAAACTATGAGGAATCTCATGAAGCTCAAAACATGAAACTTGTATCCCTTGATGAGACCTTTGCAACGGCACCAAGAGTGCCCCAATTCAACTTTAGGATCAAAATGTATAATAAAAATACAATAATATTCTTTTTTTCTCTCTCCGCCTTTTTCTTATTTTGGATACATTTTGGGCTTGGTAATTCCTTATGGACACACACACACAGATTGTGTGTGTGAGAGGGAGGAGGGGTGAGAGACAAAAAGAGAGGCGGAGGGGTGAGAGACAAAAAGAGAGGCGGAGGGGTGAGGAATAGAGATATAATGATGGATGGAATGATAGTGAGGGAGGTATAAAGAAGGTGGAGATAGGTTATGAGAGAGTGGGAGTGAGGGAGGGACACACACACACACACATAGAGATAGAGAGAGAGGGAGAAGCGACACATACACACCCATACACACACATAGGGAGAGAGAGATATATAGAGATTGCATGTGAGAGAGAGGAAGGGGTGAGCGAAAAAGAGAGAAGGGGGAGGAGTGAATGATAGAGAGAGAGAGAGTGATGGAGTGAGAGATGTATATAGAAGGTGGAGAGAGGTTATGAGAGAATGGGGGGAGAGGTAGGGATACACACACATAGATATAAATAGAGAGAGGGGGGGAACACACACACAAAAAAACATAGAGAGAGAGAGAGAGAGAGAGAGGGAGGGGTGANAGAGAGGGAGAGGGGTGACTAACACCGAGGGGGGAGGTGTTAAGAACCCATGTCAACCCTCATCTTTATTTTGTTAGTATATTTTTTCATGCAAATATGATTTGTAAGTCATCCCATTAGTATGTTGTATTATCCCACATTCATGGGAGTAAGTAATAGTTGTTGAGTCGTCCAGTTAATATGTTTCATTATCCCATTCATGGGGAGTAATAGGTTTTTATATTAGACTTAGTATATAAGTATGTGTTGTGGCTGATGAAGGAATCGAAGAGTTATTTTGTATTGAGCTTGCTCAAAGGAGGTTCCCCCCTCGAAGTGGCATGCAATTAATAAAATCTCTTATGTGCTCCAGTATTTCTGTTATATCATGCATTCTCATTGTTTATTGCAGGAGGTTCTTCACATATGGTATCAGAGCACTTTCTTGGGATCATTGGGTGGAATTTTTGCCAATTTTTTTTTGCAGTGCTTCCTAGCGCTGAAATTATTGTAGTAGTTCTTCTTCTTGCAGTGGTATTATTCATTCAGATTAGGGAACAAACCATATTTGCTTAACTCTAGGAAGTACTTGGGCATAACCCTAAAACGCATTGTGAGGAGTACCATAGGAAACCCGAAGTATCTAGCCATTGAGAGGACTTGCTAAATGAAAAGGGAAATGACCCGTACCTGATTGACTAGTTCCCACCCGTGAGGTAAACCAAGAGTTGTCGTTTGTGGCAAAGCGGTTATCGGTTTTACTCTAGTCATGGAGTGAGGGGTACTTCCCCAATACACAAGTCGTTAGACAACATTGGTGTCCGAGTGAATCCCTAAAACCTTTAGGAAGTTGAACATACCTCAGGTCCATATCCATTTATAGTTGATAAAGTGAAAATTTGTAGAACCACCATAGATCATTTCCTCCATTTCAGTTGATAAAGCACAAATTTCCAGAACTGCCAAAGAACCACCATATCTTCTTTGATTTAGCTCTATTTACCTTGAAAATTCATTTTAACCCTCGTAATACCATTCTGCATATTCCTTCCTTGAGGACCCTATCCCAAATTCCACTTCTTAAAGCATGCACTTCCACATTTGTCTATTTTTAGGGTTTTCCATAACTTTTTTGATCCTCACCCAATCACCTTCAAAGTTTGCCACAGTGTTCGTTTCTTATTTATGCTTCCTTCTCTCTCTCTGACGAATTTTCCAATTCCTTCACCCCGTCTCTAAAATTCACATTTTCTTCTTCATGTCCCTAAGAAAGTATCCAAAACCGAGTAAAACCCCATTTACACCCCTCCCCCTCCCAAGTTTTTACCAAGTCAAAATTTTCCTTTTCTAAAACCCGTTTTGTTTTAGTTTTTCTACCCATTTCCCACCTCGGAGAAAATTAAAAAATGGAAGAAGAACTTTCCGCCATCAAGTCCAAACTCGAAGATCTAGATCAAACATTTCTCGGCCTCCATCTTTGGCATTCACTCATGAACAACCGACTACAACCTGAGTCTTTTGCAGACATTGGGTTCTCTTCCTCTAGCAACTTTCGTGGGGTGAAGATGGATTTTCCTTGCTTAAATGGTGATGATATGATTGGATGGATTTATAGGGCAGAACAATATTTCATTCTGCATAACACTTTTGATTTCAATAAAGTCCCACTTGCATCCTTTCATTTGTAACATGAAGCCCTTTAATGGCTCCGTTGGTACATCAAGGCTCATGCAGAGCCAAACTGGAGAGATTTTTCCCAACTCCTTTTGCAATGATTTGTCCCTAGTTCTTTTGATGACTTAATAGGAGCACTCACCAAACTTTTCCAAACTGGAACTGTGAGGGATTATGAGACAAAATTTGAGAAACTGGCCAATCACACTGAAGGATTTCTTGATGCATTATATACCTGAGTTTTTTTATCAGTGGTATGAATGATGCAATCTGATCTAATGTTGAAATGTTATGTCCCAACACAAGGATTGAATCCCTAGGGTTGGATAAGTTAGCATATGACAAGATCAGGGCTCAACAACGCTCCAAATCCACTTTTGTTCCATTCATAAATATGTCTCCCCAAAGACCCCAAATTCTACCATCTCCTAGAACCACTCCTATCAAGCATTTTTCTGAAGCCGAGATATAGGAACATTGAGAAAAAGGGATTTGTTATAATTGTGACATGAAATTTACCCAGGGACATCGATGTGTTGAGCAAAATCTCTATCTCTTGGATGTGGATTCTCTGCCTGCACCTGAAATTTTTTATGATGCTCAGGATCCTTTCAGATGTTGAGGGTGACATTCAACAACTTCTTCTTGACCTTCCTGCTCAAGACGTCCAGCCAGAGATATATCTCCATGCATTAGCTGGAGTCACCATCCCACAAACCATGCAAGCCAGAGTTTTCTTCAAAAAAGTCCCTCTTACAATACTCATTGATTCTAGTAGCACTCATAACTTCATTGACCCTAGGATCACTAAATAGGATGATTGTTTTGTCCATCCTTGCTCTAGCTTTGAAGTCATGATTTCCAATGGGGACACCTTACCTTGCAAAGGGAAGTTTGTAATGTGCAAATCTCTATTGGGGATTATAATTTGTGCTCTGACATGTTTTCCTTGCCCTTAGGCAAATTTGATGTTGTTTTAGAGAATCAATGGTTATGCACACTTGGACCCATTTTATGGGAGTTTGCTGAACTTTGGACACAGTTTTCAATTAGTGTGAAAAACACACATTGAGGGGCTTACAACCAAGGTATCTTAGCATCATCAGTTCACATCGCATGGAAAAGTTCCTTAATAAGAGTTCATATGGTGTCATCGCTCAGCTCCATTTCATTCAAATGGAACCTTCAATGTTCTCAACTACTCCCTTGGATCAATATTTCTGTGTTTTTGCTAAGCTAGTGGGATTTCCACCTTCAATACCAGGGACCATCGTATTTTTCTTATTCCTGGAAGCATCCCTCCCAACATTAGTCCCTATTGTTACCCGCTTCACCACAAGACATAGATTGAGATGCTTGTTTGGGACTTAGTGAAGCGAGGTGTTATTCTCCCTAGCACCAATTCCATATTCTCTTCACCAGTTCTTCTTTTTCGAAAAAAAGATGGGTCATGGCGCCTCTGCATCGACTTTCGAGAACTTAATCACATCACAATCAAGGATAATTTTCCAATTCCTATTGTATATTAGCCTCTAGATGAGCTCCATGGTGCTCAATTTTTTTCCAAGTTGGATCTTCGTTCTGGGTATCACCAAATTTGGGTTCATGAGGATGATATCCCTAAAACATCTTTCTACACACATGATGGCCACTATGAATTTTTAGTCATTCCATTTGGATTCACAAATGCTCCTTCCACACTCTACGCAATGATGAATAAAATATTTCGACCCTACTTGTTAAACTGCATTCTCATATTCTTTGATAATATCCTCATCTATAGTAAAACATGGGCTGATCATCTCCAACATCTAGGTCTTGTAATGCAACTTTTCAATGATCATCATCTCTATGTCAAATAGTCTAAATGTGTTTTTGGGAAGAAGGAAGTAGAGTATCTCAGGCATATTGTTTCAGCACAAGGGGTTTACGTCAATCCTTCCAAAATAGATGCCATGAAAAATTGGCCGCATCCTCATACCCCGAAGAGCCTTCGTGGGTTTTTGGGACTGAATGGCTACAGCCGTAAGTTTGTCAAGGATTATGGGAATATTGACACTACATTAACATATCTACTAAAAAAGGATTCTTTTACACAGACACCTACTACTGAGTGTGCATTTGAAAAAATGAAACAAGCTATGTGTACCACACCTATTCTAGCTATGCCTATTTTTCCAAGCCCTTCACTATTAAGAGTGATGCTTACGACAATGGACTTGGTGTTTTCCTCCTTCAAGATGAACATCCCATTGTTGTGTTGACTAACAAATAGCTTTCTGGTAAGAATTTAGCTGCCTCTACATATGAGAAGCAAAAGATGGCTATTTTGCATGTAGTACAAAAGTGGCATCCATAACTCTTAGGGAATCATTTCAGCATCAAGAATGATCACCAGAGTTTGAAATATTTCTTGGAACAATGGGTCTCATCCCTAACACAACAAAAATGGGTTATTAAACTCATGGGTTATGACTATGAGATCACTTACAAGAAGGGTAAGGACAATATTGTGCTGGGTTCTCTTTCCCACACATTTGATGACCATGCTTCTCTTTCAGCTATTTCTATGCCTATTCAAAATTGGTTACAATCTATTCAACAAGGATATTTTAATGAGTCTTCCTTATCTACAATCATCCAACATTTTTCCAATAATCCTTCTGTTGTACTCCATTACTCTTGGGATGGTTCTTCTTTAAGATACAAGGCTCGTCTAGTGCTTCCCCAGAGCATAGATCTTCACTAGGATGTCTTCTACGAACTCCATGCTTCTCCATCGACACGACAATCTGGGTTCCTCAAAACGTATGAGCAAGCACGATGTAACTAAACTCCTCCCCAGCTTGTTTGAACCCTTTCCCATCCCTACAAGGATTTGGACAGATATTTCAATGGAATTCATTGAAGGGATACCTAAATCTGGAGGGAAGACCATAATATTGGTTGTGGTTGATCGACTGTCCAAATGTAGTAATTTTTGTGATCTCAACCATCCATATACCGCCTCATAAGTTGCACAAATTTTCATGGACCATATATTCAGTCTTCACGGAATCCCTTCTTCCATTGTCTCATACCGCAACACAACTTTAAAATTTATTTTTGGACCGAACTCTTTTGCCTCACAAGCACAAAACTAAATATGAGTTCAGGATATCACCAAAAAATAGATGGTCAGATTGAACTCATCAAGAAATGTTTGGAAAATTATCTTCATTGCTTCACCTCTAAACAACAACATCAGTGGGAAAAGTGGTTCTGTCGCACTAAATGGTAGTACAATACTTCATACCATATTGCATCTAAAATGACTCCATATGAATCATTTTATGGTCAGGCATCACTAGTGCTCCTTCCGTACACCCCCAATAGTTCACCAGTTCAGGAAGTTGACATGGTTCTTTGAAACCAAGATCAAATTTTTCACATTCTATAGGACAATATTCACATGGCAATAAATCACATGAAACAATAGGATGATAAACACCATTATGAGCGCACCTTTCAAGTCAGTGATTTGGTTTTTCTTCGTCTGTGGCCTTACCAGCAATCCTCCCTCAAACTTAAAGGGCATAAGAAGTTGGATCCAAAGTTATGTGGGCCATATAAGGCTCTTCAGAAGATTCAGTATGTTTATTATAAATTGAAACTTCCTCCTTCTTCTCGCATTCACCCATTTTTTCATGTCTCTTGTCTTAAGAAAATGATTGGCACCAATATTAGAGCACAAAGTGTTTTACCAAAACTAGATAAGGAAGGATCCATCATTTTGGAACCGGAGGCCATCCTCAATAAGAACACTAGTCATATTCATTCTTGGCCTATCACAAAGGTCTTAATTCAGTGCCACGACATGCAACCAGAGGATGTTACATGGGAACTCCTTCAGATTCAGTAGCAGTTTCCATATATAAATCTTTGAGGACAAATATTTTCTAAGAGGGAGGGGATGTTAAGAAACTGTGTCAAACCTCTTTATTTTTTTAGTATATTTTGTCAGACACATATGCTTTGTAATTCATCCCATTAGTATGTTGTACTATCCCACATTCATGTGGAGTAAGTAATAGTTGTTAAGTCGTCTAGTTAATATGTTACATTATCCTACATTCATGGGGAGTAATAGTTTTTTAGATTAGACTTAGTATATAAGTACCTGTTGAGGATAATGAAGGAATCAAAGAGTTATTTTGTATTGAGATTTATCAAAGGAGGTTTCTCCCTTTAAGTGTCTTGTTATTAATAAAATCTCTTATGTGCTCCATTATTTTCTGTTATATCATGCATTCTGATTGTTTATTGCAGAAGATTCTTCTCAGGAGGAGGGTGAAAGAGAGAGAGAGTGATGTAGGGAGGGTTATTGAGGGAGGTATAAATAAGGTGGAGAGAGGTTATGAGATATGGGGAGTGAGGGAGGTACACACAGACACACATAAAGATAAATAGAGAGAGGGAGGTTGTGAGAGAGGGGGGGGGGGAGAGACACAAACACACACATAGAGATAGAGAGAGATATGGAAATACAAAGGCAGGGGGTATACTGAGTAAGGCATAGAGGGCTAGTGAGTAAGGGACATGAATAACCATAGATTCCAAAAATATTCTTTATGGATCGATCCTTGTATTTCCTCCCCAGACCATGTTGAGGCCTTAATACACATATGTAATTCTCAAAACCTCTTAAAGGCATGTGTATATTTTATTGGAGACCAAGCATACCTTGAGTAGGCCATGTGTGGTTATTCAATTAATTATTCATTAACATCGGTACCCCAAATATTCCTTTATTTCTTAAGTAATGAGCATATTCCCTTAATCATGTATCGAAAGTCCCATTCCATGTGTGATTTTTTAAAGCATCCTTCCTAGCCTTTGATTCCTAGAATATTTCGTTAGGGCCTAAGGCCTTAGTTTCCTCCCTTGATCATGTCCATGTCCTTTAGATGTATACCTAGTTCTCAAAAAAGGATGATGGCATGCATATACCCATTAAGATTCAAAGGATTCACTTTCAACATCGTGTGTGGTGGTTTGAGACATCAATTTTATCCCTAAATGGTTAAAAACTTCCTTTAAGGCCTAAGGACCAAGTGTTTTCTCCCACCCATGTCAAGGGGTCTAATATATGTACTTAGTGCCAAAATGTTCTATTAATGGTACTAGTGTTACGGAGAGAAATTCCTATGGCTTGGGGTACCACAAAAGACAGCTTGACTCCAGAAATCAGTCCTTTCCAATATGCAATAGAAATTAAATATCTAACACTAAAGGATCAGACCTCATACCTTATTCTGGATGGTTGAAGTAGATCCCCGTTGAGCTTCCCAACTTCAGCTTGAATTGATAGATTACTTCCTCAACAACAAGTAAACAATACAAGCATCCTATATATATTGGTGTTAGATCTATTCTAGCATATATAATCAACAATGTATAAGCATTTGAAAACATCCATGGATAAAATATTCATTCAAACATACATTATTGGATAGGAAAAGGTATTTCTATAAATATAAAATCAGATATTACAATGGATACAACCTCTGTGGGCACGTCTACGAATCGGAAAAACTGAATCCCCCACTTGGGAATCCACCACCTCAATCCTCCATCTCTCGATAGCAAGCTCACAAGCAAAATGCAAGCTTGGGAAGAACACAAAAGTGCTCCAAGGGACAAAGGGATGTAGACTCAAGCATAAGTTCTGTCAAAAATGGACTATAGTTTCTTTGCTCTCAATTCTATCCTATGCCTTCAATGTACCATGGAGTTCCTTATATAGCTTTTCAAAGGGGTAATGAAAGGTCGAATCCGAGGGATCTCAAGGCATAGGGAACGCCAAGAGTCAAGTGAGTTGGATCCATGTCAAGGAAAACTCCAAAAGTATTTGGATTATGCACACATCCCGATGTACGCGGTTTTAGGGGTCAAACCCGCGTATACATGCGATTAGGTGTTTAAAAGTCGCATGTATCATTTTTCACATGTTTTTAAGGATGGTATAGGAAACATCAAAGGACAAAAAATGGTCCAAGGGGTCTAAGGAGTCTGCAAAGGGACAGGGGAAGTCCATACAAGTGTGATTCACCTGGACTGGTAAAATCAGCTATAACAGATGCCCCCTAATGTGTAAGGTCAGAGGGGTCATACGATGGCTGAAATACATTGTATGTCCATCCCAGAATTGGAGTGATGAAGAATCCCAAATTGAATACCAGCCACCCAATCAGCATAGTACAATGATACAACTCTGCAGATACTACAAATACATATAGCAGTCCCGGATACATAAGAGTACAATGGCCATGAATAGGCATGATACAAGATATCACATAAGTGGTCATCACCACGTACAACATACATAGATCAGAATCTCCATGATGAAGATATAGAAAGGACCATGATCTCCATAATGACTGAAGATATACAATAGATCAATATCTCCATAATGGCTGGAAATGTCTGACATATACTGGAATCAAGTCACGAGAGCTGAAATCTCATGAACAGTGGCATGATCAAGGAGGTAGCATATAAGAGATGCCACCAATCTTGAAGGTCTTCTACACAAACCGCTACGAGTACATGTCCTACTATGTGAATAGAGGTGTCGAGGTAGAACATAGTAGTCCATCGTCTGATTACCAGTCATTGATGTATACCGTTAACAGACGCGAGATCACCCACCGATAATGAAAATGGGAATCAAGGTAATAGAGTGCAAAATAACAAGTGTGAATAAATGTGTTGAGGTCGAACACTTGAGAGGATCCATCGATCAGGGGACATTGATGTATTCCCAAAGACTGTCGATGGCGAGAGAACCTGCCACTGATGACTGCAAGTCTCAAGGAACTCAAAATGACTCTAGATTCCAATCCTAGAATAAATGATCTGAAGTTGATGGGATGAAATCCACTGGAAGGAGGGAATTAAGGCATCCCCCATCATCCAACATGAGGTACTCAGCAAAGCTGTATAATGTGGAAGGACTCGATCATAAGGTGCACGAACCAGTAACTGTACCGGGAATGGCCAACATGCAAAGTCAAGATAACTGAGGAATGGCTGACCTAGGTTTCAACTTCCTTCAAACAAGAGCATAATGGAAAATGGTGACTGAATAAAGGAAGCATAGACTCGATATACAAACTGGGACATCTCTGCGACACAGGAGGCATTGACAAAGGCTCCATGGAGACTGGAAGCTTAACCAGTTGGTGGAGATAAAATCAGATAAATGAGTACAGCTCCTAAAGTCAAACTATAAACCCAACCAATGGATGTGATATACAGTGCTTTTTTCGAAGGCGACATGACTTGATAGCTGCCAAAGATAACATCTTTCCTTGTCCGGATTTTTGGTTTTTTTTATTTTTTTGGACTTTTTCAAATATTTAAAAAGCTTGAAAAAGAACAAAATTGCTTTATAGTTACAGACTAGGAGGAGACGAGTGTCATAGGGGAAAACAAACTAGTTCCAAGCAGTAGAACATACCTATGCTTAATGCAAGGACACGTGTATGATATTGACACTCAGGGGAAAATCCCCTCTCGGTAAAAAAGGAAATCAAGCTGCAAAGGATATATAAAATGGCTCTGCATGGCTAGAGATGAGACAAGCTCGAGCTATATGGCTGAAGCACAATGTCAGGGAAGCTGGCATAAAGCTAAATAAGGCAGGCAAAGCTCATGATAATGCAATTACAACTTGACATAAGGAAGTCCTGAGGGAAATAGGCCAGCAAAATATCAAGAGGAGTATGAGGCTCTTGCAAAATGTCATGGCAGTATGAGGCTCTTGCGAAATGTCATGGCAGTACTATACAATAGACTCCCACACCCTACAGGACAAAACAATTGCATGGGCACCAAAATGCAGATAAGGCGTTACCCAGGGTACCCATGTAAGGTCAAGCTCTACCACTCATACCATGCCACTTCTAAAATAGCAAGAAGGTTCCGTGACATAATAGAGTGGGTTCGTACCTAAGGCTAAGATGAAACGGTCATAAGGTCATGCAAAATGCAAACGGTGATGAAACCTAACCTATATGCCAGTTTAGACATGATACCTGAGATCAGAACGAATGGGTCAATCCAACGACTGAAACAGCACTCAAAAAGGTCTCCTACATCATGAATTAGGTCAAAAACGATCCAAAATGATTAGAAATTGTCGAAACTATAGGAAAGGGGGTAAAAATTTGAAAAATTTCTATAAATAGTAAAAAATTCAAAACATTATAAAACATTTGAAATTTTTACCCAATTGAGCTCAGATTTTCAACAACGAATTCCACGAGATCCAGCCTGTGGAATCCACTACTGTTTCTTCCAGGTACTTACCCATGCTCCTCTCTTCCATTTTGATGCAATTTTTATCAAATTCCATGGTCATTTGAGGTTTCTAGGCCAAACTAAAAAGGGCATTGTGGCCCATGCGGAAATCAAGGGTTTTTCCGTGTATAGGGCTGGATATACGTAGAAAATGCCCCCATAGTCGTGTACATATGCGGTTGTTTCGAAAATAGTCACGTATGAGGCTGGGCATAAGGTTTTCTAAGTAATCTAATGGGCAAACTTGCAATTTTTTGTGCAGGATGGTCCTAGAATGGAGAGAGCGTGAACATGGTGAGGTAGAGGAGGCAGTAAGGGCCGATATAATGGCTCAACAAGCTGTACGTGCATGTGGACTGTATAATTTTTGGTGTCTTGGTGGCTTGAGGGCCAAACCAAGACTATTGCAGATGCTGGTGGATTACTGGGATCGAGACTCTGAGTCCTTCCAGATAGATGGGATGTCTCTCACTATAGAGGTGGAGGACATATACTTTATTACTGGACTTTATTGGCGGGGGGAAGTAGTGAACCTTCGTTCTCATGGTGGGCCCAGAGGTGGCCTGACTATCGATGAGTACATTGTGGTGTACTGCTATCCAGACATAAAGAAGGTGGGGAGTCAGGTCCCAACCAACTCTATATAGGTGCTGGGCCTAAAGGCCATTCTATTGACATTGGGCATGATAGTAGGCTTGGAATCACTCCACCAAGCCTCGTGACCTCTGATTTTCTATGCAGTGGAGTGCATGAGACCCACAGTTTATGACTAGAGCACTACACTACTGAGCAACATGAAACATCAGCTCAGTGAGTGTAAGGCAAGTAGAGTGCAGAACTTCAGGTTTAGCAGTATATTGAGCACATTTTTCTTCGAGCGTGTTCCAAGATTGAGCCCCAGAGTTGACGTTCCTCTTCACAGGGTTCGAGATCTGGCCCAATGGCGTTGGACAGATGTGATGCACAAACTGGGGGGAGGTAGGGTGTCCAACCCCTATCTAGCTCAGTTCTTTCTATTGTTTCGATGACAGATAGTTGCCATCGATGACTACCCCTATGCAGGGATTAATTTCCGGGGGGACCCAGACATGCCGCTACCACCAGGATCAACATATGGCGATATAGGTAACGAATCTCGACCCTATCTTTAAATTTTTGAGTTATTTATTTTTTTTGTGTTTTCTGATTATATGGAATCAAAAGACATATTTTTGTGTGACAATACATAGTGACATCTACCATTTGTATGCATATGTGGGACCATGGCAGCCGAAAGTCTTTCCTTGTCATAGACGAAGGGGAAGAGGAGATAATATCATGGGTGTGGATGCGGAGCGGATGCTCCAGAGCATTCATACCAATTTTGTGTGGTTGACACATAGGGTTCCCATGGTGCAAGTCGAGGACTTGCCTAAGGCTATGCAACGCCAGGTGGTGGGTGTACCATGAGCATGGGTGAGATTATTCCGATGGCTAGCTATAGCCGTAGTGACCTTCCATGATCACAACCCCCCTCTTCCTCCATAGGATTAGATGCCTGGGAGTTTCTACATTTTGTACTACCATGTATTATATGTTGGTGGCTCGAGAGCCCCAATTTTGTATCATGACAATATGTATTACCACATTTTGGATGTTATATAAAATTTTTTATGGTGATCGGTTTATTTATTTACATGTGTAAAAATTTGTGTTTTGATGAATTTATTGTGTATGAAACAAATTCCAATCTAACACGTAGTTAGAATATGAGTCAGCAACTTGATTATTAATTCTTGGAATATGTATGTATGTTATATTGTCAAATTGTTGTTCTAATAATATCACATGTAAGAATCTTCTTAATAACGTCGGATCTCTAACATGATACAAACCATTAAGCTGTGACACTACTAACTCCGAATCAAGATGTACCTCAAGAGAGAGAATGCCATGTGAAATGGCATCCCATAGAAGCTCAATAACGACACTATATTCAACAACATTGTTTGAAGATGGCTGCAAACATACGCCTCCTGAAGATAGTACCTAACCCATAGGAGTATAGATCACCCAAGCAGCAGAGGCTGAGTGTTGAGTGTGACGGCTCACACCATCCATGAATCCTATGTAGGTGGAAGATTCCATTGACATCTACCAAAAGAAATGAAAACTAATCACAAGCTCGATCACTATAAGAAAAATACCTAACTATGCAAAACTGTACAATAATATACAATAACTAGCCTTGGCTGAAAATTATGCATAGTACTTCTTGAGATAGAGCCCATTTCTAGGCTCTGCCAAGGTCATTCCCTCATAATCCACTAACTCATAAGAACCCTTCTCTAACACACGTTTGACAACGTAAGGACCGCGCCACATGGGGCTAAACTTTCTTGCCCCCAAGGGTTCTTTTGGTTGATCCCACAAAAGGACCAAGTCTCCCTCACTAAACCTCCTTTGATGGACAAACTTATCGTACTAGACCTTTATGCGATGTTTATTTACTTCTAGAGCCACCAAAGCATCTCGACGCTGCTCATCAAGTTGCTCAAGGTGGACCAAATGCTCCTCCAATGGTGAAGTGTCTGGTACGAGTTCTACGGCTAGCTTCAAAGAAGGAATCTTGCATTCAACCGACTTCATGTACAAGTTGATATGGAGAAAAACCTGTGACAGTCTTAACATCGGTTCTATATGCCCACAAAGCAGGATATAACATGATGTGCCAATTATTCTTGCTCTGTGCGATGGTTCATTGGAGAATGAATTTGAGTGATTTATTCACTGCTTCTACCTGTCCATTTGCTTGAGGGTAGTAAGAGGAGGAATGCTCTTGCTTGTACCCTAACTTTGATGCCAACTCTTCCATCATACGATTCTGAAAGTGTGAGCCATGGTCAGTGACAAGCTCTTTCAGAATTCCAAATTGAGTAATAATCTGGTTGAACATGAAGTGCACGGCTGTCTCATCGTCAAATTTAACTGTAGGCATAGCCTCAGACCATTTCATGAAGTAATCAATAGCCCCCACTTAGTGAAGGGACCAATGGTGATGATGGGATGTAACGGGGTAGGTTTTGAGCTCATATTACATGCGAACACCTGGCAAGGGTGGCACCTCTTGACCGCATCTACACAATATTTAAAGATTGACGGCCATAAATAACCCGCTCTTAAGATTTTTTGGGCTGTAGAAAGCCCAGATAAATTACCACCACATGCCCCTCTATGGAAATCATTCAGCACTACCTCAGCCTCTTCATGAGTTAAACAACGTCATAAAATGGAATCTACCCCACAGCGGTACAAAGTGTTATCCACTATGAGGTAATTCTTAGACACGTGACATAATCATCATCGTTCATCTCGTGAGAGGTGAGTAGGGACCTTCAATGTTTGTAAATATATAATTATATCCCCATACCATGGGTCTAAAGTTGATATTAAGAAGATGTGTTCATCGAAAAACGTATCTTCACAAACCAACTCCTCGTCCTCGCTTGGGAAATCCAATATAAGCTCTACAAAAATTAAAGACTTCTTCAATTTTGCCGAAACAAATTCGAGATCGAATTCTTGTAGGATGAAAATCCATTTATTATATTTTCCCCAAATCATCCTTCGAGTGAGGACGAATTGAAACGGATTGACATGGGCTACAACCAAGGTCTGGCGAAGGAGAATATAATGTCTCAACCGTTGAACCACATGTACAGTAGCTAAATCAAGCTTCTCAACATGAGAATAATGAATCTCTGCATCAATAAGGTTCCAGCTCAGATAGTATATGACATGCTCTTATATCTCCTCATCCTCTTGACCCAAAACCATACCAATCTTCTCCATGGACGTGGCCACATAAAGTAGAAAATCACGGCTATATTCTGGGGGACTAATCAACGGGGCCGATGCTAGGTCTTTCTTGAGTGCATCAAAGGACTCCTGGGCTCGCTCATCCCAACAAAAGGTGGTGTCCTTCTTCAACAGATGCATGAAGCCTCTAGTCAAGTTGGAAAAATTGACAACAAATCTCCGTAAGAAGTTTTCCATGCCTTGCAAACATTGAAGATGATGAATATTCTTTGGGAGAGACAACTGAAGTATTGCCTCAACCTTCAAAGGGTCAACTCTTATACCCTCCTTAGACACGATGAATCCTAACAAGTGACCTAACTTCACACAAAATATGCACTTATGAGGATTTAACCTAACCAAATAATGGCGGCATCTTTTGAATACCAATCTCAAGTGATAGGAATGACGCATTCTCATATGAGAATGAGCAGCAAGGTCATCCAAAAATACTTCGATAATTGACTTGAGATCATGGAAGATTAAGGTCATTGCCTGCTGAAAAGTAGCTTTGGTGTTCTTAAGGCCAAAAGGCATTTTTCGATATGCAAAAGTTCCCCAAGGACAGATAAATGTAGTCTTATGTTGGTCCTCAGGTTTAATTTGTATCTTATTATATCCAGAAAAGCTATCCATAAAGGAAAAAACCTCACTACCTGCATACTCATCCAAAATCTGATCAATAAATGGTGTGGGGAAATTGTCCTTAGGACAGGCATGATTCAAATCACGGAAATAAGTACATATGCAGATCACTCCCTGCTTCTTATCCACCAGAACAGGGTTTGAAACCCACTCCATCAAGGGAATGGGATAGATAAAACTGACTTTCAACAGTTTCTCTATCTCTGCCTTAATCGTGGGTGCTTTCCTAGGATTCACCGCACGCAAGTGTTGTCGAATAGGCTTAGTGTTGGGATAAGTCTTAATCTCGTGTTCGACAATACAAGGGTCGATACCTAGAATTTCATCATAAGACCAAGAAAAGATATCAAGGAATTCTTTAAATAGCTCGGTGTATTCTTGAATCTCAGCATGGGAACATTCTGCCCCAATATAGACATTATCTATCCTGCCAGGATCGCGAGAGGTATTGATAGGAATCATTGAAGATATGTTTGCCATGTTTCCATTAGCCATCATACCAGAAGAGCTTAATGGAACAATAGGACTACCAAATCTCTCACTAAGAACCACCCTAAAGTCCTCACGCTCCACATGGTCAAGCTCAGGAAGAAAGTAAGATCTATGATGGAGTTCCTCCCATGGTGGATTAACTCCCGACATATCCTCAATAATCGCTTCATCTAAAGGGAAAAAAATATCAAGGCAGTCATGCGTGTGAGAATACTGCACTGCCCATGCTGGCAGCAGATAAGGGTCCTCCTCCTCCATCCACGAAGAGGAAGGACTGGGCTCTGCAACACACTCAAGATTATCTTGATAAGATATCATAATTGCAGGCAACGACACATCCATCGCGATGGGCTCACTCAGAGTACTCAGTGTAGGAAGAATCCAAGGATATTCCATATGACTCGTGCAAAAAGACACTGATCTCATAGATGTCGAAGCCTCATGGGAACTAGACCCTATCATAAGGATTGGTGCAGAACAACTAAAGCTTCCCTTGAGGGATGGATACATGCCTACACCCACACTCCTAGTTGTCGGCTAAGAGTGTTCAACGATCGGGATCGAAGCTCCCAAAGATGCAGTAATAGACGGATTCTTGAATGTCATTTGATCAATCGTGACTATCTTCCCATTAAATGGAAAGCATACAATGCGAAATAGGGAAGAAGCAACGACTTGCATACTGTACATCCAATTCCTACCCAGCAACAGATTGTAGTCAAGGGGCACATCAACCACCTCGACCTCTATCGCAACGATCTTCCCTCCCAAACGGACCTTAAGGGAAGGAAGGATCCCGTGCAGCCTAAACGATCTCCCATCGAACACAGTTAACATGGTCACTGATTTCGACAGCTTAGGGGAACCTAAACCCTTCCAACACGATAAAGACATCACAGAAGCGGCAGCGCCTTCGTCAATCACAGTGCACTTGACAGTCATATTAAGACATTCTACGTGAATCAAAAGAGACACATAGTAAGGCAAGCGAGGCTGAAGTCCCGCGGTTTCAAATTTGATCACGGAGGAAGAATCATTATCATTCACACCAAGGGAAGAAAGCAAAGCCTTCCTTTGCAAAGGACAACTCTGAAGCACTTCCAATACAGACATCGCACAAGGAGTGTGGCCCAAATCCTTGACAAATGAATAGTTCTGGGCAGCTCGGGCATTAGGAATGTGCCCCGAACTCTTAAGTACTCCCTTAGGAATGCAAGGTGCAGCTTCAGGTTTATCCACATGTTTCTCAATATGCAAAGGAGATCCTAGTGGATCAGGTTCCTTTCCTGGGTTGGGTTGTGACAAACCATAGTCCTTCGCACGAGTCACAACTTTCGTAGCACGTACCATGTTAATGCAACCACGATCACTACCCTCTGGCGGATCTTGATCACCACTAGACTGATCATGGGTCCTCGAGTTCATATTTTGATTGTGAGGTAAATGGTTAGTTAGCACAGCTGGTCCCTGTGCCAAGAATCTCAAGGCTTCATCGATACGAGGGAGTGAGGTGATCGTCCTTATAAAACTTGCAAGGGAATTTAACCTTACATTTAACTTTCTTGTCCCCCCCAGCATTATGGGCGTTCTTTTCATTATTATTAGCATTCTCATTGCTATTCCCACGCTTACGATTATTCTTACCCTTCTTTTTATTTCATTTGGGCTACTGGTTACCCTTTTGGTACTACGATTGCACCGAAAGTAAACTCACTATTTGGGTGGGTTGAGACGAAGCCGTGGCTTGTCCTGAAGTAGATTGGTTGATTGACAATTGACTGACTTGTTTTGCAACCAAATCCATAGGTTTAGCACTTGCACAACCAACAATTCCATTGGCATGTGGTCCAGGTTTAACTTTGGGGTCGAAACTAGAATGTGGAGCGTTGGGAATGATCTCATATAACAAACTGGACTGAGCATAAATCAAGTCGAGTTCCTACGCCCTAAAAATCGCTTGTTCCTCATTCTTCTCTCTGGATGTAGAAGCATCCTTCGCTATATATGGAAATAACAACTTAAGGAACCATTCGAGGAGGAATTCCGAAAGTATAAAGACTTTAATTAACCTCTTCCATCTATGCCACTCTTGGATATGATCCGATATATGTGTGGCTTTATCCTGCCGAAAAGTCGACAAGAGTTCAGTACCAACGTCATAACGCACTGGTAGCTGGAAGTGGTTAAGAAAAGTCATCGCTAGGTCATCGAACAGAGTGAATGCCCCCCTAGGTAGCTCTATATACCATTTCACGGCGGGCCCTGTAAGGATGCATTGAAACAGCCTTAAACAGATGGAGTCCTGGTGTAAGGAATTCGAAGAGCACCATAGGTGAAAGGTAGTAACATGTTCACTCGGATCCTCTCCCGGTTTTCCCTTGAACTTAGGTATGTCCGAGGGAATCTTAGTAGGGACAGCCAGCCAACCCGGGTCATGAGCTATAGGATCGTTCGTCGATCTCGACAAGTAAAGAAGATTCAATGTTGCAAGGAAAGGGAGCCTAGGATGATGAGGTCGATGGACTGCTCCCTGATAGTTCTGATTCACATAGGTTTGATTACCACCATGGCCTTGGCCATAGTGCCTTCCTCCCGTTTGACTCATATAGGGTGGCATTGAAGCACCATAGTGTAGTGTACCTTGACTATTAGGAGCTACAAAGCTGTAATTTGGAGAGTAATTAGGTTGTTGATACTCGCCCCCATAAGGTGAAGAACCCTGTCCATACTGCGTCCCATAATAGGGTCCATAAGTCATCGCATGAGATGTCCCATGAGACACTCCATAAGTAGGAACATACACTTTGGAAGTAGGAATATACATTCCAGAAGTAGGAATGTGACCTATAGAAGTATGAACATGACCTCCCGAAATAACGGGCGGTGCATGAAGCTAAGACACAACCGGTCTAGTAACCGTAGTATGGACATAACTCGTAGCAACGTTCCGGCCTGAAGGACCATGTGAATGAGGTGGAGGGTGAACATTCAAATAACTAGGGACCAAGGACGGAGGGATATGTGTAATTAAGTACGTACTATTCCCTATAGTCACTCGTCTCGGATCTGGTATCCTAATAGGATCACTAACCCTAGACCTAGGAGGAATATGTGATGTAACTTCCACCACCGGGATGGAAGGTGCAATGTGACTAGTGCTCCCAAACCTCTCCGCACGGTAAGGAATGAGAGTGCCCCTAGGAATAGTGTTAGGCTCGAATTCGGATTCAAAATGAAATGCCAAATCATGTGTGGGAAAACTAGACATACCATAACTACCATAACTAGTGCTCGTGGGTTCAAAATGAGTCTCGTCATCCTCTGGCATTCCATACTGGTGATGATTCAATGGGGAATCAACCCTAGAGTAAGTAGGTCTATCATGAAAGGTTCCTATCTCAGAAATCATAGGACCTAACTCAGTCAAGTCGGGTGAAGGATCATAGGTAGGAGTAAAATCCCCATCTTCCACATGAATAGGAGAAGGTGGTTCAGGAATACCTTCTATATGGTCTCCCATGGTGTGTGAATCAATGTGCGAAGTAGTCCGCCTAGATTGTCTATTTCTCTCTCCCAAAGGAGGAGGAGATGTAGAAAGCGGAAGTCCTGCTAAACGACGATAATGACAAGGAGCTGCACCTGAATCCACAATGACTCAAAAAATATAAAAGACTCTCTATCTACACAAACCCTAGGCAAGCTATCATGCACAGAGAAATCACCAATAAAATATAAAGCAAAATGTAAGCAATCAAGTGTAAGATAAGTGAGCTCCCGAATGAAGCAGGTATGTCTCGCCTAGGAGAGGCTTGAGACTCCCATACACAACAAGTGGAGGTATGTAACCAATTATTGTGGCCCTTAGCATCAACGTGTAAAGCGATTGTGCTGTCTGACCCCAACCTGGTCGGGACACCTGCAGAATAACCCTTGCAAAGTACCCCATCGATATCCTAGGTAAGGCCACTAAGGTCTCCTCAATATAATAAATGATCAGGCGGACAGTCACAGGTGGTATTGACCGTATGGGCAAGGTAGCAAAGCCCAAAACTCTCGAAAGAGCCCCCACATACAAATACAATCCAGGAAATATCTTTGGTGCTATTCAATTATGACTAGGGGTCATCCCAATCAATAACTGCTCACACTGCCTCGTGCTTAACTCCCTTTTGAGAGGAGGATCCTGAGAAACACTGGTTATACCAAGGATTTCACACACTCACCTGGACAGACACATACATGTTGTTGTTTAGTGGTCTTGGAGAATTTACTCACAATGAACTATTCCAAGACCCTAAAACCTAATCTTGTTGGTGAACCCTATCAAATAAAATAGTGTAGTTCATTTTAATTAAGCATTGATTTTAATTGGCTTTATTGCTCAAAAGAGGGATATGGCCATGCAACTAATGGTGTTATGACACAACATGAAGTAAAATGCACACCTAACAATCAATGCAAATGCATTGTGTCCATGAAAATAGGGTATGCTACTACGTGAAATGCACAATTTTTCTTCAAATGATAAATGCAAGCTTTCCTATATGAAATCCTAACTAATACTCCAAAGCAAATCTAGTGCAAGTACTATGCAAAATGCAAAATGCAATACATGATGATAAGCAAATATTTTTGGATTTTTTGAAATAAAATGAGATACAAAAAGCAGAAGAATGATTCTACAACCCCCAAACTCTGCAAGCACACTTAAGCATCACTCAAACAAAGCACTAAGGTAAAAGAATTCTAATTCCCTAATCCCAAACAAAAAATCGAAAATGCCATGACAAGAAAATTCTTTAAAAAAAAAAAAATTTACCCTAAAAAAAACATCTTTGGTCAGAAACAGAGGTGTTTACAGACTCTGGCAATATCAAAGGACACTCAGCAATCATCACAACTCATGCAACAACCATTTGACTTCCACTAAAAGGAAAAACTAAGGGCATACATGATTGTTCACGGTAAACCCGCGTGTATACGCGGAAATCGCAGAGAAAACCGCATGTATACACGACTGTGAGTTCAAAACTCGCATACAAGAAGAAAGGTGCATACAAATCAAGGCAAACAGACAAGTTGAGACAAAATTCACACCAATCAGACACTACCAGGAAAACATGCCCCTAGACCCAACACAGAAACAAGATAGAAAGAGCAATTCAAAGTCATTGAATGCCGATAGAAAACCCCCAAAGGACAACTACTAGGAACTCCCCAGCGGAGTCGCCAATTCTGTTACGGAGAGAAATTCCTATGGCTTGGAGTACCACAACAGACAGCTTGACTCCAGAAATCAATCATTTCCAATATGCAATAGAAATTAAATATCTAACACTAAAGGATCAGACCTTGTACCTTATTCTGGACGGTTGAAGTAGATCGTTGTTGAGCTTCCCAACTTCATCTTGAATTGATAGATTACTTCCCCAACAACAAGTAAACAATACAAGCATCCTATATATATTGGTGTTAGATCTATTCTAGCATATATAATCAACAATGTATAAGCATTTGAAAACATCCATGGATAAAATATTCATTCAAACATACATTATTGGACAGGAAAAGATATTTCTATTAATATAAAATAAGAGATTACAATGGATACAACCTCTGTCGGCGCATCTATGAATCGGGGAAACTGAATCCCCCACTTGGGCCTCCACCACCTCAATCCTCCATCTCTCGATAGCAAGCTCACAAGCAAAAGGAAAGCTTGGGAAGAACACAACAGTGCTCCAAGGGACAAAGGGATGCAGACTCAAGCATAAGTTCTGGGAACAATGGACTATAGTTTTTTTTCTCTCAATTCTCTCCTATGCCTTCAATGTACCATAGAGTTCCTTATATATCTTTTCAAAGGGGTAATGAAAGTTCAAATCCGAGCGATCTCAAGGAATAGGAAAGTCCAGGAGTCAAGTGAGTCGGATCCATGCAAGGAAAACTCCAAAAGTGTTTGGATTATGCACACATCCCGATGTACACAGTTTTAGGGGTCAAACCCATGTATACACGTGATTAGGGGTTTAAAAGTCACGTGTATCATTTTTCACATGTTTTTAGGGATGGTATAGGAAACATCAAAGGACAAAAAATGGTCCAAGGGGTCTAAGGAGTCTGCAGAGGGAGAGGGGAAGGCCATACAAGTGTGATTCACGTGGAGTGGTAAAATCAGCTATAACAACTAGTATCCCCATTTTAAGGTAAATGATACCATGGAAGGATCGATTGAGGTTGTTCAACATATAATTATTGGCTCTAGATCCCTAGAAGAATATTCTAGGGGCTAAGGCCTAGGTTTCATCACCTTATTATGTCTAAGGTCTTAAGACACATCATAGTACTTAGAAACCCCTAATGGTTCCCATATCTCCATTCAAATAAAAAATATAAACTTGAGAGGTCATTTATGGTCATTCAAAGTGTCGTTCATGGACCTTGAGCCCTAAAAGATGGTTTACAACTTAAAAATAAATATTTTTGTACCAACCATGATTAACACGTTATTCTCCATATATAATTCTAAAAAAATTCTAATCATGGCCATATATAAACTTAAAGGTTGAGGATACCCTTAAGAGATCATGTGTGTTTGTTTGAGGTGGTGTTCTTGGCCCTATATGTATATAAGATTCCTTTAGGGCCTAAGGACTAGGTTTCCTCCCTAAACCATGTCTATGGATATGTTCATTGTGATAAAGTCATTCTAATGCACTGCATATTCTCTCTTATATGCAAAATATCACATACAAAGGCCCTATGTGTAGTTTGGATGCCTTGTTCATGGAACTCAAGCCTTAAAAACTATCTTTAGGGCATAAGTCTTGAGTTTCCTCCCCTAAGCATGATAAAGGGAATATGACCCATAATTAGTTCTTAAAGCCTCCTAATGGTGTCCATATTATAACACAAAGAATAATTATGCTCTTAGGATTATAGGTATGGATGTTTGAGGTGTTGCTCTTGATGATGCTAAAATATTAATATAGGTCCTAACTCTTGATTATGTGAACTATTGTTTTTGTTCATTTCCCTAGCCATGCGCCAAACCCATTTTTTTTGGTTCTCCATAACACGTGCGTGTTTTGCTTATACATAACACACGCACGTTTTACTTCTCCAAAACGTGTTCACGTTTTGATTCTCCATAATGTGTGTGCATTTTGTAATTATAAAATGCATGCACGTTTTGCGTACCCCTAACATATGTGTAATATGACATGTCAAGCTCGAGATTAACCAAAACAAGTGTTACGTAACATGCATGTGTTGTATTTTTATATATCATGAGCTTGTTTCCTAAAATTAGGATTGCATCTAAAAGGTCCCTCATCTTCTCGCACACACCCCTGTATCATTGGGTCAGGAAATATATGGAGTTCTATGTTTCTAAACTTGAAAATATGATCTTATTGTTTTGATCCTTGAACAAATCAATCCTCAATTTGGACAATATAAGTTAAATTCACAATGTTTCCTTTATAATTTAGTTCCTTGGATATATTCAATTCCATAGGAAATAGCCTAGGGACTTTCCTTGATGTAGATGATTGTTATCAAAAGCTAAAGCCTCGATCAATAGCTTATTTCCTATTAGAAGTGAATTTGATAGAGGGTTTCACCAAGGACATTGAAATTGGGGTTTGGAATATGCAATAGACCTAAGACTTATACTATGTGGAAATTCCCTTTCGATGTTCAAGGTATCTATGGTATCGTAGCCAATAAACATGATATTGATTTTAAGGGGGAAAAAAGTAGAAGGAAAAGTTCAAAAAATTTGGACTCTGTGGGAAAATTTTTAACATGTAGAGTAAATTATTTGGGGGAAATGTAGTGGAATAAAATGTGGAGGGTAAATTGATATCGATGGAAAATACACTACATTTTAAACATTTACAAGAATTTCCGTCAAGGGATAAGATGATGGTAGGAAGATAAAGGGAATATGGGACTCAATAAAACATAAGAAGATATAGGTTATGGATGCACACAAGCGTAAGGAAGAGATAATGTTGATAGATTCATCTATTGTTTATCCCCTTTAATATTCAAGTAATTCAAACATTTATCTTTCACGATCTAGGAATATTAAAGAGAAAATTGAAACCCTTTTTCTTGAGCATTTGTCAAGGTTGTGTCTCTATAAGGATTTGTGGTTTTAGGATTGTAAACAAGGGATGACTGTTAAAGAGTGTTTTTGTTAGATTTTTTATTTTTTGAAAGTTTAGAAGGGGTGTATAATTATGATATGAGTGTGTGTTAGTCCTTTATATTTTCTTAGCTAAAGAACTATTGCAATGCATCAAAAATAAAAAAAATGTGTAACTTTTAAGATTTTTGTTTAAGGAACATAAACCTATAATATTTCTCTCAATTGTTTCCAACATTCCTGAGCAATGAAACGAATGATGGTTATTAAATGTATTGACCCATAATCCATTTCTTCATATATATCAAACATAAGTTAGGTTTTAGAGGGAGGCATCGAATACATGACAAATTTAAGAATAGAGTAAGTATTCTTGATGAATAAATATTGTTTTATCCTTTAGAGTAAATAACGTTTGAATTAAGAAAATAGAATTCAATAGTTAACACAATATATTTAAGTAGATATAAGATAGAATCATAAAGAAAACGATATCTCATATAATGAAATTTATTTTCTTTTTTTCAAAGAAAAAAAATCGTAAATATTTTATTCACATTTTGCAGATGGCCCTAAAGTCCATTATACCAAAAAAAAGCCAACTAAAAAGTTGACATTACAAAACAGATAATTGTGTCATGTAAGAGCACAATATACCTTTAATCCAGAATCTGAACCAACTATAAGTTGTCAATACAAACAGAAAAACTGCCTAAAAAAGCAAGAAATCCATGTTCATGAAAACTATGAAGTTGAACTTCAAAGGTCCAAATATCATCAGCAAAAGCTGTCATAAAAATTGACCAGAAATAGGTCACATCTATTCAATAAGACATCCAAATAATGCAATATATGTCTTAGTCCCAAAATATAACACCAAAAATTCACTCAGATCAAGGCTTGAGCAAGAAATGGCTCATTGATGACTCAGAAGCGACACCCACAATCCACGCAGCTCTATGCTATCGGATTCCGACCGCACCAAAAACCTCGCAAGATCAGGATCGAAACCCTCAAGAATAAAAAAAGAGACCAAGAAACAACGGATCCACAGCATGCAAGAAAAGGCTCCTCAGGATAGACTCCCTCAATCCACGCAGCTCTATGCTATCGGATTTCGACCGCATCAGAAACCTCGCAAAGATCAGAATCGGCACCCTCAATCCACGCAGCTCTATGCTATCGGATTCCGACCGCACCAGAAACCTCGCAAGATCAGGAGACCAAGAATGGACGCAGCACAATGCTATCGGATACCGACCGCACCAGAATCGCCGCATGACCCAGAAGATCCGACATCTCCACAACAAAGAGCAGCAGAGATCCGTCGACCGCCGCAGTCGCCGCAATGCAGTGAGACCCTATGATGATCCCACCGTTTCATTTTACGACTGCGAAGACGATCCACAGCGCCTTCCTTATGCTGAGAAGATGTTCCGCTGCTGCTTACCTTTGGCCATCCACACAGAGCCTCCTCCAAAATTGCGCCAGGGACGCAGCATCCGCCGATAGCTTCGCCGGCAGATCTTTCACAGCATCGAATCCATTTCGCAGGATTCCGAAGCCTCCGCAACACTCCACTCTCGCCAAGCTGATCAAGATTCAAGAGCCAGGGTTCTTGGAAGGAAGAGAGCCATTAAATTGGGCTTTCTTGGAGCTCCCTTCCGCAGCATCCGCCGACAGCAATCAGGTCGCCGCAAGAGCGATTAACGCTCAGAACGATTACGCAGCTCAGAGCGATTAACGCTCGGCAGCTCGGTCACGGCACATGGCTCCACTCCGCCCACCTCATCGAGGATGAGGGTTTCCACCCGGACAATCACCAACCAAGGAACAGAACGCAGGTGATCTCTATCTCCCTGGTAGCTGGCATGGTACTCAGCGCTCAAGTGTTATTTCGTTGATGCTCGTGTTCCCGCTCATGCTAACCTCAAAGAGAGTGACTAACTGAACATTCTTCCTCTCGGTGTGGGCGATCTGCCAGATGAATCGGGCGGTGACGACTCGGCCCTCCCAATCTCGCCATCAGATCTCATCCAAGTTCAGAGTTCACACCAGAGATTCTTAGAGAGCGAAAAGAGCCGTTGGATTGTTTCTTGGAGCCTTCCGGCGGGCTCCCTCCGCTCAAGACCTTTTAAAAAATTTATTTTCCGCATAGAATATCACAACACATGCAACATAACCATGACATAAATGGTTTCCGTGGGAATTTTTTAATCAAATAAACTTAGTTACATAGATTTGAAAAGAGGTTTGAAATAAGAAAAAATGGAATAATATAAACTTAAAGAGTTTTAAAAACTCATATAACAAGAAAAAATGAATCTCAACGGATCTACGACATAAAAATATCCATATTCATAAGCCCTAAGGAAATCTTCTTGATCTTTTATTCGTGAGAGTAACTTACACTTTTCTAAAAAATTATTAGTACTCATCTTTGAGCTCGATGTTCATTGTATGCTCTCTTTCTTAAGGCAATCTTCTTGATCTTTTATTCGTGAGAGTTTTCGAAAAAATTATTAGTACTCATCTTTGAGATTGATGTTCATTATCTGCTCTCTTTTTTATTGGATTCAATGAAATAAGATTGATTCTTTTATTGAATATCTTATTATATCTGCCACAGTGGATATATAGTAATCGGTTGTTAGTCAACCACCTTTGACCTTCTATTAGTTTGCTGCCACCAAAAAATCAAAATCAGTTTTCCAAAGTTAAAGTTTAGAGTTTGAAAAAAAATATTTTAAATTTTAATAAAAATATTTGAATTTGCTATTTTGTAAAGTTCTAATTGGCCAATCAGAAGTGATGTCATTCTTGGAGTTTGGTATCTGGTTTTCACTTGACACATGGCAATGATGACATCAACATTATTTATTTATTTATTTATTTTGGTAATGAAATCATGAGTAATTTGATTCAAAGCGATGTTTCCTTGACCTTGTTGTCAAAGCTTTCGAGACGAAATTTTAATACATTCAGTACCCCGTTGAGAAATTTCAATACGAAATTTTTAAGGTGAAACAACGTTTGTTCCATTAAAATTGTTTCTGACCAGAGAGACAGGTATTTGGATATGCATATAGAATTATTCTAACCTGCAAAGATATCACGGAGCTTGCAACGTGGGCCTTTGCCACATTTCAAGAAAGTAGAGAAACATTGTTATTGTCGTGGACACCGATGCTCTGACTTCATCTGAATGTTCACAGATTGGGATATGGAGGAATAATAGTAAGCGACTGTGCTCTGAGACTCTCTTTGACTCTTCTATCCACATGTTTAAGTAGAGTGTTCTTGCAATGCTAAGAGCAAGAAGCTAGTCATACTCAGTAATATTCATAAAATCCGGGCTCGACTGCTCAAGATAGATTTGTATCATTTCATGGATGCAATCCAACAGATTCATGTTAATACTTGAAGACAATGATGGTTGTTGAAGTACTAAATGGTCACCATGGAGGAGTTGATCTATGAGAAAGAGGACAATATGCAGAGCTTGGTAAGTGTCCTCCACAACGCCTATGGGATCCTGCCTCTTGAATATAACCAGAACATATATAAAAACCTGAACAAGGCCTTGCACCATTCTTGTGTTCATTTGGAGAAGCAATGGGATATCACCAACAATAATCTTATTAGAATAGAAGGCATGCACAATAATAGCTATGTTTTTCAAAATTGTTGAAGAAACGGCTTTGGGATTTGCCATCTCAAGATATTCAAGAACGCAAGAGACATGCTTGGAATTTATAAAGCTGGATATGGTCGAGAGAATGTCAAGAACTGTTGAATGAAAACATTCTTCAGTCGCCTGCAAATTTCTAAGTAAAAACCCTAAAAATCGTGCACACTCCGAGGCGTTGTCTGGTTTTAGCTGAGATCGTACTTGTTCATGACTCATGTTGAGTACGCGTATTGTTCTGATAATTTCTCTGTGGAATAAGTTGGATTCTTCATTTTTTACAGGACGAGAGTAGGATCTATACATTATTTCTCCTAAACACATGATTGATGGATCGTCGGAGAGGAAGATTTGGCGATTGAGAGGCTCGATCTAGATATTAACGCACAGATAATTGAGTCGCTTCCATGCATTGGACCAACTATCCCTTGTCATTTCACTCAGCTCTATCTCTTCCTGTGGAAAGAATTGGAGAACTTGGACTAGAAGGCCTCGAATGTCGGGCAATAAGATCAGTTGAGGATAGTCAGGACTGACTTCCCATCCCGTGATTTCGGTACCCATGAGTTCTTGGAAATATTGTGTCATCTCTGCTCTGAGAGCAGCGTTGGGATTTATATCACCCACAACGAAAGAAATACCATAAATTGATTGTATAAATTGATTGTTACATATAGAACAATGTTAGATAAACTGCGTAAAACAAATGATATTCTGCGAGCAGACTTGACAGATGCGAAAGACGAACTCACAATCACGCTGAATATATGTGGCAATCTGATAAAAAAACATGAAGAAAAAATAGTTCCAGGAAAAGCGATATGCATAAAGAACTTTAAAATTGTAGCAAAAACCGATTACGATCACGGTGAATCAGAGTGCATTTTACTAGTAGATGAGCAAACTACGATAGCATACATAATTTTTTCTTTGCAGTCGAGGTAGCTGTCTTTGCAATGAATCTATATTATGAATATAATTTATATGCTACAAACAATTTTCTTGTTGATTACATGGACCTTTCTTTTCAATTGTCAAACTATGTTTTGCTATGCTAAAACCAAGACTTATTTCCAACTCTTTACTTTTAATAAATAAGTTTTGTATTACTCTCCTGAAATTGATATTTGTGTCTTCCTTCGAGCTCTATCAAATAAAAAATGTCTTGGAATTGATCAAAACAAAATAGATATTGATCAAAACAAAATAGAAATATATTGACAAATTGCTTAGAGCTCTATCAAATAAAAAATGTCTTGGAATTGATCAAAACAGAAGAGAAATATATTGGCAAATGTTCAATTTAAAAGTGTTATGAAGTACTAAATTGAATATTGAAGAGGTTGTTGGCGAAGTACTAATGCTAGATTTTTTTTGAAGTTGGCCAAAAAAAGAATTTTATGTAACCTAAATACATTGATAATCCAGCGTTAATCTATTTTTCTTTTCTTTGAAAATTAAAAAGATCTGGTTGCTCTTATAAGTATCTATATTTTGGACTTTGGACTATGTAGTAGTTTACAATGATAATCCAAAGTTGATCTCTTTTCCTTGCCTTTGAAAATTCCCAAGATTTAGTTTCTCTCTTGAGTATCTATATTTTTACTAAGTGATAGTTTATATTGTGGCTGGAGTTCTCCATTGCAAACCTACTCCATTGCAAACCCAACCCTTAGGCGAGATAACGTGGCTGCTATCTGACCTGAAGCCAAATCGGACTAAGTGAACTAAACCATTGAATTGACTTACACTGCCGTTAATCTCAACTATAACACTAATTTCTTCAGACAGGTTGTGCTCGATGATTACAAGCATATTTCCATTGTGAAAAAACAATAGCAATTGAATGAAAAAAAATCCATTTTTAACTCTCCATTTATTAATCAATTCATAAATTTCCATAAAAGACCCTGCATCTAGCGTTGAATTTGGATCTGTATACGCATCCGCGTAAGGATGTTGGGTGAGGCTTATTCAAACAAAAGTTCAAAAAGAAACTCTCCTCACTAGTCAGTTCATAAATAAGCTAATAGGACTTAGGCTTTGACCTTGATAACACCAGCGTAATTAAATATATATACAAAATGACTCCCGACCCTAGATGATTAAGTGATTCATGCATTACACTGTGTGAACATGGGGGACTTCTATGGTTGTTTGTTGGGAACTTGGATACATACTTTTTTTGAGGAAGAACTGCCCATCCAATTTTATTTATCAAAATTTATTAAAAATGTTCTTCATAAATGGGAGAGACATCCTATTCTTTTTACAAAAATTCAAAACATATATATACCTGCAATTCGTTACTGATGGTTTCGATGAGTAGTTGGTTGAATCTCGAGGGAAAATCAATTGATTGAATTGCAGAGACATTTCGCAAATAGGAATGAATGTAGTAGTTGCTACCCATGGAAAAGTATATCAGAGACTCAGATATTAAATCTTTGCGGCATTTTCACTTAGGAATAATCTGGAACGTGTCTGAGGCTTGCTTGACTTGATCGATCTGCTGCGTCAGGGACGTATCTGAGGCTTTCTCGACTGGCTCGATTTGCTGCGTGAGGGATTTGTGTTGCCCCTGTAAACTAAATTAAAGAACCCATTGTCAGACTCTAATGGCCAAGGCTAGACTAAACAATAAGATATTAAAGAACACGAATTTTCTTGGAAAATAGACCTTAAAGAACATGAATTTTCTGCCGTGAGATACATGAAAGAAATCACAAATTACTTGAAGCTTTGAATTGTTCATGTTCTGGTGTTCTGTAGCCATAACTGGGAGGTTCCAACTCCAGGTGGAGTGTTGCATGCATGTATGTATATTACCTATCGACCAGTTAGATTGAGCAAGTGCAAATTCCTCAAGAAGTGCAGGTCGAGGCTGGTTAGGTTTGTTAGACTGTGTAGGATTGTCAGGGATTGTGTCAGATGCTTGTCAAGAATGGTGTCAGAGTGTGCAGGTTTGTCAGTGAGTGTGTCAGAGCTAAAAAAAATAAAAATTAATCGCCACAATGAGAGATTTTGGTCTTAAAAAATAAGAGGTTCTGGTGTTAAGACTTAATACAATTACTTAATTTTGTAAAAAACTATATAATAAAAAACAGTGTATGATTTTTCAGACTTTTCAAAACCCACGAAATTACCGAATTCCATGCTTGCATGGAATAATAACTATGATTTAGTTTATTAGTTTCAAATGAACATTATAAAAGCACCGAGTTGCCAAGCTGGTAAGCCATTCTAGGATTTAAAAGAGTTAAGATGAACGTCGATCCAATGAATTTTGCATTTCCAAATATATTATGCCCTTTTTGCCATTTTTGAGTTAATTGAACATAGACTCAATGAATTTTGTATTTCCAAATATATTATGTTATTATACCCGTGGCTATTTCTAATTAATAAATATAATTAAATTTTTTTATAATTTGTATTATTAATATAATTTGTATTATTATTATTATTATTTTTTATTATGATTGTTTATAAGAAGAAACTAGACATTCAACCATCTTTGATTAGAACTAATTCTACTTATTTGGAAAGATTTGTGCCTAAATTAATTTATTTTTAATTCAAAACAATTCTAAATAATATCATTATAAATTAAAATGTGTAAAAGTTATGCATATCTAAGCTTCATGAACTCAAAATAGTATTATAAATTGTAATAAATTAAAGGTTATTTGAATTATGAAAGTGTTTTAGTATACTTACAATTTATTTGTCATTAGAAATATCTTTTATATATATGGAATTTATTTTGTTTAAATTATAATCAAAATAAAAAATATATCTATTGATAATAATTGTTTAATTTTAATTAATAAAGTAATT
>LPNX010346916.1:292119-333054 GCA_001517045.1 Pseudotsuga menziesii
TTGTTGCCACCAAAAAATTAAAATCTGTTTTCTAAAGCTAAACTTTGGAGTTTCCAAAAAAATATTTTAAATTTTAATAAAAATATTCGTATTTGATATTTTGTAAACTTCTAATTGGCCAATCAGAAATGATGTCATTCTTGGAGTTTGGTATCTGTTTTTCACTTGACACATGGCAATGATGACATCAGCATTTAGTATGGGTCAATTAATCCACCTCCTCATTAATTATTTATTTGTATGAGCATTTACTTTTTTTTAAAGTTTTTTCATAAAAGTCATTTAAAATTTAAATACTAAATTGGATATTATAAAAAATAAAAATAATTAGTTTATATTTTTGAGTAATTAATTTTTTTTTGTTGTTTTACATAATATAATATTAGATATGAAAAATAGTTTTAAAAGTTAAAGATTCAATAATAGTTTTGCATTATGGTTTTTAGTTATTTAATGCTTATTTATTAATTTTTACAGTTCATGAAGTAACATCACCACATCCATAATATATATTTCAAATTATGCAACATTTATTATTCTTCTACTAGTGCATAATATTTACCAAAAATAACTCATGGAAGTATGACAGACTATGTAGACCTTGAGTCACTCTTGAAATTATGAAGGTCGGTGTAAGCCTTAAATGACTATTGAGTTATGAATGGTCTACTACATTGCGTAAATTATGTACATCTCAATCAATATATCACTTACTACTTTATTGTTGGGTGCATAATGCGTATAAAAAATAGTTCTCGAGACTATGGAGGGATATGTATGCCTTAAATCGCTTATGAGGCTATGGATGGTAATGTCTAGTGTTAGGTGTTTCATGTCTACCAAAAATTTCTCATAAGATTACGAAGGGATACTTAACATATAAATCACTCATGGAGTTGTAAATGACCATGCATGATGTCCGATGCTAATTTACTTTACATTGTTTCTTACATAAGTGGCAGGTACTAAGCAACTGCGTTGCTTATTCCACTTGTTTTCATAATGTTATCCCTAAGGTTATTATAGGGAAAAGCTAAGGAACTTAAGGTAGAAAGGTTGACAAACATTTGGTTTGTTTTTAAGGGTTGAAAAAAGGGTAAGCGAAGGAAGTTCTATATAGGAACAATAAATATAGCACAAAGGCCTATGAACTCACATGCTTCAAATCATGAACCAAATGCATATCAAAACATAAAAACATAACTTGAAATGAATACATGTAAGAAGTTAGATACAAGTTCTATGCATTCACATCTCATCCCAACATATAACAATATTATATATAGGAAACTAAATGAAAACAAAGCATACTTTATAGCAAATAAACACATACAACATACATGCAAGTAGTTCTGCAATTTGTAGTTATGCAGCACATTCAAACTCTATTATGAAATAAACAATTAGCCATAAAGATATAAGATGTCTGTTATTGGAAATGCTCAATCAATGCGGACAAAGATTGTTTACCCTAGTCTACATGGGAAAGATATAGAACAAAAGACTCACAACAATGCATCATATCCCTATATTGTAAAACTAATTGAATTTAAAGCTTTCTTACCTCACTGTGAACATGATCCTTTCCTTGTGAATTCTCTTACGATTAGTTGTACTTGCAAAATACTATAAGGAGCAAGATACAAAAGTGAAAGAAACAAGGTAATTTAACAATTTATGTCAATGATCAAGGAGAAAATCAATGAATAACTCAGATCAAGTACAAATCGTTCATGGGAAAGGGGAACATATTTGTATTAACATAAATAGATAAAAAAACTTCAACCAAATCCTTCATGTCAATTTTTTGTCCTCCCAATTTTCTTCACTCACAATCACAAGCTCTACAAACTCTACAAATCTCACTCACAAGACCATACTCTTTTCCTTCTATACCAATAATGATTCTACCAGCATAAAGGTGCTCTCTTGATCCTCCCCCATCATTATCCATGAAGCTTGTATATATAGGATAAATAAGGGAAAAGGGGTTGAGATTATTTGGGAGGAAGGTGAGGGATCATCCCTAGAGGATAGGTATATGAATTCCGCCTATTCAAGATAGTTGGGATAAGCCTCCATGAGGACTTTCATCTAGAAGGTTCTCAAAATATCTTTTTTTTTTTTTATTTTACAAGGAGGACACTCCTTTACCAATAGCATAAGGCATCAGAGAGAGTCGGTGCACCTTTTTCATAGGGAAAAAGTGTCAGCGACGCTTCTTCTCATTGGGAAAAAGGTGTCGAGTAGGGATGACACTCTATTTCTGGAGACATAGTGCATTAAGACTACTAGAATTGAGAAAAAAGCTCCTCCAAAATATGCGTTGGCCATGGAACTTTAGGGGATTGATCAAGGTGCCGACTTTAGGTGTAATAGAATGCCCCCCAAAATATGAAGGTAGAGGTAGATGACAGGTGAAATATTTTATTAGACATGATATGGAATCAGAGGAAAACGAGTGGCGAGTGAAGACTTGACACGGCACTAGGTACAAACTATTTGACTCAAACCATGGATGTTGATGAATACACTGCAAATCCATGTATAATTACCAAGTCATGGCTACCAACAATACATTGTAGATCCATGATCAACAAGACTCAAATCAGGACATAGCTACGGAGCATACACTATAGATCTATGCTATTTTGACTCAAACTTGAGCATATCCACCAAGCATACAATGTGGAGATATGGAATGACTCAAACATACTCCATAACAACCTAAGGATAGGCACATATTCAAGTGAATACCTAACCACGGAGGGTTTTCTTTCCAATCTCAAATAGTACAATTATTTCCATGTCAATAGATGTCTTGATGTCGAACATGGTAGAAACCACTTGATTACTGGTCATTTATGTATACAGTTAACAAGTGCGAGGGAAATATCATTAATGCCAATGATTATGAAGGTACTTTAGTAAATTCCTCCGATTGTGAATGAATGAGTTGCTATCGAACAATCTGTGAAATATTTCAACCAGAGGCCAATAATGAAAACCTACTATCGAAAGCGATGAAACCTGTCATTCAGGAATGTAAGATTCAAGGTACTTGACTGGTTTCTAAGACTAATTCCGGGATGATGTGTTGATCTCTATGAGACTAGACTCATCAAAAGAGGTCCATGATGTTTCTCCCATCATCAACACAAAACTTGGAACAAAAGTGATTTTGAAGTGATTTTGATAATGGAACAACCATTGGATTGACTAAGATATGGCGTACTCGAAGAAAGGTAAGGTAAATGAAGCAGTATACTATGATAAAGACTCCCCTTTAACATTTAATGAAACAACAAGTGACTTGGAATCATTAGCTCAATGAGGCAGATACCAGACATAATGCAAAGGCAAGACGATGCATTCTTTGAATGGACTCAAAGGAGTGAAATGACTCATGAAAGTGGATCGAATCGATGACAAGTTGAATACCCAATTTCTTAAATGAAAATGCAGACATGTGCCATGTTCAAAGGTGACTATGAGCTTCCATTAATACAAATGAAAAATGTTTCCCCATTCCCTTAATTTGCCCATCATGATGGATGAGTAAGTCTTTTGTTCTAATGAGCTTGAAAATCCTAACAAATGCTTAATATATCCCATCAAGTGATGAGTCCATACTCACATGTTTTATGAACCTGAGAAAGGAGGGGTCCATTCCTATAAAAGGGCCCTTCCTATAAAACTCAATTGTCGTTTCACATTTAGAGAGTCTGAAATAACTAAGAAGACTCCAAAGTGGATTTTTCATAAATTTTTCCCCTAAGGTCTGAGAAAGTATAAACTGATACACAGGAGAACTCTTCTAGTCGCAATGCACTAGAGAGTACCTTTTCCGTAAATGAGTATAAATGACCCGAAAAAGGGGTAAACTATAACTCGATAGAGGACCTTCCAAATAATTTTACAAGCATGAAAGAATCAAGTTATCTTGGTGATATTTTCTTATTTAAGGAGTCTAAAAAGAGCTTAAAGATGACTCTAGGGGGGTTCATTTTTCGTATTAAGTTTTACGAGTATGAAAAAAATCTAAAAGTATACTCAATACCTTTTCTCTGAGTTTTTAATGAGCACTACTAGGTTATAAAAGGTGTTGAGAACCTTTTTCAATTTGACATGGAGCATGCAAACCTCAAAAAGAGACTCCATCGTAGAAGAAAAACATCCAATAAGGTCCTAAAATCCTCAAAAATCTCATTAGAACCCTTTCACAATCAAAACTATAGAAAAATACGGTAAAAATAAATAATATTTAACTATTTCAAATAATATTTTCTATTAAAAAAACAAAAAAATGATATAAAAAGATAAAATAGTAAAAATTATTTACCATTGTTTTTTTACCACAGTAGTTGTAGTGAAAACTAGTGTTGGAGAGGTGATTTTGCAACGAGGATTCTGGGAGCTACAAATACTCATTTGACAAACCATTAGGTGCAGGTAAGAATTATCATCCTTCCCTTCCTTTTGATGGTTGAATTTTTTCTTTTAATCATGCTTTTTAGGGTTTCAGGATATTTTTGGAAAGGGTAAGAGTGCGCCGTAGGCGACACTTTTCTCCATTTCAGGAGGTGCGCTGAAGAATTCTTTGAAAGGTAAAAGACTATCAGAGGCGCTCTGTCTTCAACAAGAACATGTTTTTTCACTTTGTTCACTTGATGAAAGAGCGTCGACAGGTGTGAACTTGTAAAAACAATAAATTAATCATGAATTTCAATTCTTCTCCTCAATGAAATGTGTCTAATGGTTTTCATGTGGATATCCCACAGGTCTTTGACTCAAAACATGGTCATCTGGAAGGAGCACGAACATGATTTGGATTATTCCCAAGTGAAAAATGATTCGAACATGATAATGGTCCTGAGGGAGTGTGGACTCCTCAAGTACTTTAGAGTTCCGGGCATGAGAGCCCATGTTCATTTATTGGATCACCTAGTATGGATGTGTGACCTAGAGCACCAACAATTCCAGGTCATTTTAAGTGGAATAAAGTTATAGGGATAATTTTCATATATTCTGGGAGGTGAAATTCCAATCATTTAACGTACATAGATCAAAGGTTTTGAGATCATAGGAATGTTGGAGATTCTTCACTTGTGGAATGGAGAGTGGATTTTGTATGATAGAGCCCATAAGAAGATATGGGGAGATTTCAAGCTTGATAAGTTGGTTGTAGAGGTATCTCCATCTAGTGGATAGAACATATGATCTAACTACCTCTCTAATTGGGAGATATGAGAGGATGAAGCACAACAACTGATATGGAAGCTTGCAGACAAAATATGAAGCAGGCACCATGATAGCTTAGTGAACAATAAAGAAAGTGAGGGAGAGGTAACTCTTCCTGCAAAAAAAATGCAAGATAATAAAACTAGAAATTGGAAAAAATATGAGCAAATAATACCAAAAATGAGAGAACAGGTTTTGATCGGATGATTAGTTAAACTAAGATATTGCTTTTATAATAATTAGGACATCACTAGGGTTGGAAGTCAATAACCATAATTTTAGTCAATAACCACACCTAAGTACTCGGTATATGGCTTATGTGAGGGAGTAGATTATTTTTATATATTAAGGTTTTTAGTTAGTTAAGTTTTTCAATTAGTTAAGGAGTAGTTTATTTATATTATTATTGTATTTTACGATGGGTGGGTTTGTTCTAGTAAAAAAAATTGGTAAAATTTAAATTTAGAAATGTTTAAATTGTGTTTTTGAATCTATATATATTCAACATCCTTGAATATTCCTTTGTCACTCAAATTATGCAATAAATATTTTGAACAAGGCTCTCAACAAAATACAAAAGTATGCTAGAAACAAATTGAACCCGTACAATATTTAAACAACACCATTAATTAATAAGGATAGCTATATATTATTATTATTATTATTATTATTATTATTATTATTATGTTTTTGTTATATATATTAATAGAAAATAATCATTTTAAAATTATTTGAATTTATTCATTGAAATTGTTTGGAATTTTAAGTGGGGATATGTGTATGAAATTAATCTACTATATAATACTTTTTGTGATTTTTTTCATGTAGAAAAATCACCTTCTTGCTATTTAGAAGGAATTAATTAAAACTCACACACATACCGAAAAATATCAACAAACTTCCCTAAATCCATGGATAGTAGTTGGAGCAAACCGTTAGTCGGTTAAGCCAGAATATGTCTAAATAGAATTGAACCCGAGTGGATGGAATGAAATCAATCTACCACTGTATTCTTGACAATAATAGTGGTATCCTTGACAATAATAGTATTTGTTATTAGCAATTGGTTAAATTGACTTCTATTTTCAAATATTATAATATTTATTTTTATATATTATAATAATAAATTTTATAAACTTCTCTTTCAACATTGGTTTTTTTACTGTTCCAACTTTTCAATACTATGGCGAATTATGGATGCTTGTTCCTCATTTTTAAGGTTCGATAGACAAAATTTGGTCTAAGTGGACGTTAAAGACCGTCTTCATTGTTATCATAATATTTTTTTAATGTGGAATTTTAAATTTATTTGTAACACCACGGTTTTGACCCCATTTGCATTAAAAATATATATGATGTATATATTGTAATTACTCATGGTGTGGAGCTAAAGGCAAAAGCCCCACCATCGATTTAGCTTTTATGTTTCGGCGATTAAAAAAAAATGTTGTCGATGGTATTTCGTGCTAGAGAGGCACATTATAATTTTGGACATCATGTAAATATGCAATTTAATTAAATACCCACAACCAGCTATGCCAATGCAACATTAAAAGAGATAGGGGCATGAATTCCTAAGGATACGGGGGGGGGGGATATTCAAACCTTTGAGCCAATGGGGAAAAGAGAAATGTCAAAGCGAGAACCCATCAAACTGTCAACTACCCATTTTGTCTCTTGTGCCCAATCATTTAATTCCACCAAAAATTGGTTGGGTTAGTTATTGCATGAGAATGGGCAAGGTATGGGAGTCATAAATTCGAATTTGGGGAAGCACCCATTTCTTGGATTTTTTTTTGACTTATGGGGTAATTTATTTCCCAAAAATGATGTCCATTCCCTCATGCATTCACATCTTTCTCCTCTCTCACGTTTTTGGAGCTGTTGTACATTCCCCATTCACATTTTTGCAGTTTCCCGTGTTTTTTCGAAGGATGAGGAATTTTTTTTCTAACATTCTATGGTTGGGATCTCTAGTGGATGATTTTGTTGTTGTTTCCCTCATTACCCGACTAGGAAAAAATAACATTTTTGGGTTGCACAATGAATTGGATAAGAGACCCATGATTTTTGGGTATTGGATGAATCCATTTTTGCCCATGTGAAGGCCATAAACATTTCTGGAAATCGAATTGCTATTAGGGGGTTGTTTTTACCAATCTAGGAAATTCATTTTTGTTGCCAAAACCATTTTTCCTCAACCCAGAATTTTGTATCTTGTTGTGTGTGCATATTTTTCTGTGATCTGAATTGGTTGGGAGTGGAATTGGGTCTGAACTAGCTTGATAAACCTAGTGTATGAAGGAACCTCATAGACATATCTATAGGGTTTTGTTTTCTTCTTTGCATACCCTAAATAGAACTGGAATGAAAGGCATAGCATGAGGGACTATGTAGCAGAGAAGGGGATGATTCCTTATGTTGGGTGTCTAGATGTTTAGAATTCAAGCCAGATCTGTTGCACGTGTCCATAGCTCTTTGATTGAGCTCACTAGCTTATCAATTTAGCCTTCCACCTCCCTAGCATCCTGATAAACCAAACTGTGTTTGGCTTGGCTGAATTTTGATATACCTTTGGCTATGTGTGAGCCTACTAGTGTTCCCTTATTCCTTGTGGGAATCATGCCCAGGTCGGGGTTGGCAGTGTTACTAAGAGATTAATGAGCACACTGGCCTAGGGTTGGGTGGAACGTTGCAGCGACGTAGCATATTGCGGGACAAGATTATTTCGAGATAAGTATCTCTTGTGTTAATGTCTGCATTTGTATTTTCCTGATGAAATATGATGGACATGTCTAATGTGTTGAATGCTTGAATGAAATGTAATTTCTTCCACTATATATTGCATGTTTACAAATATGTGTATGTTTTTAAGTTCAATGCATTTAATTTTACGCCATGGGGCTTATATTTCCCGGATTATATAGCATCATAGCTGCATTCCCTCTCGGGTAGAAGGGTGGGGATGTGACATTATTATAAATTCTCAATTTTGATTTTTTTAACTCATGTAGTTAAGGTTTCGTATTTAAGATATGGGTCATTTTAAATGGACTAAAATTTACAAGGAGAATTTTCATGGTCAAATTTCTCATTGATAAGGTACAATGAAACATTTCAACAAATTCCTATATATAGGGAAGAATTTATATAGTAAAAGAGTTGAGTTTGTAGACTTATTAACTTGTTTTTTTATGGGGTTACTCACAGTATGATTACCAACACAACTTTGAGATGTTTTGGAATTTTAAACATTTGACTGCATTTATTACGATGTTTTTTTGATGGGGTGGTATGACTACCAACATGATTTTGAGATGTTCTAGATTTTTAAATATTTGACTTTCCCTATATTAATTAGAGTATAATTTAGTGGATGAATATGACAAATCGATGAATAGTCGAGAAATGATAGAACTAGGGTTTTGTAGGTGGTAAAGATGGAAGAATAAATGGGACATTATTTTTTAGAACTTTTTGAAGGTTGATCCATCTTCATCATAGTACCATTATTGGATAGCACACTAGGGGAAGGGCTTGAGGCTACACCTCTATGGGTCTTAGGTATAAACCATGGAACACTCACAAGGTCTACCCATATCCTAGGACAAACAAATTAAGGGAAATGAAAACAAATATTCGTGACTCCATGATAGATTTTCCAAATGTCCTACAACAACATTAAAAACATTATTTGGAGAAGAGGTTGGTATTGCTTTTAGAAAGGAAAATCATAACTCTTATGATTTCCTGATAATCCTTTCAATGTCTTGTATAAAAGTAGGTGGTGAATTATCACTCATATACAAATAAGTTCACTAATAGATCTATTCATAAATCCTCATATACATAGTTGTGTTAAGAAGGATGAAACCCTAGGGAAGACCTAGGTTGGGTTAGTGAACTAGAAGGGATTTGGGGTTAGTAAATTAGTGCACAATGTGAAATAGAAAAAAGGAGTATTGGATTATCAAGTGAAAGAGAATATCTAACCTAAAAAAAACCCATGGGAGAGAGGGGAAAATTTTTAATTCTAAAAAAACCAATGTCAAGTTTGTTTTGGGTAACAACATAAGGAACAACCTAGTGGTTAAGTTGGAAAATCAAGATTTTTAATTGTGGATTTTTGGTAGGGAGATATCAAAAAACAATTTAGGAGAATGGAAAAAATTGAAATGAAAACCACTATTAGGTTATATCCTAGAATTCCATATCCTAATAAGGGGCTGGCTAGCCTTTATATTCGAAACAAATGATGCAATCTAGATAACTGAGTTAAGAAAGCTATGGGTTTCTATGTTTCTAAACTAACCACTTATACATGAAATGAGAACTTTATACTAAGAATGAGAACTCTAGGCATAAAAATGATGATTTTTGCAAAAAAAACACCTAAAACACCCCCAAATAGAAAATTGTTGATACCAGTATACTCTCTTTTTTTCGAGGTTAAAAATAGAGCCATGGACAAACATCACATATTGTTGTTTACAAAAACTTTAAAATCAACCCCTAAATTGGAAAAATATTTTTTCTCCAAAATATGAATTACAACTTTTTTGAAGGCTTGCATATTAAAAAAAAAAAATCATAAATAATTTCACCATGCTAACCATATAAAATCAAAGAAATTATGATGTGATTCATAATAAAATCATATATTAGACCATACAAGAACAAATGATTCATATAAATATTCAAAATCTCCTTGAGAGTTTCAATTATAAACATCATACTAATAAAAAACATCTAAAATGTTTCATTTGAAATGATTGAAATTCATCCATGGAATATTACACCCCACTAGAATCTACATTTTCTAGAGATGAAGGAGTGGATGAAGATCTAAATGACCCATATTATTCTATATTATCAATGGGTGCACCATTTGAGTCTACATCTATACCCATCATTTCAGCTGTCATATTCCTTCTCGATCTACGACTTGGTTTATCATACTCCCATCTTACAACTTCTTCTTTTAGAAGGAACTTCTTCATAATATCTAGAGTCTTGGAGTGAAGAGTGTCTTTCTTTTTCAATTTGAAATCATAAACAAGTATATCAACTTCCTCTAATTTCAATATTTCAATGCAGCGACGATTTATTTTTTGACCCTTTCTTTTTCTCTTTCTGTAAACCCTTTTCTCAACCACGATATCTACCTTGTACACACCATCAAATGGGTGTGTAAATGTTGCATACCAATGTACTTCTATTGATACTACTTCTTCATTTTCTTTATTCACCTTCATAAATTTTGCAATCCAGAAAGGATAATCACCTGCATCATCTGTAGACAAAACTGTAGTCATGCAACTGTCCTTCATATATTATACTGATCCCTTATAAAGGTCTTCCATCTCTCGACAATTTGCAGATGACCTTGTAGAGCTAATATACATTTACCTTTCCTCTATTTGAGAAAACTCAGCACCTTGAGGTTCAACATTTTTTTCCTCATTTTCATTTGTTACTCTTTGTGGCCAAGTAAATGGAGACTTCAAATATATATCTCCATTTGTAGAGTTTGAAATTATGTCACTTTGCTCCGTAAAAAAAGACTCCCACAAAAAAAATCAACAACATCAAAGTACTCATATGTATCTTCAATAGACTTTTTGATTTCTTCCATACATTGAGAAGAATTAACATCTCTATTATGTCGCCTTGCATTATGAATATATGAAGATGATTGCAATAACAATAAATTTGAAGCATACATTTGATGATTTGGGATGAATTTCAAAAATTCCAAGCTTGATGAAGGCCCCCATTATGTGCTAGTTGAGTACTTCTTGCCCCACAATAGTGTTTTTCCATCAGTATTTTTTATATGAAAGTGATGTTGAAAGCTAAAGTAATTAATTTTTTCAATGCATCTTTCTTCACTATGCGATCCAAAATCAAATCTTCGCATGTCAACAATTTCTTCCAATTTTTGTACAACACATTATGGATGGTATTCTTTCCTTACAGTTTCAATCAATGATGGTAGGATCCTGACTTTCTTCCTCCTCAATGTCCTTACAAAATGGCTGAACATTTGATCAATATGATCATGCGTATTCCCAACAAGAAGTAAACCAACATTTACCTTTTTAAAAATTCCCAATTCAACAAGCATGTTTAGATAAGCAAACACAACCTGATTTTTGTTTTCTCGGCTTGTGTTGTCTAATTACAGATATAAAAATTCATGAAGATCACCAGACCAATGCGAAAGGACATGATGAATTATGGTGATGGTCAAATTTGCATCATTCTAAATATTTGGAGCAGTAAAGTAAACCCTTGGAAACATTTCACCATTAAAAACCATACACCCAACCAAGTGAAACTGAATAAAATTTTCCTCCTTTAAATTCTTTGGCACATGTACAAAATGTGGCAAGAGTGTTTTTTTATGATCCATGCCATCAATTATGAAACCCATATACTTATATGGAGAATCATAATGCTTCTTGCGATGTTTGTACAACTTTTGTTGTTCATTTGATTATTGATTGCGATGTTCTTGCAGTGAATTAATTTATGGATTCTACAAAGAACATATACAAAACTATTGATAACTCATTTTCATAATTGAAATTTATCTAAAAATAAACAATTTTTTAAACATACCTATTTCTATCCATTGTGATCTATCTCTTCTTTCACTAATAGAATCACATGTATTGCAGATCCCCATCCTTCACGTCTTTGGAATGTGGATGCTACTGAGCTTCTTTTTCCATACTCTTGTGAAATATGCATATTTGATGAAGTTTCAATTTCCTTGACCACCTTGAACATAATCCTTGTATAAGTTGTAGATTTCTTGTCTTGTGAAATTATATGGAATGTCTATTGTTTCTCTATTTGGCATACTCTCTCCATGCTTGGAAAATAAATCATGCATCGATGATATTGCAATGTGTGTTGATGATCTAGTTATTCGTCCTTGATAATCATTAGAATAAAATGTTGGATCCTTTTCTAGTCTTTCTTGGATTCTTGATAATCTAATATTACCAATTGAGTGAATCATTTTGAATTCCTTTGTACAAATAAGAACATTTCCAACATGATAATCATAACATGTCCTTGTAGAAATCATACACCCCACTAAATATCAATTTTGCATACTTTTGTTCATTGATAAATACACGTTCCTTTTCTCCAGGGCATAAATGTATCCTATATCGTTCAAACAAATGTTGTGGGAACACTTACTTGAAATCAAATGAGTAATGGAACTTGGGATTGTGAGAAATTCTTTCTTATACCTTGTATAACTAGAATTCCTTGGATTGACATAAAAGGGCTTAGTCCTACACTTAATCTTGCTCATTGTTGGATTATGTCTCTGCCTTTCCTAGACCATTATGTCTACAAAAACAACCTCATCAGAATGAATGTTTTAATTGCGAGGAATATGACTCGCCTCATTGAAAACATGATCAATAAATTAAATATGAAAATTATTTTCATGATCAATAATAAGTTGATCACTTGCAGATAGATCAATGTGACCATCAACACTATTGGTGCTACTAAATTATTCATTGAAAGGGAACTCTTGAAATTTAACATTGACATAATTGGTGCCTATAAAATCCTTACTTGGAGGAGAATCATTGTATTCATCATTGGTGGCTTCATCATTAACAAAACCATCATCGATGCCATTGAAATCCTCGCTTGGAGGAATATCATCGTCAGTGCCATTGAAATATTCACTTGGATAAAAGTCATCATCGGTACCATTGAAATCCTCTCTTGGAGGAAATTTATCATCTGTGCCAATAAAATACTTGCTTGGAGGAAAATCATCATTAGTACCATTTAAATGCTCACTTGAAGGTGACTAATCATCAGTTCCATTGAAATCCTCTCTTCAAGGAAAATCATCATCACTGACATTGACATCGTCACATGGAGGAAACTCATCATCAGTTCCATTGAAATCCTCGCTTGGAGGAAATTCATTATCACTTCCATTCACATCCTTTCTTGGAGGAAACTCATCATCAGTTCCATTGAAATCCTTGCTTAGATGAAAATCATAATCGATTGGAGGAAACTCATCACCGGTTCCATTGAAATCCTCACTTGGAGGAAAATCATCATCATTTTCATTGACATCCTTTCTTGGAGGAAACTCATCATCAGTTCCATTGAAATCCTCACTTGGAGGAAAATGATCATCATTTCCATTGACATCCTCGCTTGGAGGAAACTCATCACCAGTTCAATTGAAATCCTTGCTTAGAGGAAAATCATCATCATTCCCATTAACATCCTCATTTGGAGAAAACTCATCATCAGTTCCATTGAAATCCTCACTTGGAGGAAAATCATATTCACAATTATTTATTTTTGTGTCCTCACCAAAATCATCATCGATCACATTAAAATACTCACTTGGATGAAAATAATCATCAATCCCATTAAAATCCTCACTAGGAGGAAAATTGTCATCATTTTGCTTATTGTCTTTAGGATCCCCACTTGGAGGAAGATATTCATCGTCGTCATTATCATCATTGCACTTTATGTATATATTATTGTGAGTTCCCCCCTTATATATCCTTTCTACTTTAAATAATTGTCAAGTCTTGAGAACCATGATCTTGGATCTTGTTTAAGACCATAGTTTTTCGTCTTGAGTTTGCAAACATAATTTCAATTTTTCTGATAAGAGAAAACCTTCACGTTGCTCAACATAGACTTTTTCTTCAAGTTATGCATTAAGAAAAGCATATTTTACATCCATTTGATATACTCTGAAGTTCTTCTAGTCTGCAAAAGACAAAAACATCCTAATAGCTTCAAGTCTTCCCACTTGTGCAAATGTTTCTTCAAATTCAACACCTTCTACTTGAGTATATCATTTTCATATTAAACTGGCCTTATTTCTTGTGACATTACTATGCTCATTGAACTTATTTTTAAAAATCCATTTGGGTTCAATAACATTCATGCCCTTATTTCTTGGGACAAGTTCCCAAGTTTGGTTCTTCTCTATTTGATCAAGTTCATCATTCATAACATTAATCCAATCCTCACTTTTTCAAGATTATTTAAATGTTTTGGGTTCTACTATCGAAAGTAGTGCTTTTTCTTCATAATAAAGTAAATTTCTTCTTGTTTTAGCTTCTTAATCTTTATCACCAAGTATTTCACTTTCATGATGGTTCTTGTAAACCCACCTAGATGGTGTCTTCGTGTCTAATCTTGGAGAGTATTCATTCTCATTTTCACGTGATTCTACTTTTCTTTCTTCTTAATATTCAAAAGCATCCTCTTCTTGTGAACTTTCTACTTTTTGTTTATCATCTATTTCTTCAACATCCACACTCTCTTGGATTTTTATTCATCTTAACTTAGTATCATCAAAATTTACATTTTCACTTTCTATGATCTTGTGCAACCTTAGATTATAACATCTATATGAATTTTTGGTGAAGAATACCCAATAAATATGCCTTAATCCGTTCTAGAGTCAAACTTCCCTAGATTATCATATTTTATTTTTATGTAGCATTTACTTCCAAAAACTCTAAAATATTTAACTGAAGTTGATATTCCAAACCATATCTCATAAGGAGTCTTGTCACTATTCACTCTAAGTTGTCCTCTATTTTGTATATACAGAGTCATATATGTTGCTTCTCTCCAATAGCCATTAGTAATTTTTGCTTCATTAAGCATAGTTCTTGCTTGTTCTTGGATTGTCTTGTTCTTTCTCTCAACTAATCCATTTTTCTCAGGGGTTTCTGCAGCTGAGAACTACCTCTTGATTCCATGAATTTCACAAAACTCATTGAATTCATTTGAGGTGAAATCTTCACCATTATATGATCTTAGACATTTAATTTTATGATTTGCTTCATTTTCCACAAGTGCTTTGAAGGATTTGAAATTCATAAAGGATTTCGATTTTTCTTTAATAAATGTCACCCAAATAATCCTTGTATAATCATCGATTAATAACATAAAGTAATTTTCACCTTGAAAGCTTTTAGTCCTTGTTGGTCCACAAAGATCAGTGTGAATTATTTCTTATGGCTGAGAGGTTGCATGTTCTTTGACCTTAAAACTTGTTCTTGCTTGTTTCCCATGAAGACAGTGTTTGCAAACATGATTTGGTAGTTTTATGATATTTGGCAGATTTCTTATAGCTCCTTCTTACTAACTTTTACAAGATTGCCAAATTTCGGGTGCCCCATATTTATATGTCATAACAAACTTTCATCAGTTTGACTCATAAAACATTGTTCTTCATTTTCTAGAATACACATTGCTTGGATTTCTTATAGCAGTCCCAACAAGTTTTCCTAAATCTTTTCTTCTGATTTTACACTTCTTGGAATCGAATATACATATGTGTCCTTGATCACATGTTTGGATCACATTTAAAATATTAGGTTTTAAGTTATTTACAAGAAAAACATTTTCAGCTTTCATTTTGTCTCTAACAGCCACTGTACCCTTCCCAATTATTTTATAGGATATATTATCTACAAAAGTGACTTTTCCTTTTTTATTTCTTTTTAGGTTTATAAACTTATTTGGGTCTCCTATCTTGTGTTTTGAGAATACATTCCCCACATGCCATAGATTTTTTTTTCTTTTTTTTTTCTGTAGCACATAGAGCTAATGAATATTCCACATTGTCCTTCTTCTTCTAAGCCTTCCCCTCCTCTTTGTCTTGATATTTTGAGATGTCATCCATAGGAATCACTAGCTTGCAATTTCTAGCAATGTGTCCTTGATTACCACATTTGTACCATTCTATACTATAACTCTGTAGGGGAGAAAATGAATTGTAGTTGCTTTCTTTTGGGTTGCTTTTAGTACCATTTTTATTATAGAAAGAAGTTTGTGATGTAATTCCTTTCTCAATACAAACCATTAGTTTACAATTTCTACCTATATGTCCAAAATTGTTACAGGTATAAAAATTTCATAAAAAGAGTTGTTGATGTCTACTTGTCATTGGTCTTCTAGGAATCATATATGTTCTTTGTGAGAGAGGAGTAGATTTCTTACTTTCTTCCCTTTTAGTTTGGCTCTTGAGTGCAGCAACATAACTTCTTTTATTTCCATCTTTGTTTGTGTAAGAATAATATCTTGGTTTCTTTTCTTTGTCAAATCCTAGTCCATATTTATCACTTGATGGTCTTTGGACACTTAATATTTCATCTAAAGTATTTGATCTTTTCTCAAAATTTAATTTGATAGATTCTTCATCCAACTTCTTTCTAAGGTGGATAATATCTTCTCAAGTATTTTAGATTCTTGTATTCTCTTTTTGAGCTATTGTTCTAGATCTTTTTCAGCCTTTTTGGCTACTAGAAACTGATTTTTTAAGTCAACAATAAATCTTTCTGCATCATTGTTTTTCTCTTCAAATTTTGTCATATGAGTTTTTGAATTTTGTACATCCTTTTATACTTACCTAATTCTTCAATAGCACTTACAAGTTTTTCTTCAAGATCTACTAGACCTTCTATTTCTTCTTCATATATTTCATTCTCTAATCCCATGAATAGGACTTCAACATCTTCACTTATCTCTTCATCTTCACTATCTTCCTTGGAATAGAGGTTTTTCTTATTTTTATTAAACTTGTTCTTGTACATGGTCTTACTCTTTTGATCTTTCTTGTGAAATAAAGGTTCTTCATCATCAATATCCTTTTGTTTTCGGTAAGGACACTTATTGGCAAAATATCCAATCCTTCCACAGTTAAAACATTTCAAGGGTACCTTTCCTTTGTACTTTCTAGTACCTCTCTCAAGTTTCTTGATAAAAAGAGATTCGGCATCATATAGGTTCTTAGATTGCTTCTTAGATAAGTATTTAAATGCTTCTTCTTTCTTGGATGATCCATTTTTTCATATTCTCATCTCATAGGCAGTGAAGATCCCATGTGGTTAATCTATTGTCATGAGTTTAACATCATATCATTCTTCTAGAGTGGACACCTTTGAGTCATAATTGATTGGAAGGGTTCTTAGTACTTTGTCGACGACTTATTTTTCCTTTATTTATCCTTCAATACCTCTAATAACATTAACAATTTCATCTACTCTTATAATATATTATGCAATATTTTCTTCCTCTTTCATTTTTAGGCTTTCAAACTATCCTTTGTATGTTTGAGGTTTGGATTCTTTGAATTTGGGTGCTCTTTCATAGACACATTTTAGTTTTTCATAGACATTTCTGGATATATTGCATTGCATGACTTTTACAAATACTGAATTTTTTAACCCAGTCAAAATTGCTTTCACGACTTTCGCATTGGCCTCATATTGGTCTAGCTCATTTTTGTCTATAGGTAGGTCGTCTAGTGTTTCATATTATTTTTCAATGAACCTCCAGACTTTGTATCCAAGAGACAATAGATGAAACTTCATTATTACACTATAGTATGCATAATTATCTCCTGTAAATAATGGAGGTCTATTAGTGGCTAACCCTTATTTCTGATACATAGTAGTTTTTAATATGATAATCCTGTGAACCATCGATCGCTTTCTGGGATCCTCCTTTTGAGTTGATCAATTATCAAACACAAAAATTCATTTTGGCACTCTATAATGTTATTTTCCATGCACATTTACTTTGTAGATCCTTTTCCTGTCATCGATCTATTCTCTTGATACAATCTGATCCGTCCAACCTCTGCTAAATAAGTTGATTGCAACTCCACCACTCTGCATTGATTGACCAAAGGATCAATCAATCAAGATCGATTGGAATTGATCCCCTCATGTGTCTTTCCATTGTCATCACATATGTCATTGCTTTCATTTCCATCATGTCATCACTTCCTTCATTATTCCTTTGTCTTATAGTGAGTTTTCCCTGACATCATGTATTGTGTTATTCCTTTGTCATTACTAAAATACTTTTGAAATCAATGATAACTTGAGTCAACAGAGTGGGGACACAACATTCTACCCTATTCTATAATGTATCCTAAATAAGAAAAAGGTATAGAGAGATAAGAAAAACTGAAAAATAGAATATTATGGTATCTATGTTATAAATTTTGATCCGAAAGTTGGATTGGAGCGCTCTAAGTACCGTTAGAAAGGTTTCATCGAGGGATACAGCTTTTGTGTTTTGTGATTTGAGAGATTCATCACGGTTTGGCCATGGAGTAAATTTTTGTAAATATGGGCATGAGGAATCTCGAAAAGTATCTTTTCAAAGATTATTTCTCAAAAAAATCTTTAAGAAGATGCTTTAAACATTCTTTTCAAAAAGCATCGTTGAAAAGATTATTTTTGAGATTCTTCATGCCCATATTTACTAAAATGCACTCCCTGACCAAATTGAAGAATCTCGTGAAGCTCAAAACACGAAACTTGTATCCCTCAATGAGACACTTGCAACGGCACCAAGAGTGCCCCAATTCGATTTCAGGATCAAAATGTATCATAAAAATACCATAATATTATTTTTTTCTCTCTCCACCTTTTTTATTATTTAGGATACATTTTGGGCTTGGTAATTCCTTATGGACACACACACACATAGATTGTGTGCGAGAGAGGGGGGAGGGATGAGAGACAAAGAGAGAGGTGGAGGGGTGAGGAATAGAGAGATAATGATGGATGGAATGATAGTGAGGGAGGTATAGAGAAGGTGGAGAGAGGTTATGAGAGAGTGGGAGTGAGGGAGGGACAGACACACACACACATAGAGATAGAGAGAGAGGGAGGAGCGACACATACACACCCATACACACACATAGGGAGAGGTATATATAGAGATATTGTGTGTGAGAGAGAGGAAGGGGTGAGAAACAAAGAGAGAAGGGGGAGGAGTGAATGATAGAGAGAGAGTGATGGAGTGAGAGAGGTATATATAAGGTGGAGAGAGGTTATGAGAGAATGGGGGGGAGGTAGGGACACACACAAATAGATATAAATAAAGAGAGCGGGGGGGACACACACACACAAAAACATTGAGAGAGAGAGAGAGGGAGGGGTGAGTGACAAAGATACAGGTGGGAGGGGTGAGAGATAGATAGAGGGGGGGGGATACACACAAAAATATATATAGAGAGAGAGAGATGGAGGGAGAGAGAGAGAGAGAGTTTGTGTGGGATAAAGAGGGAGAGGGGTGACTAACACCGAGGGGGAAGGTGTTAAGAACCGATGTCAACCCTCATCTTTATTTTGTTAGTATATTTTGTCGTGTGCATATGATTTGTAAGTCATCCCATTAGTATGTTGTATTATCCCACATTTATGGGAGAAAGTAATAGTTGTTGAGTCATCCAGTTAATATGTATGATTATCCCATTCATGTGGAGTAATAGTTTTTTAGAGTAGACTTAGTATATAAGTATGTGTTGTGGGTGATCAAGGCATTGAAGAGTTATTTTGTATTGAGATTGCTCAAAGGAGGTTTCCCCCTCAAAGTGACATGCAATTAATAAAATCTCTTATGTGATCTAGTATTTCTATTATATCATGCATTCTCATTGTTTATTGTAGGAGGTTCTTCACATATGGTATTAGAGCACTTTATTGGGATCATTGGGTGGAATTTCTACCAATTTTATTTTGCAGTGCTTCTTGGCGCTAAAATTATTGTAGTAGTTCTTCTTCTTGAAGTGGTATTATTCATTCAGATCAGGGAACAAACTGTATCTACTTAACTTTGGGAAATACTTGGGCATAGCCCTAAAACTCATTGTGAGGAGTACCATAGGGACCCCGAAGTATCTAGCCATTGAGAGGACTTTCCAAACGAAAAGGGAAATGACCCCTACCTGATTGACTAGTTCCCACCTGTGAGGTAAACCAAGAGTTGTCATTTGTGGCAAAGCAGTTATCAGTTTTACTTGAGTCGTGGAGTGAGGGGTACTGCCCCAATACACAAGTCGTTACACAACATTGGTATTTAAGTGAATCCCTTGAACCTTTAGGAAGATGAACATACCTCAGGTCCATATCCATTTACAGTTGATAAAGTGAAAATTTCTAGAACCACCATAGATCATTTCCTCCATTTCAGTTGATAAAGCACAAATTTCCAGAACCACCAAAGAACCACCATATCTTCTTTGCTTTAGCTCTATTTAGCTTGAAAATTCATTTTAACCCTCGTAATACCATTCTGCATATTCCTTACTTGAGGACCCTATCCCAAATTCCACTTCCTAAAGCATGCAATTCCACATTTGTCTATTTTTAGGTTTTTCCATAACTTTTCTGATTCGCACCCAATTGCCTTCAAAGTTTGCCACAATGTTTGTTTCTTATTTATGCTTCCTTCTCTCTCTCTGACAAATTTTCCAATTCCTTCACCCCACCTCTAAAATTCACATTTTCTACTTCCTATCCCTAATAAAGTATCCAAAACTGAGTAAAACCCCAATTACCCCCCCCCTCCCTCTCAAGTTTTTACCAAGTCAAAATTTTCCTTTTCTAAAACCCTTTTCGTTTTTGTTTTTCTACCCATTTCCCAAGGAAAAAAATGCTTATGGTTGTCACCCACCCTAGACCAAATAAATAAATGGAAGAAGAAATTTCCGCCATCAAGTCCAAACTCGAAGATCTGGATCAAACAATTCTCTGCCTCCATCTTCGGCATTCACTCATGAACAACCGACAACAACCTGAGTCTTTTGCAGATGCTGGGTTCTCTTCCTCTAGAAACTTTCGTGGGGTGAATCTGGATTTTCCTCGCTTAAATGGTGATGATTTGATTGGATGGATTTATAGCGAAGAGAAATGTTTCATTCTGCATAACACTTTTGATTTCAATAAATTCCCTCTTGCATCCTTTCATTTGTTACATGAAGCCCTTCAATGGTTCACTTGGTACATCAAGGCTCATGCAGAGCCAAACTGGAGAGATTTTTTCCAACTCCTTTTGCAATGATTTGTCCCTAGTTCTTTTGATGACTTAATAAGAGCACTCACCAAACTTTTCCAAACTAGAACTGTGAGGGAGTATGAGACAAAATTTGAGAAACTGGCCAATCAAAATGAAGGATTTCCTAATTCATTATATACCTGAGTTGTTTTATCAGTGGTCTGAAGGATGCAATCCAATCTGATGTTGAAATGTTCTATCCCAACACAATGATTGAATCCCTAGGGTTGGATAAGTTAGCATATGACAAGATCAGGGCTCAACAACGCTCCAAATCAACTTTTGTTCCATTCCTAAATATGTCTCCCGAAAGACCCCAAATTCCACCATCTCCTAGAACCACTCCTATCAAGCATTTGTCTGAAGCCGAGATATAAGAACATCGAGAAAAAGGGATTTGTTATTGTTATGACAAGAAATTCACCCGGGGACATCGACGTGTTGAGCAAAATCTCTATCTCTTGGATGTGGATTCTCTTCCTGCACCTAAATTTTTTTATGATGCTCAGGATCCTGTAAATGTTGAGGGTGGCATTCAACAACTTCTTGTTGACCTTCCTGCTCAAGACGTCCAGCCAGAGATATATCTCCATGCATTAGCTGGAGTCACCATCCCACAAACCATGCAGGCCAGATTTTTCTTCAAAAAAGTTCCTCTTACAATACTCATTGATTCTAGTAGCACTCATAACTTCATTGTCCCTAGGATCGCCAAATAGGCTGATTGTTTTTTCCATCCTTGCTCTAGCTTTGAATTCATGATTTCCAATGGGTACACCTTACCTTGCAAAGTGAAGTTCGTAATGTGCAAATCTCTATTGGGGATTATAACTTGTGCTCTGACATGTTTTCCTTTCCCTTAGGGAAATGTGATGTGGTTTTGGGGAATCAATGGTTATGCACACTTGGACCCATTTTATGGGATTTTGCTGAACTTTGGATGCAGTTTTCAATCAGTGTGAAAAACACACATTGAGGGGCTTACAACCAGGGTCTCTTAGCATCATCAGTTCACATCGCATGGAAAAGTTCCTTAATAAGAGTTCATATGGTGTCATCGCTTAGCTCCATTTCATTCAAATGGAACCTTCAATGTTCTCAACTACTCCCTTGGATCTATAACAAATTTTGGATCAATATTCCTATGTTTTTGCTGAGACAGTGGGATTTCCACCTTCAAGACTAGGGGCCATCATATTTTTCTCCTTCCTAGAAGCGTCCCTCCCAACATCAGTCCCTATCGCTACCCGTTTCACCACAAGACAGATATTGAGATGCTTGTTTGGGACTTAGTGAAGCGAGGTGTTATTTGCCCTAGTACTACTTCCAAGTTCTCTTCACCAGTTCTTCTTTTTCGAAAAAAAGATGGGTCATGGCGCCTCTGCATCAACTTTTGAGAACTTAATCACATCACAATCAGGGATAATATTCCAATTCATGTTGTATATTAGCCTCTAGATGAGCTCCATGGTGCTCATTTTTTCTCCAAGTTCGATCTTCGTTCTGGGTATCACAAAATTTGGGTTCATGAGGATGATATCCCTAAAACATATTTCTACACACATGATGGCCACTATGAATTTTTGGTCATTCCATTTGGATTCACAAATGCTCCTTCCACACTCCAGGAATTGATGAATAAAATATTTTGACCCTACTTGTTAAACTTCATTCTCATCTTCTTTGATAATATCCTCATCTATAGTAAAACATGGGCTGATCATCTCCAACATCTAGATATTGTAATGGAACTTTTCAGTGATCATGATCTCTATGTTAGATAGTTTAAATGTGTTTTTGGGAAGAAGGAAGTAGAGTATCTCAGGCATATTGTTTCAGCACAAGGGGTTTGCGTCGATCCTTCCAAAATAGATGCCATGAAAAATTGGCCGCATCCTCAAACCCTGAAGAGCCTTCGTGGGTTTTTGGGACTGAATGGCTACAACCATAAGTTTGTCAAGGATTATGGGAATATTGCAACTACATTAACATATCTACTAAAAAAGGATTCTTTTACATGGACACATGTTGTTGAGTGTGCATTTGAAAAACTAAACCAAGCTATGTGTACCACACCTATTCTAGCTATGCCTAATTTTTCCAAGCCGTTCACTATTAAGAGTGATGCTTGCAACAATGGACTGGATGTTTTCCTGCTTCAAGATGAACATCCCATTGTTTTCTTCACTAAAAAATCCCTTTCTGTTAAGAATTTATCCACCTCTACATATGAGAAGGAAATGATGGCTATTTTGGATGTAGTACAAAAGTGTCATCCATAACTCTTAGGGAATCATTTCAACATCAAGAATGATCACCAGAGTTTGAAATATTTCTTGGAACAATGGGTCTCATCCCCCACACAATATAAATGGGTTATCAAACTCTTGGGTTATGACTATGAGATCACTTACCAGAAGGGTAAGGACAATGTTGTGTCAGATTCTCTTTCCCACACATTTGATGACCATGCTTCTCTTTCAGCTATTTCTATGCCTATTCAAAATTGGTTACAATGTGTTCAGCAAGGCTATGTCAATGACTCTTCCTTATCTACAATTATCCAAAATTTTTCCAATAATCCTTCTATTGTACTCCATTACTCTTGGGATGGTTCTTCTCTAAGATACAAGGCTCGTCTAGTGCTTCCCCAGAGCAGAGATCTTCACTAGGATGTCTTCTACAAAATCCATGCTTCTCCATCGATACGACACTCTGGGTTCCTCAAAACATATGAGTAAGCATGATGTAACTAAACTCCTCCCCAGTTTGCTCGAACCCTTTTCCATCCCTACAAGGATTTGGACAGATATTTCAATGGAACTCATTGAAGGGATCCCTAAATATGGAGGGAAGACCGTAATATTGGTTGTGGTTGATCGACTCTCCAAATGTAGTCATTTTTGTGATCTCGACCATCCATATACCGCCTCGTTAGTTGCACAAATTTTCATGAACCATATATTCTGTCTTCATGGAATCCCTTCTTCCATTGTCTCATACCGTGATGCAACTTTCAAAAGTCATTTTTGGACCAAACTCTTTCACCTCACAAGCACAAAACTGAATATGAGTTTAGGATATCACCCAAAAACAGATGGTTAGATTGAACTCATCAACAAATATTTGGAAAATTATCTTCGTTTCTTCATCTCTAAACAACAACATCAGTGGGCTAAGTGGCTCTGTCACATTGAATGGTAGTACAATACTTCGTACCCTATTACATCTAAAATGACTCCATATGAAGCATTTTATGGTCAGGCATCATTAGTGCTCCTTCCATACACCCCCAATAGTTCACCAGTTCAGTTGACATGGTTCTTCGAAACCAAGATCAAATTATTCACATTCTATAGGACAATATTCACATGGCAAGAAATTGCATGAAACAATAGGATGATAAAAACCGTTTTGAGCACACCTTTCAAGTCGGTGATTTGGTTTTTCTTCATCTGCGGCCTTACAAGCAATCCTCTCTCAAACTTAAAGGGCATAAGAAGTTGGATCCAAAGTTCTATGGGCCATATAAGGCTCTTCAGAAGATTCAGTATGGTTATTATAAATTGGAACTTCCTCCTCCTTCTCTCATTCACCCACTTTTTCATGTCTCTTGTCTCAAGAAAGTGATTGGCACCAACATTAGAGCATAAACTGTTTTACCAGAACTAGATAAGGAAGGATCCATCATTTTTGAACCGGAGGCCATCCTAAATAAGTGCACTAGTCATATTCACTCTTGTCCTATCATAGAGGTCTTAATTCAGTGCCACGACATGCAACTAGAGGATGCTACATGGGAACTCCTTCATATTCAGCAGTAGTTTCCACATATAAATATTTGAGGACAAATATTTTCTAAGAGAGAGGGTATAATACCCTGGTTTTGACCCCATTGCATTAAATGTACATGATGTATATATTGTAATGAATCGTGGTGTGGAGCTAAAGGAAAAATCCCCACCATTGATTTAGTTGTGTTATGTTTCGGCGAATGGAATCATTGCCAATGGTTTATCATGGTATACGGCATATATTGAGTTTTGTCATCATGTAAATATGCATCTTTAATTAAATAACCCAACCAGCTATGTTTGCGGAAACTAAATTGAGAAGCGGCATGATTCTCATAATGATAAGGGGGGGGGGGAATCCAAACCTTGAACCAATGGGGAACAAGCCATGTGTCACCACCCTGTTTGATTTTCCCATCTTTCCTTGTCTAACTACCACTTTAATGCTCTGCAGAGTAGTTGAGGTAGTTATTTTGTTAGGGAGTGGAGTGTGGTAGGATTGTCAATCCTTGCCCACACACACACTCCATCAACGAATCGAACCTGACGTTGGGCAGAAGAAACGACTACACCCATCATTCCACTCTCTCCATGACGGTGCTGTGAACACTCCCACACTTCCGACTCACCATTCTCCATTGTCGCTCATCCTCATGCAAGGAAAAACACCTTGTTTCTCACGTAGAGGAATGCTTTTTTTGTTTGGTCTCATGCAGCCAGGAGAGGGAGCCATTTCAACTGTCATTCACTTTTTCCACAGAGAGGTATCTGGTGTGTTTCCATCCATATATTGGGATCTGGTGTAAATTTATCTCACGCACAGGTTGGGAGGCTAATTTTCCTTCCCCATTGCGATCTGTGTAAGTCTTCCTGGTGGCTTCATTGTTGAGAACGGACTGTTGTTTCCACACATTTCTGGTTGTGTTTGTTTTGCATTTTGGGATTGCTGTAGGTTTTTTTGGAGTCATTTTGGCCACGATAGGGCCAAGAATAACTTAGGAGTTGTTTTCCTTGCCCAAGCTGCGAATCGCTTGTGTGAATGCGTGTATGCAGTGGTTGCTCTTCCAACTGTGTTGGGAATAGGGATGGGGGCTTGGTTTGCTTGATAAACCTGGTGTGTTTGGAAACCACACAAATAGAGATAGAGAGATGGATTTCTTCTCCACAACCCCTGAATAGCACTAGAAGGGAATTCAGGGCTCGAGGGACTGTGTAGCAGAAAAAGGATTGATTCCTTGTGTTGGGTGTGTGTGGGTGTCTTAGAAGTCAGGCTAGTTCTAGTGTAGGTGTTCCTAGCTATGTAATGGGCTCACCAACTTAGCATTTAGCCTTTCCCAGCTCCTTGATGGCCTGATAAACCTGACCATGTTGGCTTGGCTATCTTGTTGATGGCTTGATAAACCCAACTGTGTTGGCTTGGTTGTGTTTTGTGTATCCTTGGCTATGTGTAAGCTTGCTTGTTCCTTGTTCCTTGGGGAGTCATGCCCAGCTCGGGGGTGGTAGTATTGTTGAGAGATTTAGGAGCATATTATCCTATGGTTAGGTGGAACGTTGCATCGACGTAGCTGGTTGCAAGACGAGTTCTTTATGAGATAAGTAATCTTGCCTATTTTACTTCTGCAATCATATTTACTGTTAATGAATATGATGAACATGTTGAATGCTTGTATGAATGTATGTTTTCTTCCGCTGTATGATAAATAATCAGGTATGCATGTTCTAGTTTAAAGAATTTTGTTTCAGCATTTTATGTACATACATGTTCATGGGGTGGTTGCTCGGATGGTTAATGCCATGGTAGCATCCTCTTCGCCAGTCAAAGGGTCAGGGATGTTACATTGTGGTATCAGATCTCATGTTGTAGCATGGGCCTAAATGGACCCCGAAGATGCAGTGATAGAGGCAGGATTTCCTTCTGCCCAGCAGAGATCAGAAATTTATGATAGAAAATTTCTTGAAAATTTTGTTGAAAAATTTATCTAAGTGCCTGAACCATCGGCCCATCGAAAGACTAAGTGGAAAGCTCCTTCGATGTAGCAGAGAGCTAGATAGAAGATCACCCAAGGGAGGAAGAACTTGTGAATTTTCTCTAAGTGATTGTCGGCCCTCGGTGAAAGTTAATGGAAGCTGGAGCTGTAGTTTCAGTGGAGAGCAATTGAAGACTGCCAAAACACCGACCCTTTTTAGTTGAAAGACCATCCAAAAAAGGCCATCGATGATCGAAAATGGTTAGCTATTTGGATTGGAGAAAGTTAGTTGTTCATGTGCCTGCCGTTGCATCCGCCTAAGAGACTATCCATTCGATGGACAACGCATCCAACCGTCGATGCCGTAATGATCAGTGCTTCCAATTTTCGATATGCCACCATCGGAAAACCTTAGTTGTTGGGTTTGCCGACACATAGCACTTAGTGGTTCTGACCACTGACAGATGTTATGTTCCATGGAAGAAGAGGGAAGAAAAAAAAATTGAAAAATTTGTCTAAGTGTTGAAGACCATCGGCGATTAGCGAAAGATAATGGTTTGGATCGCCAATGCGTCGAAACAAGATTAGCTGAATGGACTGCCGATGAAGTCGGAAGGATTTAGTTGTTCATGCACATACCATTGTAGCTGTTTAGTGGACTATCATTCTGATGGGCAGTTGTTCTGATTGTCGATGTCGCAGTGACTAGGGGTTCTAACCGTCGATAGGATTGTCGCTACAAAAACCCCAGAGAGTTCGCTGGCCACTGTTGCGGCTGCCCATGTAACTAGCTGCCTGATGTGTAGAGGAACATATCGCCGATGAATAGCAGAGGAAGTTATTTGTGTTGACCCCTGAAACACTAGAATGTTAGTTGGGATGAGACCCGATCCTATACAAGGAAATTTTGAGTTTTCCATGGGATTTCCCAGTTGATTTCGACTGCTTTTCAGAGGGATTTTCAGCGGTTTTTCAGTAGATTTTCAGGTATAAAAAGGAGAAAGTGGCAGCGATCTTATGCACCAAATTTCCCCCTTGACCTCTATCGTCCCCCTCGGATAGATGTTCTTTGATGAAGAAAATATTATGTTTGGGAAAATTTGTTATATTATGATTTCTCCAAGAGAAGGTAAGTAAATCTGATTTATATCAATGTTATGCATATAACAATTTTGTTACTAACACGTTTGTAGAATCATAGTCACCTTCAAGGGAAGTATTCTAGGTAGTGCAGTTTGGTAAGTAAGTGGTGGTTCAGTTATGAGAACCCATGACGGATATGATGCTTGGGATTCTTACGAGCATGCCCGAGATGCCATGGGAGAAAATTATGTCCGTGACGAAAATGATGACATAGAGTCTAATGGAAGGAGATTCCAAGAGACGCCTTCAGATGTTGCAGCCACCATGAGAAGCTTCATAAAATCCCAGGAAGAGTAGCATCAATTGAATGCTTCTATGTTGCAGAGTTTAACAGACTTGCAGAGAAAGATAGACTTCAGACGAGGTATAGCAAGACCAGAAGGAAGTAAGAGCAGTACTAGGAGAAGGAGAAGGATTTCTAGTGGATCATCTGACTCTCAAGAATCCAACGGGGATTCCAGTTCTTCTTCTCATAAAATAAAAATAAAGAGACACCATAGGGATCATTCTCGGGATGAATTTAAGAAGGCTAAACCTCCTACATTTGATGGTGAGGTAAAGAGTGGACAAGAAGCTGAAGCTTGGCTTCTTGGGATAAAGAAGTAATTTAAAGTTCAGTATTATTCGGGAAACATGAAGGCAAGAGTTTCCATATTCAATCTGAATGGAAGAGCATCCATTTGGTGGGAACACTTCAAGCAAGTAAAGAGGATCAGTGAAAGGAGACTTAAGTGGAAACAATTCAAGAAGTATTTCAAGCAGAAATACCTCTCTGACAGGTATTATGATGACAAGATTAAGGAGTTCCATGAGCTAATATTGGGACAGCAGACCATGGAAGAATATGGAAATAAGTTTTTGGAGCTGTTGAGGTGTGTCCAGTACATCAAAGATGAAAAAGTGAAGGTCCAGCATTTTTTGAGTGGATTTCCTCAGTCTTACAAAGATAGAATTGAGTTTTATGAACCTAGAACTCTTGAAGAAGCAATAAGGAAGGCTAAGTATTGCTATGAGCAAAGCAAAGGTAAGCAAGATTACCATAAGGCACGGAAGGACAAGAAGAATGAGAAGTTTGACCAAAGAAAGAAAGGTTTCAAACCTCATAACTTCAGGAATCAGTAGAAGCAACCATCCCAAGCTGTGAGTAAGTCAGTTGGAGTGATAGGAGAAAATCCTAAGGATCCACAAAATAATATAGGGCCACTTCAATGTTGGAAATGTGGAGGACCCCACATGCGCAGAAATTGTCCACTTGAGAATGAGAGTGCAAGGCCAGCTTACAACATTCAAGAAGCAGAAATAGTGGGTCAAGTAGCAAGGGAAGTCCCTAGGATTTATGAAGCACTGGAGGACCACCAGGAAGATCACCAGTCAGCAGTGGTTGAAGTTGCAGGTAAGATTGTTGAGCAATCTATTTCTATTTTGATTGACCCTGGTTCTACGCACAGTTACATTACTCCTAGAGTAGTGGAGATTTGTGTTTTAAGAAAGTAAAGCATAGAAAAATCTTGGTTAGTTCAGCTAGCCACTGGAACTAAGAGAAAGGTTAGTGAAGTGGTAGAGAAATGTCCATTGGTCATGAATGGATTGGTCACTTGCGTAGATCCGAATGTTCTACCACTTGTTTCCTATGATATTCTCATTGGAATGGATTGGTTAGAATCTCACAGGGTGAAGCTTGACTGTTACAATAAGAATTTTGAATGCATGGATGAAGAAGGGAACCCAGTAGTTGTGAAAGGCATTCCAAAGGTGATTTTAGTATGACAGGTTTCAACAATGCAATTGAAGATGTTCTGTAGGAAGGGTTGCCAATTGTATGCAACCCATATTGTGGAGGCATCAGAGGATGAAACTCCAAGGTTTCTAGGTTGGAGGACTATCAGGTGTTACAAGAACTCAAGGATGTGTTTCCTGATGAGATTCCAAGGCTTCCTCCAAAGCGGGACATTTATTTCACAATTGAACTTGTTCTAGGAGCAGCACTAGTTTCCAAGACACCCTACAGGATGAGTACACTAGAGATGCTAGAACTGAAGATGCAACTGCAGGAGTTGTTGGAAAAGAAGTACATCTAGCCGAGTGTGTCTCCATGGGAGCACCAGTTTTGTTTGTAAAAAATAAATATGGTACACTTAGGTTGTGTATTGATTACAAACAATTGAACAAGGTTACTATGAAGAATAATTATCCTTTGCCTAGGATTGATGACCTATTTGATCAAATGAGAGGAGCAAAGGTATTTTCCAAGATTGACTTGAGGTCTATTTACCATTAGGTGAGAATCAAGGATGAAGACATTCATAAGACAACATTCAGTACAAGGTATGGACATTGTGAGTTTGTAGTGTCACCATTTGGTCTCACAAATGCACTAGCTACATTTATGTGCCTTATGAATAGTGTCTTCAACAGATATTTGGACAAGTTTGTTCTTGTTTTCCTTGATGACATTCTTGTTTATTCTAAGAATGAGAAAGAGCATGAAGAATATTTGAGATTGACATTGCAATTGCTTAGGGAGCATCAACTGTATGCAAAACTGAGCAAGTGTGACTTCTATAGAGATAGAATTCAGTATTTGGGCCACATTATCTTAGAGGAGGGTATATCTGTGGACCCTGAAAAGATTGAAGCCATTATGAATTGGCCTACTCCAAGAAATGTGATAGATGTAAGATCTTTTATGGGACTTGCAGGATACTACCGGAGGTTCATTGAGGGATTCTCCAAAGTTGCACATGCCATCACTTCTTTGCAAAAGAAGGGGATGAAGTTTGAATGGAAATTGAGGTGTGAAGAAAGTTTCCAGCGGTTGAAGAATCTTCTCACCAGTGCACCCATATTGAAAGTTGTATATCCGAAGAAAGATTTTGTGGTGTGTACCGATGCATGCAAGCAAGGGCTTGGAGGAGTCCTTATGCAGGAAAACCAAATGATATGTTATGAATCGAGAAAGATAAAGGAACATGAGAAGAACTATACCACTCATGATCTAGAGCTTGCAGCCATAGTACATGCTCTCAAGATGTGGAGACATTACTTGATGGGAAGGATATTTGAGCTCAGAACAAATCACTATGGACTGAAGTATCTATTTGATCAGCCTACTTTGAATGATAGGCAAGAGAGATGGCTCGAGTTTTTATGTGAGTTTGATTTTGAAATCAAGCACATAAAGGGGAGAGAGAACAAGGTAGCTGATGCACTCAGCAGGAAGGTACAGGAAATGTTGTGGCATCTCTTAGTATTTTCCAACCATATTTGAGGCAGCAGATTGTTAATCATGCTGTTGGAGATGATTTGTATGAGCAGGTAAAAGACAAATTGCAGCAGCAAAGTCTTGTATTGGAGAGATTTTTATAAGTCAAGTTCATGGAAATAATACATTGTTTCAAATCTATCCATCAATTGTGGGATAACTTGTCAAAAAATAAGTTCTTATCAACGAATATATCAAAGATATATCTTCAATTACCTAAGATTTTACATATTTTTCTCCAACATCTTACAAAGTTCCTCGTAAATTCTTGAAAGAGTTCCTCCATTCAAATATTGGAGTGGTCAATAAGTAGTAGTCAATAAATTTAAACCGTTTGGATGTTGTTAATGGATTCACAATCCTTCCAAAAGAAGGACCTTGGAATCACAAGATATTGCAAACATATTAATAAAGTCTTAATTAGAGAAGTGATTCACATAGATGTGATATTTCTTCATATTGAAGGCATGATCAACGTGGGATACTTAGTCTACTGTTGGAGGAGCTAGTCAGTGAGCCATCCAGTCTAGTTAACCGACTAATAGGAGATTAGGTCAACCTCCAACGGTCATGTAGGTTGACCAAATCGACAAGTAGTTACTCATAACTGTTTTGTATTCATATATAGTAGGTTGTTGAGCCAGTTAAGAACTTGGTTAAGTTTTTGTATATGTATGGACCCTCATGTGATTCTATAATATAATTTGTTATTTTATTACCTGTTCTTATCTCTTGTCTCTGTATGTTTATATGATTCTTATGTGTATTATTGGTAACCCTATGTAATCTGTGAGATTACAACATTGGTTCAATTTTAAGGACATGAACAAACTTCATCACTACCATCATTCATAGGACTTATCAAATCACCATACATTCGCAACCCCGACCCAACATCCACTGTAGTCGCAACCCACATTTCATCATTTACACCAACCTTCCAAAACCTTCCATTCAATGAGGCAAAGAGGGGACTACTTTCCCTTGAAGGTAATCAAAGAACATTAGATGTAGAAATCGACAACCTCATGGAAGATGAAGGAATCGACAATCCTTTCAACCCTCAAATAGAAGTTGAAGATTCCATACTGACAAATCTTCCAACCACCCCTCTAACTATAGACCATTCACCATCACCACCACCACCAGAACCAAAGTCTCATCCCAATCCATAAAAACCATCTTCACTACTGTTAGAAGCACAAACAACCACAAACCCCACCCCAGAAACCCAATAAGCTAATCCTACCTTAGAAAAAGTTCAGTCGACTAGGAATACACCGACTAAAGAACACCAAACACCACAGTAGCAACCGACATCAGTACTGACACTATCAGAAGTGGTCCATAAGTCCAAGCACAAAAGGAAGAGAAAAGAGAAAAATAAAAAAGAAGAACATCAGAAACAACATACACTAACAACTATCCACCTTGATCAACTAGGATCGACTTCTATAGTTGAAACACCAAAGCTAAGAGATGGAGATTTGGATCGACTGCTCGAAGCACTCACCATAGAATCCTCAACAAGAAATCAAGCAAGATAAGAGATAATTGTAAAAATAAAAATAGAACAAGTCGAATTCCTGACTAAATGTAGGACTTTGACACAAATAATGATGCCAGGGAGGACAAAGACCGACAGCGACAAACCATTGGAAAGAGCATACCAATTATTTGAAAGTGTCATGTCGAACCTATAGACACAGCTGCAAATCAAGAGAACCGAGCAAAAGGAAGAAACTTTTGTACTACTAAGGCAGTAGTACACAACATTTTCTGAGGCACACAAGGTACTATAGGACCACTTAGAAGAGTCTATCACCATGGAAGAAGTCCTACAGAATTGGTACACCTACTATGGACAAGTATTCCAGCAGACTCTACAGGCTCGTGAGCACATCCATAACTTAGATAAAAAACAAGGTCTAGATGACACCATGTAAAGAACAATCCAGGACTAGATCATATCATAAACAAAAAAGCTAGAAAAGCTAGAAAAACAAGCGCATCAATGGATGATCCAAGCACTCCCAAGCATCAGTACACTCAAAAAGATCTTCCCACAGATGAAAATATTGTTAGATATAGCATATGAAAAGGCTCAATAATTGGTACCTAACCTGGAAAACATCACAAACTATTCCATTCAAGAGAATATGTCGACTCTGTCAAGCCTCATAACCTTGACCATCGATAACAAAAACACTCTACGCAGTTGGTCAGAGTTTCAACACCAACTGGCCATCAAGGAAGAAGCTATTTTAGAGGTTTGTGCTCGCAAATGGATTTCCATTCATTTACATAGCTTGTGAGGACAAAGAAAACATGATAACTATTTCAGACAACAGATTTTCGAGTACCTCCCCTGTTTCTTCCGGACGAAGAAATATTTTGTTCATGGGGAAGATGTTGGAGGAGCTAGTCGATGAGTTGACTACTCGAGTTAACCGACTAATCGGAGATTAGGTCAGCCTCCAAAGATCATGTTGTTTGACCGAACCAACAAGTAGTTACTCATAACTATTTTGTATTCATATATAATAAGCTATTGAGCCAGTTAAGAACTTGGTTCAGTTTTTGTATATGTATGGACCCTCATGTGATTCTATAATATAATATGTTATTCTATTTCTTGTTCTTGTCTCTTGTCACTGTATGTTTATATGATTCTTATGTGTATTATTGGTAACCCTATGTGATCTGTGAGATTACGACATCTACTCATTCAACATTCTCTTTTTTAGGGAGTGTTGTTCCCATGCGGTTTTCCCTTTTTCCTCATTTGTTAAAGATTTTTTTTTATAATTGGGTACCTAACATTGTTCAAAATCTCCTCAACCCTATTTATTTTAAAATAGTTTCACCAAGTTAAGAAAATGTGGGGAAGCAGGGGGGTGATAGAGAAAATTTCCCCTCTCTATAGGATCAAGCTCATATATGTAAATAGATCATGGCATCATGATTTAAATGGTCCAAATTTGACTAAATTTTTCCATCTAATACACTGGAGATCCTTATCCCTATATTTAATGGAGTAATATACTATTTATAGACTATGGAAGTGACATGTAAGTATATTTCTAGCATGTGAGGGAACATATCTTCATATAGAAATTATTTCCTGGAGTTTAGAATCCAAGATCGCATGTTTGACTTATGAAATGATTCTATTGAGTTAGATACACTAATCAGGGTCTGCAAGCTTCCTAATTTACTATTTTGAGTAGGTAGCACATTCTGTGACTATTTTGAGAACATTTATCACATGCATGAGTTGACCATGTAGCTGATCCTTACTTTCAGATATATAAGCCTTCACTTCTCCACTTAGGTAAGTTACAATATTTTTAACTCATATATAAGATATTGCATGACTAATTAACAACATTTGAGCTCTAGTTAGTCCCAAACTAGGTTTTTATGCACTAGTGAGCAATTTGAATTGCCTATAAGTAAACATTGATTCATTATAAGTAAATATATTTTGCGTATATTATTTATGGTTGATGAATATCATGATTTTATCAATTCTTCACTCACTTTATAATTGAATTACTGTGGGAATAATCAAAACCCATCCCAATGCTTAAGATTAAATAACTAATCTTTTTTATTAATTTCCTAGGTACTACACTAGCTAGTTTGCATCCATTTGAATTTATCTGGTCAAACTTGCCAAAAATGCCTCCTATAGCGATTTGGAAAGATTCTAGATAGTATTCTTCCAATCCATAGACATGATATTCTGGATAAGGTTATGCCAACCCTAAAATAGACCTTTACCATGTATCAGGGAGCTAGGGGTTGTGATACCTTGTGCAGAGAATCCACATGAGAAGAGACATGGTAAAAGTATCAGAAACAATTGATACTCAAGAATAGTTATAGTATGGATTGTCATAGAATAGTTAAAAATCTTAGATATGTAGTTGGGGTGCTATAATATAATAATAAGAATCATTGAGAAAGTGATCAGGCCTTGAAGAACATCATAAAGAATTGCAAGCTCATTGAGAACTTCTCTTGTTAGAAGAATATTATTCAAGTAAACAAATATTGAAGATTGAAATAAAATATGAGACTTTATTTCTACATGATTTTACAAATTTGATGTAAAATTTTGTATATGATGGATATGAAATCCATTGTTTCAAGTTTAGAGAAATTGCATTCTATATTGAATCTAGATTATGCTACTATGTGTAAGTAGTTGGTTTGTCTATGGGAAAACCTATTATATCTATGCTTACTAACTAAGCATATGTTTGAGTACCTTTGCGGTACATTAGAACATGATATTTATTGTATTTGATACATGGAAGACCTATTGTTATATACATCTATTGTTTTAGTCTAAGATAAGCTATGTATATTATGGTGAGTACTACAGAAGCCAAGTATTGTGGCTAGTACTATGGAAACAAGGCTTATTTCAACCAGTACTAAGCAAAGTGTATTGTGGATAGTACTACCCATTGAGGAGAAATGTATATTGGGAAGCTACCTACTAGGGTGAAAGACATCGTCCTACATTTATTAGGCACTAATAGTTAACATTTTTGAAAAACCCCATGTGTTATGATATAACACATTGAGATAAAGTTTTAATTCATTGAATTCATGGTCATGTAAAGAAAATATTTCACTACATAGCTACTGATTAGAGGATTGCAAATTTATGGATAATTTGTTGTTAGTGATGAATTTGAGATACTTCCGAGATAAGCTTGCTATGGAAGAAAATTCCTGGTAAAGTAGACAATGTCTCTATCACTAATAGGAAGTGTCGATTTTACAACATTAAGAGTCATTCTCCAGGACTTGTGTGGTATCAAGTCATGACATTGTGTTGTATCAAGCCCTAAGTATCCTCAAATGATTTAATTGGCTATGTTTTATTGTAGAACTTGTGAGTAATATCAAGTTGACTATTGTGAGTAATATCAAGACCGGTCTTGTGCTGTATCAAGACTATGGACTTTTGTTGTATAAAGTATAGACTTGTGTTGTTTCAAGTCAATGATTCTCATAGGCAGTAACCTATAAGAATGGATCTCCAATTGTGGATATGATCTTGTGTTGTATCAATATTAAATTCTTGTATTGTATCAAGAATGTGGACCTCCATTTGTTGAGGTGGTTATACTATGTGATATATTGCAAGTCATGGTCATTGAGTGATATAACTCTCCTTTAGGGATTACCTACCCCTAGAATGAATTACTTTGGCATATGACTATATTGCTCGAGGTAACATATATAATCATTGATGTGTATGGAATAATTCTTCTAAGCATGATATGATAATATTGATAAATAATACACATATGGACCATGCATTAATTAATTAATGATAATGAGATAAAGCATAGAGAAAGAGAATTCAAATTTCCCATGAAAATGTCTGGGTGAGCTCAAGTTATAAAGCTTCAATAAAATATGAACGCCTCAATCAAGGCCTTGGGTCAAAGCATCAGTTGAACTATTAATGAATGTAATTAGTTAATTATGTAAATTTACCTTTAATATTCAACTAGGGCTAAACAGTGCATGCAAAATATCAACTAATAAACACACATGAATATCTTTTATAGTATGTAGCGGAAGATAAAACTAAGAAATAACTCAAAACATCACATCATAAAAGTGACACTATTATTTTGGGTATGGAATCCCCCAAAAAAACCCAAGATGGGAAAACTGGTGCAGCAGTTAGATATAGATTTTATTATGATAAACTATGGAAATTTTACAAAAACTATGGAAATTTTACAATCACTACAAATTCACCCAAACCTGGTGAATGCATCATCGAGTAGAATCACTGGGAAAATATCAGCTAAACCTCAACACCCTCCTGTGTGAGTGTACAGGCCAACTGTATGAAGCTCAATGATCCTGATGCTTTCTCCTCCATCTTCTCAGCTAAATCCTCTGTCTGACTTTCTCTCCCTGTCTTTATCCTGTCTCTGTCAGAATATAAATGTGTGTGTTCTCTCCACCAATTGATCTCTCTTTTATAACTTTAGGTAAAGAGAAACCCCTAATTTCACTTTCACTTTAACTAGTGGCAAAGAAAAAAACCTAATTTCACTTTCACTTTAACTAGTGGTTCACTAAAGTTAATTTAGATCACTTTAATTTATTTTCCAAAGTAAACTTAGGAAAAGTANAACTCTTCTGCATGCAAGAACACATGCATGGAGGAATACCTTCCTTGTTGCTACTAGTTTAACACTCCCTCTCAATGAGGAAGGGATTCGGTAGCAAACCCTACTTATCCCTGAACTTAAAAAAAATTGTCTGTAAAGTGACTTGGTGAAAATGTCCACCACCTGCTCATCTTTCTATATGTACTCCAACCGAATGGTTCTTCTCTGAAAACAATATCTCAAGAAGTGGTATATGATGTCTATGTGTTTGATTCGGTCATGGAACACTGGATTCTCAAATATCCTGATGCCCCTCTGATTGTCACAGTGAACTACTATATTTTCTAGCTCACACTCAAACAACTTTGCAAGTAACATCCTCAGCCACATACCCTCACAAGAAATCATGCTGGCTTCCATGTACTCAGCCTCTACTGAGATCAATGAAACTAACTTCTTATTCCTACTAAACCAAGAGACAACCCCTGATCCAATGTTCAAACAACAACCTGAAGCACTCTTTTGGTCCTCTACACATCTTGCCTAGACAACATCTATGAAAACTGATAACTGTACACTCCCTGTTGGAGACATTTACCATCATACACACTCTTTCGGTCAAATTGGCCTAGTCAAACCACTATCCTAAGTTTAATTGACATCAGTGGAGCATTAATTACCATCATCCCAGTCATCCTCACGCCTACCTATAGTCAAGGAGGCTAACTTAGCCTTCCCTACAGTCAAGGAGGCTAACTGGAGCACTCCAGGGGTGATCTGGTTGACAATCATGCACCTAATTGCTAACTGGGGGTTACTTTCAGTTCAACCAATCAGTTACAGTCAGTTAAGGCGCCTCCATGCATTAAATATATTATTTAATCATTATTTATTGATTATTTTATTATTATTTAATGAACTGGAGTGAACTAGGAGCTTTCACCAACTTCTGATGGTCAGTTCAGCTTCAGTTAACCTCATCAAGGTTTATTGGAGTCATGCAGTACTAGCACTTGATGGTTGGTTGCTATGACATGTGTTTGATCTCCTTCAGTTGAGATTAAGTCATTTATTGCACTCCAACTTCGGTTAGGATTGGTGAGTCAATTAAGGTTTTTTGTCAAGTGGTTAACTGAGTGGTATTGCATGGCAAGGAGTCAGTTAATCTAGACTCATGCATGGGAATTCGAATTGTCCCTTAGTTATTCGAATTCTTCATTGAGTTAAGCCATGGCTCATGCATGGTATTGTAATCCTTTATTGTTTATATAATATACAGAGAGGAAACTTATTATGTTCCTGAAAAATTCCAATTATTGCTAATTCATGAGTAATTGTTAATAATTCTTTGATGAGATTGAATCTTAGTTCCTAGATCATGTGCAAGAATTAATATGGTATCAGAGCTTATGGCGGGACAAATATCAATCTCTCAAAAACAAGATTTTTGACAGATTTCTCCATGAAATGTGAGCAATAGCTCAATCCAACCTGACGGTGCCTTTTTTGTTTTGATTTGCAGGTTTTATCAGTTACAACTTCGAATGGACTCAGCAATCCCTCCTCTCACCCCATTCACAAGCTATTCGGAATGGAAGTTGAAGATGATTGCATATCTCAAGAGACGAGGTCTCTATGAGGTGTCTATTGGACTTGGAAGAGAGTCTTATGAGAATGAGAATGACTGGCTAAATGACTGTGACAAAGCTTTTGGATCAATGTGTCTGGCCCTTGATGATAGCTTGTACTACCTTATTCCTAATCATGCTGAATACCAAAAGAAATTCTGGCCAATATTGGACAGAACCTTTGGCAAGCACAATGAGGATCATAATAGTACTTTGGATATTGCAGCCAGCACCATAAGAGTTATTCACTCAAAATTCACGGCCACTACTCTCTCTGATGAAGTTGTTCAAGATGAAGATGAAGCAGAATCTTCTACACATTCAATTCGAATTGCAGAAAGTCTCCATGAAGTGACTCCTTCTCCTGATGCTCCAGAAGTTCATGAGATCTCTGATATCTCATATTCTCATATTGCTGAAACAGAAGAAGACATTCGAATCTCTGATATTGAAGAAAAATGCTGCTACACTTCCATGCAAACATTCACCGGTGATTTTCCTTTGAATTCTGTGCAAAATTTACCAGTAATTGCTTCCGAAAGTGAAGAGAAATTTGATTTTTCTTTCGCTAATGTTGCTGCTGGTGTGCAAATATGTAATACCTTGGATATTTTTGAAAAAATATCATATTATAAGAGTGACACATTCACTCCCCATGATCTAGATCTTCCAGCAAATTCCTACAGGATTGCATGCACCAAAATTCAGAATTTTGAAGAAGAAGAAAACTGTGCATCTACCGTCTCGGTTGACCATAATTTTGGATCTGATATGAACCTTATTGGGTCTGATATGATATTATTTGGATCTGATCTGATATTTATTGGTTCAAAATCTCAGGTTCATAAACCTTCAGTACTGCTTGTAGCTGTTCTCATCAACGGTGTGAAGAAACAAGTACCGCAAGTCTCCTACAAAACTGTTGCCGGGGATTTGATTTCACTTCATAGTTTTGGATCTGTTGTGAACTTATTTATATCTGATTTACATTCTGATCTGATATTATTTTGTTCATATTTTAAAATCCAAAAGCTTTCAGTCATGCTTGTAGCTGCTCTCACCAATTCTGGTGTGAAAAATCAAGTACCGCAATTCTTCTTCAAATTTGCTTATGGGGATTTGGTGTTAGTTTCCTCTTATGATGTTGCTGATATTTTATTCTGTGATTCATTAGCTATTTCAGAATCTATATCAGATTATGGAGCTCAAGCATTCGCTCTCCAGATTCCCAGGGATTCTCTACCTTTGGTCACAAGCTCATCTCCTCACAGAACTAGTAAAGAGGAAGACATTCTGCATCCGCATGGACACTTGCTGCTAAGATTTGGGGCTGATTTTACCAGTCATGGTTTGCTGTTCAAGGCTGCAACATATCAGTTTCTTGAGTGTTCCACACATGGTTCAAATCCTCAAGAACCTTTGCTCTCTCTTCAGATGATTTCAGTTGCTCTACATGGGTCCAGTTTTCACCGTGCAGCTGTTTATATTCCTGATCCAGTTGAGTGCATTGTTATTCTTCCAAAGTGGAAGATTCCTCTAGACATATTCACCAAGATATTTTCAGAGAAGAATTTCACTTACCTCCGTTCACTGTTGGGGGTGAGTTCATCAGGGTGATCCAGACTACTTTCAGTGTTCAGCTTGAGGGGGGGTTTTGTTCCCACTGGGTTTTCCCTCTTTTCCTCACTTAGTTTGTTTTGAGCATTGTTTCAGTTGATTTATTGTACAGGGTGACCTATGGCCTTAGTTTCCATGGCCCTAGCATTTTATGCACATATGTTTTCTAACTCTTCCTGAGTATAGCTTAAGGGGGGGTGTTGGAGACATTTACCATCATACACACTCTTTCGGTCA